>JBAIAA010000756.1:0-553347 GCA_037893245.1 Crossaster papposus
TAATTTTCCAATCACAGAGAGTTTGCAAAGGAGAGAGAGCGAGTAGAAAACAGACGAGAATTTCTGAAGCTTAGACGGCAACAGCAACTAGACAAGGAGCTAAATGGTTACTTAGAATGGATATGCAAAGCAGAAGAGGTCATGTTGAATGACAATACGACCTCTGAGGAAGAAAGAGCAACAATAGAAGGTAAGTGTCAAATGCTATTTCTTTTATAGTAAAAGGTTGAAGGTCAAGTTGGAATATTTCCAGAGTTAAAACAAAAAATGTAGGTTATCAATTTGTTAATGTAAAACATTTATTAATATGCAAGTTTATGAATCACTGTCTGTGGTTCGTACCCCCCAATAGTGAAATAAACATTTTGTAGCAGGTGTAATTTTGTTTAGTAAATGGAAATGTATAGGAATCCACAGGTGGAAACGAAGATAGATGTTAATGACCTTGTAGGTTTAGTAGAGAGATGAGCAGCATGGTTTTCATTTGAACGTCCGTGGTTCATCTCCTGCAAGTTCAGACAACAAAATACAAAATGACTTCTTTGTTTGGATGTTGTCTCCAGAAAGCGTCTTCACTTGATTGACCGCCCTAAAAAAAATAGAAAAAAATGAAATTGAATACTCGTAGATGGTTTAGCCATTGCATAGACTCGGTTTGGGCTGAGGATGTTATCTTCGTTGTCCTGAGTTCTAAGTAATTTATTTGAGAACAAGTTGGTTTTTTTTGCTTTTTTTTCACGAGTCACCCTTTCATTGAATGGCCATGCATGATATAATGCACTGTTCACAGGTTGATGGGAGTTATTGCAAAAACAAAAACAGTTGATTTTATCCCTCCAATTATTGTTATTTATTTATTCATCTATTTTCAGAATTGTTGTTATAGTAATTTTGCATGTTCACCCTAGATTGATTTCAAAAATGTGTTTTTATGAATGGCTTAAATCCCTCATGTATGACTTTACAAAGACTGTTATTGTGTTTGTCTTCGGCTTTTTTGCCCTCAAATGTAACTGGAAATACCTCATTTATAAAACCAAACACAAGACAATACATTTTAAACATTGTGGAAGACAAATTCATTGCCAAAATATTTGTCTGACCTCGAGTTTTCTGCACATATGGAATGTTCGGTATAGCGGGGTTCAACTGTATTTGCGGGAAACAAAAATATGTGCAAGGATTTTAGTTTTCCATTTTATTGAGTATGCTTAAATGTTCCCCAACATAAAGTCTGAATTCCAGATTTTTTTGAGGGAAGAAAAGCCAATTTATTGTGAGCTATCCGTATATTTTGTATCTTTTCCCATGAGCATGTTAAGCCTTGATAAATGCTTGTTATCAATGTACGTTTAGAGGTTTGTTCAGAGCTGAAAAGGTAGTCTATTTATAATGAGCTTTTTTGTACGTCATTTGTATCAATTTCAATTCAATTTGATTTTTGAGGAGGCAGGTATTTTTTGAAAGAATGGGAGTTTATATAAGTATCAAACAATTGAAATGAAGGGGAGAAGTGTTTTTAAAGTCTGTGTTATTCGGTGTTATTTTGTCTTTCTTTAATACATGTAGATGGTATGTTATGTTTTCGTATTGTTTTCGTAGGTTGTTTTTGTGTGCTGTGTGTTGTTTAGTCGTTCTGTTGTACGTGTTTATTTAGTATTTTTTTTATTTGTCCATCAATTGTTTGTTTCTTTGTTTATCAAGGAATTTGTTGATTTCATGTTTCAACAATTGTCTTGTTTGGAATGTTAGTTGTTTGTCTACGAAGTCTGTCTGTCTATCTGTCGGTCTGCCTCCTTCTTTATGGCTTTCTGTCCTTCATTCGAATTGATGGCAATATCTGAATAAACCTCTGAAAATTCTCCGTTCACAAAATGTTGTATAATTGTTGACATTTGAATGAGCCTGAATAGCACTGCATTGCATGTCACTGTACACTGCTTGTCTTTTTGGTTTTTTTTCGTTTTCTTTTCTTTCATGTTTGGATTTCTCAACTTTAGCTCGCCGTCGTGCTGCTGCAATGTTACAACGCGAACTGAATCTGGGCAATGGAAGAGCCATCAACAACAAAATTGAAGATAATTTTGATCTAGAAACGATAGGTAGGCAGGTTGAATACGCTCCAGTGAGACCCATTTCTACTAATCACTCATTTGCTCGCTCTCTCTCTCTCTCTGTCGCCCCTTTGATTGCCTCTCTCGTTGCATCTTATCTGCGCCTTCACCTCTTAATTGTTTGTTAATAGTCTAGTCTGGTCTGGTCTGATCTGCCTCATGTTGTCTGAGTATGCTGCTGTAGCAGAGGCTGCATCTAGACCCAGTTTAGCTTTTGATCAAATAGTTCTGTGGATCGGAGCAAAATCTTGTTTCAGTTGATCACAAAAATAAAAAAGGCATGAATTTCTGAGTCAAAATGCCAGCGCAGCTTTCGCCTAGCATGTTTAAGGTGTTAGAAACTGAGTAAAATTTGACTAAATATTCACATAAAATGTTATTATATCCGCGAGTTTGTTGCATGGCTAGCTGTAGCAATTTTAATAGTCTACAAAAGGTGCCTGTGAATACCTGCATATAAAAAGAAATTAAACACGGGTAAAATGTCAATGAAATTTGTTAAACATAGCAATCCCAAGGATTTCTCAAATGTGACCGAATCCCTCAAAATGAGTCTTAAGGACAATTTTTCAGGTATTAGTTTATCACATGCAGTAGAAAGCACATCATTTGCTCTTCATTTTAGTGTGTCACTCAGGTTGACGCCTTATAATGTACAGTTGTTATTTGGGTGAAAGGGTCGACTGTTTCTATTGATTTCTGTTGCGTAGGACACTGTTAAAAGGTGTGTTACTCAAAAGTACATCTTGCGACTCATTTCATTGGGTTCGGTCACAAATAGTTTAATTACCTGCTCTTTCTCCTTAAACCCAATGTTGCCTTTTGACCTAATTCACTATTCCTTTTAGATAGAGCGAAGTTGCTAATGTTTCCTAATAACTGCTGTCTGATGATGCCTCTGTACTAACCACGACTTAAAAAAAACCTCTTTATCCCAAATTACTAATTTTCTGTGTAGGTAGATAGATAAGTCAGGAATCTAGACCAAATTCTTCATGCTATGGTCAAAACTGGATACGATACAGATTTGGATTCACGTGCTGTTCAATTCATGTGGGTTTTATTTTTGTTTTTGAAAGACCTCCCAAAACTTCCTCGTTATCAATTGAAATTACAACTTTAGCTCTTTAAATATAATTCTCTGCGTCGTGTCCAGTGTAACCAAAGGTGGGCCTGAAATTTCATTCTGGAAGAGCAGAAACAAGTTGTTCCAAAGTCAATAGTGACAGTTTTCTGTGGCCACGAAGATAAGGGTGTCCAAAGCATCATGGTTTCCCATCACATTCCAGGCCTTAAAAGAGTTGTAATTTAGCCATTAATATTGTGATTGTTGTGGTTTCCGGAACTGTAGGACACTAAGTTCAGTTTGCATCATACCCCACCAAACGTCAACATTTCATTTGTAACTTTCAAATCACACCTGTTCAAATCACACCTGTTCAAATCACACCTGTTCAATTTAGTTACCTAACAGATTAATTTAATGAAGATTCGTAAAAAAACAAAGGTCGTCCCAAAACTTGCCTGTCGTGACCCTTGGAGGGTTGTAAGATATATGTGTTGAATTCCCCTGATAAGACCTTCATTATTCTAGGAAACCTTCTCGGGCTTTTAAGACTGAAAACTAATGTGCTTCAACTTGCAGTCTGGGTATTCATTGACATTCTCATCCTGTGGTTACCATAGCAACCAATCTGTTAGATGGACAGTGTGCTCTTGGCCTGAAAGCTCACAGATAATGAGGTTGTGTACGAAACGAGCTTCATAGAGCTAAGGCTATGGCAATTGTCAGCAATTTCATGTGCAGTTGTAACCGACGAACACCCAGACAATAGCCACAACCAAGAGTTCCGAATGCGGCATAAGCTCAGGTTTTTGTTTTTTTGGGGGGGTGTGGTCTTTCTAGATTTTTCTTTAGAATTGCCGGAGACATTTGTCTACTTAATTAGAGTGGCCAATGTGCATATGTTAGGCTTTTTTTCTGTTGATACTGTACATTTGTATTTACTTTGTTTTTACGTTGTAGATTCCCGTGCTAACTTGGTTTTATCTTTTTCATGAACCAATACATTTCGTGTCTCATTCTGCTCTCTCACGTTCTAAGCCTTAGCTTTTTAGTACACACACATCCCAACACACGATTCTGTTTAAATAGCCCATTTTAATATTCTATATGCGGAACATTATTTTGTTATTCATGCAGCCTAATGTTTAAAAAAAATCAATCAAACATTCCACGTGTGAGTGGAGTATCATCAACATTTTATCGGTTGCAATAAATTTGAATTATTCAGCCACTCTTTTTTGATGGGAAATCTGTAGAATTCTCGAGAAGAGCTGTTCTTAAAAAATAAAGCACTTTGAAAAAAAAAACTATTTCTGGAAAGTCATAAACTATATAACTATCAATGAAATTGCTATTCTGAAATGCAGCCTCAACAGTTAAAGCAGCTTCCAAATTCAGTTATCTTACAATTTAACAAAAATTGTTTGACTCTTTTCGCAGTTATTCTTCATCAGATTTTTTTTAATGTGCTTTATTTTATACTTAAATTAATTTGTAGGAAAGCTTCAAGTTTTCTCACCTTTCTGTTATTCTTTGAAGTGTAAAATGTTTGAACTGAGGTTTTATTTAAGTGTAGAATCCACAGCAATGTTTATTAATCTAATCAGTAGTGGTTTTGATGTTTGCGTCCCACTTATATTGCCATTCACTGACTAACCAGCACATTTACTAATCAAACATTTCAATCAAGTTTGGAAATATCTCCGAACAAGATTGTAATTGTAAATCAGTTAGTGATTAACTGCTTTATTCCGGGTGTCTTATGAAATCATGAAATCTGGAGTTATTTACCCGATTGTTTGATAATTAAACCCTCTCATGTGACCAGTCACATAGAACTAAGTTATTCCTATTTATAGACCAGCCAACACTAAAAGATTTATCAAGAATTGGTACTCAGGGCTTTGTAGCATTAACATAGTCATATGCTTTAGCCTTCAGCCTTCAGCCTTCACAGCAAAGATAATTAGCTAATTACTTCCAAGTAGAGTAATCATTATAACAGTTAATCCTGCATTATTGTAAGGATTGTCCCTTAAACAACATCCATGCTTTATGTAATCATAATCGGCATTACTGCTAATTGTTCCAATTCTATTACTTGACACAAGGTCAAAACTATGCCAAGCTGCTAACAAAACTCGGACAGTAAAAATCCTAGCTAAGTAATTACAAAATTGCTCCCAAACGATGAGCAGTAACAGCCAGGCTTTCAGCTTCCTAATCCTCTTCAAATTAGGAACATTAAGAGGTTTATTTATATATAATTATTTGACGAGAATCAAAGATGATCCCTGAAAGGCCAATGAGTTGTTCCCTAATTATATACAAATCAAAGTGTAATTGTGAATTATGAATGTGTTTAGTATAAACCGCTGAACTGGTCAGGACTAACCAATGAACTGCTCAGTACTAACATGATCTGCTTATCCCCTAAAAATAACTTATTATTTACTAAAAAATAACATAGCCTATATTGCTGTCTCCATGCTATAACAATTATGCTAATTGATGCTAATTTGCTAAATACGCGCTTGCATCCAAACGGCTTTTTATTGGGGGGGGGGGGGGGGGGGGGCTAGATTAAAAGCATAATTACAGGTAATAAATAAACATCATAAAAGAGAAACAATTTGTCTCTATTTTTTATTTGCCCCTAAAATGATAATGACATGATAATGAGCGTTGTGAGTCATCGCTGTCATTGAATCATGGTTTAGACAACTACAAATGTGTATATTCATCAGAGCTTATTTAGAAGCAAGCTATTTTCCCCCAAAATGCTCACTTCCTATTACTAAACCTGGCTGGTTTTGCCTATATTGCTGGGAGATTGTTCATGCTATAACATTTATGCAAATTGATGCTAATTTATGCTAATTTGCTAAATATGCGCTTGCATCCAAACAGCTGCTGGGTTGTGTGGGTTTTTTGGTTTTTTTGGGGGGGAGGAATAGATCAAATGCATATTTACAGGTAATAATTATACACCATTAAAGAAAAACGATTTGTCTCTATTTTTTATTTGCCCCCCAAATGATAATGACATGATAATGAGCTTTGTGAGTCACCGCTGCTATTGAATCATGGTTTAGACAATTACAAATGTGTATATTCATCCCAGCTTATTTGGAAGCAAGCTATTTTTCCCCAAAAAAATGCTCACTTCCCTTCCTATTACTAAACTTGATAAAAACCATCCTTTGTGATTTGTAACTGCAAAATCCTGCATAAACACCAATGTTTTAAAATGTGTACTAATATCCTCAGAATTAGATGTATATTGACAATTGTATTCTTGCCTTATTATTATCAATTTCAAATTGACCATTTTTGGTAACGTTACATTTCTTTTCTTTTCTCCCTTTGACCTACTAATCTTGTTACCAATCATGCTTGTGTACTGGCTTTTAACCTGATAATTCCTAAAAACAAAACAACAAATTAACAATCTCCATGCTTTTCACTGGTCCCCAACCCCTCATCACCACTTGCGTAATCTAACCCATAGATAAAACCAAACTAACCGGTTCCCCTAAATCTAACGAATCAGAGAAGGCCAAGCAGAAGCAGAATCGATGCATCTGGTTTCGTCGCCGAGAGAAGAGGTTACGTTTCACCGTGCGTCACATGGTCAAAACGCAGGGCTTCTATTGGTTGGTCATCGTGCTGGTGTTTCTCAACACCGTCTGTGTCGCTATCGAGCATTACCAACAACCTGATTGGCTGTCCCAGTTCCTCAGTAAGTAAACAACTTGCTTTATACATATTCATTAACTGACTTTTCAGTTAACCAGTTCAGGCCGTGATTATTTTGATTGTTTTTCACAAACTTTGGTCCTAGACAGGTTCAGGCCAGCATCTGTGGGTAGCACAGCATGATATTGGACCAATTAAATCCCAATTTTCGCTTAGGTGACCAGAGTAGCTTGGTCAAAAAAATGTACATAAACCAAAGTAGTATGTGAAATTATGTTTCTGTGGAGACGTGAACACAATGGGGACAATTGGAGTCTAAAGGTCTCCACTGGGTATATTTCTGTAGATGAATAGGTCATCACAGACTTTTTACGAAATAGATTCATGGACTTTACAAAAAAACTAGGGTTAATGTTTGGGTTAGGGCTAGGTTTGAGTTGGTATAGAATATTTGGTGCAAATTTAAACCCAGGAAATTAACCGTGGTTGAAACAGCATTTTCAAGAGAATTTTCAAACAACAGTCTAAAAATGCTATACACGACAACAAAGAGATGTCTCTACAGGGAAAAACATTTGCGGAGGGGTGCTTTAATGTGTGTGTAGATTATTCAAAGTGTTCCGTAGAGTTTTCAAGACCAAACCAATCTTTCTTTTCACCTCCATAGCCCATGCAGAATATATCTTCTTAGGTATCTTCATCACAGAGATGGCCATCAAGATGTATGGTCTCAGCCCGTCGGTCTACTTCAAATCTGCCTTCAACAAGTTTGACTGTATAGTAAGTTATCCTGTGTTATCACTCATCATAATCACCGTAATTGCTAGCATAATTGATCAGAGCAATCAATTTTTTTATAAAGATTGAATTTGCGTCGGGAGACGTACATTTAATATTAGATTTTGGCCCTTCACTGACGAGTTACACGTCGCTGAAGGGATCCAATTGATGAAATATATCGATGCCTGCTTTGTGGTTGGCGGTGACTGTGCCACCTGTCACCTGCTTGGTGGGCAAATTATTAGTCATTTGGGGTAATGAACCATGGATTCCTCAAAAGTACACCAGGCACTGTATAGCTAAAAAGCCTGAAGAAACCTGTAGAGGAAAGACAATGAGAAGAAGTTGGTTTTAAAGGTTGGAGAGAAAACTTCACAATCCATAGAATCAGGCAGGGACGGAAAACTCAATCCACATTTTGGCCAAGACCGGATTTAAACCCGGGTCCCAGCGGTGGAAGGAGAGGAAAGAACTGCTACGCCAACCTGTCTTCCCATGAAATAAAAAATACATACATGTACACACAAATAACATCTTAGCAATTTATAATATCACGGTGATAAAGTTATTCTATAATCATTCTTAACGCTACTTCATCCTTATAATCATCATTTTCAGGATGCATCTAATATTTGTTGGATCTTTTGCCTTCTTTTCGATCAGGTCATCCTGGCTAGTTTGTTTGAGGTCATCTACACCAAGTTTCAGGGTGGTTCCTTCGGTCTAAGCGTCCTTCGAGCGCTGCGCCTTCTTAGAATATTCAAAGTAACAAGGTAAGTCCACAGTTCATGCGCTCCTGTCTTGTCTTACCGCGTATCCATACTTTCACTCAATGTAATTTGTATTGGACGGAGTCTTCGCATTCATGATGTGATTTTTGTTAAGAGTGTTAAACCCAGCAAACAAATTTGAACATTTTAAAACTGTTTACCTGAGATGCTATCCAATTTTGAACTGGAAGTACATTCTCATTTTTGTGAAAGAATTTGAGTGTTGTACATGTACGTGTTACAGCTCGAAAGTGATTGTACTATTGTTAGTAGTTTTGCAGTTTTTGTGTCCAATAGATAAAGACGTTATGACGTTACGCTTTGTTTACATGTGTATTCGTATGATAGTGACGTGAGAACGAGATCCACCTGGCTCCCATAGGAAAGAACACATGTAAACAAAGAATGACATCATAATGTCTCGGGTCTATTGCTACCGTTGTCAACAAAGGAATTCTTTAATTCAGATTTTCTACCATTTTAATATTAATGTTGAAACTTGTGTTTGAGGTCAAATGCACCCAAGACCTCCTTTTCGTGACTGACGTTATACATTTTTCATGGATTTGAGAATTGTTGACAAGCTAGCAACCTATTGATGCTATTCTGAGACAATATTCTTTAATTTGCACCAATTATTCATTGTTTGTTTGTGTATGTGATTATATTTGGCACATAACAATTTGTCACATAAAGTAAAATAGTGACATTAACAGTTATAAAGTGGCACAAAAATGACATGATGGGTACTGTTCGTGACACAGTTGACAGTTGACATATTATTTGTGACATTATTTAGCCTTCATTTTGACGATAACTTGATCATGAAGTGAAAACAAATTACACCACAAATTGAATTTATTAAAAAAATAACCCCTCATAAAAAGAATTTAGCCCTTAAAAGTCATTTTACCTTATTGTGTTGTTAATTGTTCTTGTTAATTAACCTGAAGTTTGTCATTCTGTTTCAGTTGTCTGCACTTCAGAAAAGACTCGAGTCCCAAGAATTCTGTTCAGAAAAAAATATCTCTCAACATTGAAGAAATAATATAACCATACACTCGTATAAAGACACACAATAAAACACTGCTTCCTCAATGACTAACCAAAGCCTGTCTGCACTAATAATAACTTGCTTTATATTAACAGTGAATGGTGTACCCCTCCCCTAAGGGTCTCCCCCCCCCCCCCCCCCCCCCCCACCACCCTCCCACACACCCATTAGTTAGGTGCGATTGTAGTACTGAACAGTGATCATGTATCCCACCAAATACCTCTCGGTACCTTGTTGTTGTAATGGGTACCTTCTTGCTGTAATGGGTACCTTCTTGCTATGAATTGATAATCAGTGGTTACCATTCTCTGAGTTCTACCCCTCCAAGCACCCAGTTCTCATTCCTGCAAAACCCATTCCCTGTAGGTGCGTAAGGATACCACCTAGTACCACCTGTCCCCATCCCTATACCCACCTATCCCCACCCCTATACCCACCTATATACCCATCTCCAGGGTTGTACCCATCTCGCAGCCAGAACCCATCCCTCCAACCCACTTTTTGCTGCTACCACCGAGTAACACGTCCCCACCTGTTCCCACCAGTCCCCACCTGTTCCCACCAGTCCCCACCTGTTCCCACCAGTTCCCACCAGTCCCCACCAGTCCCCACCAGTCCCCACCATTCCCATACCCTATACCCATACCCAGGGTTGTGGTTATCAGCTCTATGAAATTGATCCGTGCTATTCTGCTTAATGTAACTCTGTGAAATCAATTTACTAAACAAGGAAGGTTGATTTGTGAAGCAAATGTTTGTGCTTAGCAGCTCTATGAAATTGATCCGTGCTATTCTGCTTAATGTAGCTCTGTGAAATCAAGCCCAGAGGTTAAGTTGCTTAATACTTCTTTTTGTCTTTGTGCATTTGTCTTCTATGTACCGCTGTTCCGTTCCTCCTGTCTCAGATACTGGTCTCCAATGCGCTATTTGATCATCTCGTTGGTGCATAGTATTCGATCCATTGTTAGTCTGGTCTTCTTACTCTTCTTATTCATCGTCATATTTGCCTTGCTGGGTATGCAGCTTTTTGGTGGCTCGTAAGTATGGCAGGACACCAGTTGATGGGCACCTGGCAAAATAGTTAAGAATCTTGGTCCAATTTGTAGGTCTGCTAACATATGTCGTATAATATAACACTATGTCCTGGAATCTCTCCCAATGGGGCTAAACGCATTTTGAACTAAATGATGTTCCTCGGAAAAATCTTTTGAAAGTAGGATATAAACATTCACACAAACATCCTTTAAAAACTAGGCGTTTTTGGTGTTATTCTTGTGTAGAACGAGTTACTGGGGTCACAAAAGTGACCCTTGAAACTCGAGCTGTTTGGGTGTAGTCTGATTCCAGCCACAAATTGTTCGTCTTTTACGGACGTGTAAGAAACCACATTTCTGCATTGGTGCTGTGTGCAATTTATAGAAAACACACAAACATTGAATGAAAACGACATGAAAAATGTATGCTCAAATGCCGTGTCCATCTTTCCTCTGGAATGATAAAACATTAGGCTGGTTTTTTTTCAACCAGATGTTTGAAATAAGATAAGTAAACAATCCAAAACATAACATTTGGGAGAATTTCAGGACATAGTACCCCTTTAAGTGCAGTTGGTGTGTTTTTTTTAAGTAGGAGTATACATAGGTAGGTTAATTACTTGACCGATCTTTTTATCAGGATTATAAGGAGGTATAAACATTCATATTTCAAACATTTCATGTCATATTTTGCTTCTATCATCTGTTTTCAAGTGATTTATCGCTGTTGTTATGGCTGTTTGCTTGCTGCTTCTTCTGCTTTAACTTCTAAGTGACTTGATTTCACAAGATTGCCTCTCAACAGGCTGCTTTCTCCAAAGATGATGTTTACAGATCGCGTCAACATTTCTTGACCTTGCCTTCTATTTCAGCCCTTTTAGGACTCGTCTTAAGACAGACTGTTATTGAGTTATTTGCACGCATCAACACGCACACATACACAAAACAACCTCATGTTTCATTTCCTTCCAAATTTCCTTCAAGATTTTCTTTGCCAGGTTAAGGTCTGCGAGGCGTATTCAACTCTGCACGGTTGTAGCATGAGCTTCTTAACAACCAACACACACACAATGGCCGCATCGGTAGAAATCACATCTACTATTGCCATGGAAACGAATCATTATGCACAATGCACTAATGTGTTTTTCTCTTCTTTTTTTTCTCCCACCCTTGCTGTTCTCTCTTCAACCTCCGTGACCTTTCTTCACCCTCCGTGACCTTTCTTAACCCAACCCACCTTCCATCCCCTCCACCTCAATTTTCATCCTCTTGGCTTCTCCCATATCTCTCTATCCATTTCTCATCTTACCCCACCCATTTCTCATCTTACCCCACCCATTCCCATCTTACCCCACCCATCCCCATCTTACCCCACCCATTTCCCATCTTACCCCACCCATTTCCCATCTTACCCCACCTATTTCCCATCTTACCCCACCTATTTCCCATCTTACCCCACCCATTTCCCATCTTACCCCACCCATTTCCCATCTTAACCCCACCCATTTCCCATCTTAACCCCACCCATTTCCCATCTTAACCCCACCCATTTTCCATCTTAACCCCACCCATCCCCATCTTACCCCCACCCATTTCCCATCTTAACCCCACCCATTTCCCATCTTACCCCACCCATTTCCCATCTTACCCCACCCATTCCCATCTTAACCCCACCCATTCCCATCTTACCCCACCCATTCCCCATCTTACCCCACCCATTTCCCATCTTACCCCACCCATTTCCCATCTTACCCCACCCATTTCCCATCTTACCCCACCCATTTTCCATCTTACCCCACCCATTTTCCATCTTAACCCCACCCATTCCCATCTTACCCCACCCATTCCCATCTTACCCCACCCATTTCTCATCTTACCCCACCCATTTCCCATCTTACCCCACCCATTCCCATCTTAACCCCACCCTTTCCCATCTTACCCCACCCATTTCCCATCTTACCCCACCCATTCCCCATCTTACCCCACCCATTTCCCATCTTACCCCACCCATTTTCCATCTTACCCCACCCATTTTCTATCTTACCCCACCCATTTCCCATCTTAACCCCACCCATTCCCATCTTAACCCCACCCATTCCCATCTTACCCCACCCATTTCTCATCTTACCCCACCCATTTCCCATCTTACCCCACCCATTCCCATCTTAACCCCACCCATTCCCATCTTACCCCACCCATTTCCCATCTTACCCCACCCATTTCCCATCTTACTTCACCCATTTCCCATCTTACTTCACCCATTTCCCATCGTAACCCCACCCATTTCCCATCTTACCCCACCCATTCCCATCTTAACCCCACCCATTTCCCATCTTACCCCACCCATTCCCATCTTACCCCACACATTTCCCATCTTACTTCACCCATTTCCCATCTTACACCACCCATTTCCCATCTTACCCCACCCATTCCCATCTTACCCCACCCATTTCCCATCTTACTTCACCCATTTCCCATCGTAACCCCACCCATTTCCCATCTTAACCCCACCCATTTCCCATCTTACCCCACCCATTTCCCATCTTACCCCACCCATTCCCATCTTACCCCACCCATTTCCCATCTTAACCCCACCTATTTCCCATCTTAACCCCACCCATTTCCCATCTTACCCCACCCATTTCCCATCTTAACCCCACCTATTTCCCATCTTAACCCCACCTATTTCCCATCTTACTTCACCCATTTCTCATCTTACCCCACCCATCCCCATCTTACCCCACCCATTCCCATCTTACCCCGCCCATTCTCATCTATCTCAATCATCTTCCCTCTCCTTATCTTCCAAACCACGCCTTGTCTTCCTACCCTTCTTCACCCATCTAGATATTGGTCATCTTTAAGAAACCTGGTTGTATCCCTCCTTAGTAGTATGCGTTCCATTGTCAGTCTGCTCTTCCTTCTGTTCCTCTTCATCCTCATCTTCGCTCTCCTCGGAATGCAGTTATTCGGCGGAAGGTAATTTGTACCCAGAAGAAACTGGACTTATGTCGTAATTACACAGTTATATGCTCACGTTATTTTATGATCATGTATGTTAATTACCATTCATAAATACCTGGGACAGTTTAGGCATTCCTATTGGTCGAGAGCCCGTCACGTGGCCGGTTTTAAACGGACGATAAAGACATGGCTAGAAGTGTTTAAAACCAGTTGGCAACAAAAGTAGCCCCTGCACATGGACAACTCAATTGACATTCTTCTCCGGGCACTTCACTGCTGCGCAGACCATTGTTCTTATCTATTTTGAACCATTCGGGTGCAAAATCCTGTTTCCTCCAAATATGACGAATTTAAGAAAAAAAGTCTTCCACTTTTTAAAGAAATTCCATAAGTCGTGCACAAACGCGGTCGCGTCACGTTCGTTCTTTTCCCTTTGAAAAAAACACGCGCGCGTACGCCATTTAGACGCGGAGGCATATCCAGTCTATATAATGGAGATCAATGGTAAATACGCTTTATTGCATGTATTGTGACGAAGAGCGACAGAGGCGGAAACATGTCATTTGACAGTGGCCCGTGAACATGGATAGGGGGAAACACACAGAATGGCGAAACACCGAAATTTACTTGCGACAATTTGCCGTGATTTTCGGGGCTTTTTTGGCTGAATTTTACAAAAAAGGTATTTATGAATGGGAATAAATGTGTGTTCGGTCGGTATTAATCACTCTGTTTAATACCGCTTGGAGTCTGGGTGCTGATAATTACCCTCGCCTTCGGCTCGGGTAATTATCAGCACCCAGACTCCAAGCGGTATTAAACAGAGTGGTTAAAACCTCCCGAACACACATTTATTCCCTTAGTCAAGTTTTGGTTGCAGATTTATATAAGTGTGACATACAGCATGTTGCAACTATAATCTGCATGATTGGGTTCAATTTGCCTTAAGCTAGACGTGAAACATTCACGAAATGAAATCTGGAAAATATAGACTATTTTACCTAAATTTAGTAATATATCCACAAATTGATTATTGAACATCAAAATATGCAATTGGGAGAGTGTTCATATGTGAAAAACATTTTATTATTTTTAAAAATCACTATTTAGTAATAATTATTTTTACTAAAATGTAATAATTGCAAAACGTAACTGCTTGTGCTGAGATATAAAGGGTAAAAAGATTTTTTTAAATTTTATATGGCAAAATTATTATTAAAAAAAATAAAAAATTGTCCATGCAATAATGAATCTTATAGTTAGAATTTGATATATCAACCTTAATACGCTGGCATTAAAAATGCCAAAAAATAAATAAAAAATGTCAAATATTTCCCCCAAAGGAAAATCAATTAGAGGTTGAAGCTCTAAAAAAATACACCTGCGGAAAAACTGATTTGGCAAAGAGGGAAGTCTCATTGAATTGCTGCCACTGTGCATGAACGTTGATCAGTGAACTGTTCAGTGATATATTAACCTTAATAGAACCGTTGGAAACACTAGGTTTCCTTTTATTAATATCTGGAGGCATTCAATCGGACTTCAATACCTGATAATACGGGCGTAATATCACAATGCCGTAAACTGTTTTCCAGGCCAGATAATTATATTTTTAATTTGTAATAATTGTCTCAAGGAAGGATGCACATTACAAAATTTAGAATTTACACTCGATTGTTTATTTTTTGTGGGCAGTTTTTTGTTTTTGTACTCTAAATTCTTTCAACACCCAAGTGCAGTGGACTTTTCGTATTCACACTGACTGGAATGATCTACTTTGTTTAAATGGGCTTTCACAAAAGCTAATGAGCTTTTCAATTTGCATAATTATCTTTCATTCTATAGTCACGTAGCATGTAAATCTGCACATTGTGTGAATTTCATTTATTCAGATCTACGCAACATTTATCACTTGAATTATTATAAAACATTCACACCTGCTTTTTTTTAATTAATTTTTTTAAGCTAGCCATTTTCAATCACCTCAATGATCTTAGCCCTAAAATATTTTCTTTAGACAAATTTATTTGTTTATTTACTTAATTGCATCAGTGTTAAATATAGAGTAGTGGGTGAAAAGGTTTAGAAGGTAATCATTTAGTTGAGTTTTATTTTTATTTTGTTACTTGATTTGTTTGATTTGGTTTGATTTTGTTGACATTGAAATTAGTTCAGTTATGAATGCAGCATGTTCTAGAATAAAGCTTACTAATGGCTCTTGTAAAATCCTAGGATAATATGTGGGCTGCGTGTACACGTAAAGAAAACAAATGCAGAGAAAACCGTGCTTACCAGTTTTTTTAATAGTTTCCAATAATCACAAAGTAAATGTGTTCCCTTATAGGGAACAGGTCGGCCCATAACTACACAATTGTCTTATGTTTGGTACCAATTGAATTATTGTTGAAATTATTTTCTTCTAGACATTAAATGATTTTGCTCACATCCTAGGTAGCTAGGGAGTTAGGGTTAACCCTAACCCTCTAAGGTCTGTGCAAAATCATATTGATTTGGGAGGACTTAGGAGGGTTAGGGTTAAGAATTACAATATGAAACTGGTAGCAGCACCTGTAACTGCCAACAAAAACACATAAACATAGGCCTAATTTCTGTATTCTCAGGTAATTTGTATGTTAAAAGGTCCAGAACATTTGCTTATGAAGTTTAGTCAGATCACCCCAAAAAACATGCAAACCAACAAAGTTATTCATATAAATTGTGTAATTTAATAGAAGTTAAAGAAGTGCTTTTTTATTTCTCCTACAACTTAGGAATTATGCAAATTAAAAAATGGATGTATTTTTTTGCTCTGCCGTTTTCTTGTATTAACGGGGCTTTTATCATTTGTATTCCTCATCTAGTTTTAATTACAACTCCGACCAACCCAAACCTGCAAACAATTTTGACATCTTCCCCATTGCGCTCATGACGGTGTTCCAGGTGAGCTAAATGTGTTTAGATGGACTTTTTTACCATTGTGAAAACTATATGTAGCAGGTTCGAATCCCGCATTACCCTTTTGGTGAACCCCAGGTTCATGTTCAATAAATTATATGTTTTAACATATTATTTATGGTAGAGCATTTGACCAACAATGGAATGGTTTTAGGTTCAAATCCAACAGATCTTCAACATTTTGTTTATTGTTCAGTGTTTAGCACTTGAGCGACAAGCCAGTGGTTGGAGGTTCAAATCCACGTGACTACATACTATCGAACACTTGTTTTATAATTAATTGATATTAACTTCAAATGTCAGAGGAACTTACCTGCCTACTGTTCTAAGGGTAAAGCACTTTACTAGCAGTTGGGCGATTTATGGTTCCAATCCCACTGATGTATATTTTTCTGTGTGTGTTTATAGATCCTTACAGGAGAGGATTGGAACATGGTAATGTACTATGGTGTACAGTCCAAGGGGGGCGTACCATCAGGCATGGTCTACAGTCTGTACTTTGTCATTCTGGTGCTATTTGGCAACTGTATCCTTGAAACAAGCATATAACCACTAATCTGGTTTTCTTTAAATTAAACGTTCTGCTGACATAATATTTCCATTGTTTGTAAAGGACATAATTAAGCAAAAAGGATGCCAGAAATATGCAACTTTTTGTCACAGTATATGTTTTGTAAATTACAAAACAGCAATAGAAATCTGCCCACAAACTCCCATCATGGAATTTTTTTTTTTAACTACTCGTAAGTTACACTATCTTGTCTGTGCTTCCATAAGATTGTTGTTGAGTACACATTGTCACCTCACAGGAACTTGTAAATGACACTTCACTGGTAAACATGCAATGCATAGTGCTTAACAAATCTACGTATACCAGTATTAACTAGGCAAGATGGCACCCAAGTGTCCTTGAATATCTGTGCTCATTCTAGTAAACATTCCTTAACCCGATGACATCCAGACACCCTATTGAATGTCTTCCTTGCTATCGCTGTGGATAACTTGGCTAACGCCCAAGAGATGACAAAACTAGATATGGAAGATGAAGAGGAGGCACAGGCACTAAGAGATGCTGAGCAGAGAGAACTACAGTCTCTTCGTAACTCACCTCAGCTTGATCAGGAAGCAATGTAAGGGGTAGGGTTGGAATGAGAAAGGTGGTGGGGCTTAAAATGAGAGAACTACAGTCTCTTCGTAACTCACCTCAGCTTGATCAGGAAGCAATGTAAGGGGTGGGGTTAGAATGATAAAGGGGTCGGGGCTCAAATGAGAGAACTACAGTCTCTTCGTAACTCACCTCAGCTTGATCAGGAAGCAATGTAAGGGGTGGGGTTAGAATGATAAAGGGGTCTGGGCCTAAAATGAGAGAGCTACAGTCTCTTCGTAACTCACCTCGGCTTGATCAGGAAGCAATGTAAGGGGTGGGGTTAGAATAATAAAGGGATCGGGGTTTAAAATGAGAGAACTACAGTCTCTTCGTAACTCACCTTAGCTTGATCAGGAAGCAATGTAAGGGGTGGGGTTAGAATAATAAAGGGATCGGGGTTTAAAATGAGAGAACTACAGTCTCTTCGTAACTCACCTCAGCCTGATCAGGAAGCAATGTAAGGGGTGGGGTTAGAATGATAAAGGGGTCGGGGCCTAAAATGAGAGAACTACAGTCTCTTCGTAACTCACCTCAGCTTGATCAGGAAGCAATGTAAGGGGCGGGGTTAGAATGATAAAGGGGTGGGGCCTAAAATAATAAAGGGGTGGGGCCTAAAATAATAAAGGGGTGGGGCCTAAAATGAGAGAACTACAGTCTCTTTGTAACTCACCTCAGCTTGATCAGGAAGCAATGTAAGGGGTGGAGTTAAAATGATAAAGGGGTCAGGGCCTAAAATGAGAGAACTACAGTCTCTTCATAACTCACCTCAGCCTGATCAGGAAGCAATGTAAGGGGTGGGGTTAGAATGATAAAGGGGCAGGGCTAGAGTGGTAGAGGGGTGGTGCTTAAAACATGGCTTAACTGTTTTTATTTTGTGTCTGTCTAGAGAGGGGAGTACAACCATCCATATGAATGATGTCAAACGGATGAATGGAGACCACAATGTGGAGAATGGTGACCCAGGTAGGTTAGAGGTCAAATGGTGAAAAACAAGGCGACTATCCTTGTAAATAGAGAACATGTAGAATTCCAGACTTGAAAGTCGAGAGGCAAATACTAAATTCAAGTGAGAATAGAGAGCGAATGAGGGTCATCGTGAGATTATTAAAATACTGGAAAAACATTCACATATTTTGAGCTGGTGTTGTGGGCAACCACTGTGGTTAGTCCAATTTCATTTGCATCGCACACACAATTGCTTAATGTGTGCTCAATTCATTTTCACCATCACGCTAAACGAATTTCCATGCTAAAATAGCTGCGAAAATGAAACTGCTTAGACGATCGAATGTAAATCAAACCACTAAAATCTAGTTTCCCTGGTGGACATGTACTTTGCAATACTTAATTATTTAATGTTGTTTACCAGTGATCAACCTCGGTATGTTGATCTCAACTCGTTCAAGGCCTGTTGGTTTCCCACAGATCTAGATTGAGATCAGTGTGATCCGGCCGTCGGTTTACTATCAAATCCCACCTACTTTATGGAGTGAACCAGCGACCGAATCACTGATGTCCCATAGTTAACCAAAGTTACTTGGATTGTGTTAACTAGACACAATTTCAACTATAAGTCAATATTCCTTGTTCTTGCACAAACTTGCTCCTAGCTTTCAACATGTCACAGCCTTCAACATTTTCATTTCAAAATCATTGGTGTTGTTGGACTTTCACGCTATCTTGCTTGAAATCACATGGTGGAGGTTAAAGGTTACGACCTGTGTCATAGGTCATAAAGGTGGCCTTTGGGTTATTGAGAGGTTCTTTTCATGTCTTGCCTTCCATCTTGATTCTTCCTTAAGACCACACCCCACAATCTTCAACGCGCACTGCCTACCCATCATTCAGCAATGATGTCATTAAATCGTCTGTCTTCCTTTGTCTTTCCGTCTACTGCTTTTATCATTTCTCCTTCAAGCTTATCAATGCCACCTTGCAATTTGCCTTCTTCTATATCATCATTGTCTTAAGACTCTTAAGTCTTGTTTGCTATAATTTGTGGTTTCTGTGTGTCCGATTGTTCATAGCATTCTCATCAACATTTTTCCTAAACTTGTGCCATCTGTTTCCTGCACTGTTAAATGTCTCTTGTGTCAAGTTGCCCTTTGACCCCTCTTTGACATTTTCTGGTTTCTTATTAAACCACTCCTTACCTCTTCAAAATGTGTGACCTGCTCCAAGAAAAGGTGATTTAAGTCGCACTATGTATTTACGTGTAATGGCCCGCCCAAAGATGAGATGGCTCGCCCAAAGTTGAGATGGCTCGCCCAAAGTTGAGATGGCTCGCCCAAAGTTGACATTAATTGACTTGAGAGGGTCACATTTTTCGGCAATTTTTTATTTTTTTCGGGGGGGGGGGGGGAGGGAGGGGGGGGGTCATAAATGACATCTTTAATATATAAAGTTTCAGGTTTAATTTTAAAAAGGGTTAATTTTGATAAATAAAGTGGAAAAAAAATTAAAGGGGCTATAGAGCTCTACCATGTACCAAATGAAAGCTTATATCCAGGGGAAACTCAATTTTTTTTTCGTTGACATTAACCTTTTACCAGAGCGGGTCACATTTGTTCTTGTTTATAACACAAATGCTGCTAAATCACATTCTTCTCACAGGTGAACGATGCTTTCCCACACAACCGCAAATCATTTTATCACTGCATCACCATCATCAGGCATTTTAATTTCTTTCATCCAATTCAAAACAATTTCTTCAAATATTCAAGGAAACTAACTTTTCACTCTTAAATTTGTGGGATCGCCCAAGAAATTACAAATTAATTTCCAAGTATGCATTTGTTTAATGCTCATGACAAAAAAAAGAGATTTCACTTTCTGTTAGACTAATCAATTTCACGCTTTCTCTCCACTAATTTCAGTAACTTCACATCACCGTTTAGTTGCTTCACCATACATGTAGCTGCACGAATTGCACAAATTTCCTTTGAAAAGCGAATTCCTTAGTTGGGTATTTTGTTAATAATTCAGGATGATTTTTAACTACCAGTCGTCGTCATTTTTCAGATAACACTCTTGTGTTATATAAATAATCTTATATTTTTCCCCGTCAAATAATAGAAATATACAACTCTTCCAGACATAAATTTGAGCCCAAAACACACTTGTTGATAAACCCTTCCTCTTTCACTTCCATTCGAGCAAACAAATACCCTCCCCGATTGTGTCCATTGTCTGTTTATTGTATATAACTTGTTTTGTCTTGCTTTATCCCTGATTTGTCCTACTTGTACTTCAACCCACCTTATGTGTGCTACTACCTCCACTACCCATTTGACCTTTGAACCCTTCAACGACCCCTGACCTCGACCAGAGATCAAAGTGACGGTGGTGGATCCTCCCCAATCCTGGTGGCGTAGATGGTATACCTATCTGAATGTGCATGGTATTCCCTGGCCGTGCCCCGAGATGGGATCGGTCAACTGTCCCGGTATAGATGCTGTCTGTAACTCAACATGCTGGGCTGCTTGTCCCTGCTCGCGACCTCGTTGCTGCTGTGGTAGACAGGAGAACAAAGATGAAGGCAAGACTGGTTTTAATAGATTCTATCAAGTAAAAACAGTGTCAGGTGGCCACCAGAAATGGCCTTGAACATGAAAAGAACATGTGTCAAGTGGCCACTAGAAGTACCACCAGAAATGGCCACCAGAAATGGCCAGTTGATGTTGAGTAATGTGGCCTTGAAAAGGAGAAGAACATGTGTCAAGTGACCACCAGAAATGGCCAGTTGATGTTAAGCAATGTGGCCTTAAAGTGTGATACAAACAATTGTCAAATGTGTCAGATTTGTATTCTCTCATGATTTCTGGAATTATGTTAACCCTGACAGTTCTCAATTCTCCATATGATTTTGCACACACTCTAGGGAGTTAAGGTTAATGATCGTAAGAGAGGTATTAATTATTAAACATGAATGTTGAAGAATTTAACTGTATCACTGTAAAACTCAAGCATTTTTCACTCGATAAACAGGATTTTATAAGCATCGATGTCACATTGGTGGCACAATTGTATTTCAATCTAAACAAGCTTGGTGATTAAGTGGTTAAGATATCTGTACCAGAAGTAGGAAGTTGTGGGTTCAAATGCCACCCAAGCCACTGAGCATTTGCTCACGAGTGATGGCTACACTGTTTGGTTTATGTTAGTCTCTAAGATGCAAACTGTCCATTCCGTCATTGATTGTATTATCAGCAGCAATATCTTGAGTTTAACCTCCAAGTCTTGGCTTTGAATTTCAGAAGCAGCAGATACTCAAGAAGAAGAAGAAGAAGACGACGAGTTTGGTCCCAAGGAGATGGTTCCTTTTAGTTCTCTCTTTATCCTCAGTACCACCAACCCGTAAGTAGCCATCATTCCTTCACTTGTATTTATGACCCCCCCCCCCCCCCCCCCCCCCCCCCCCCCCCCCCCCCCCCCCCCCACACATTAAGACACCACACACGCGTGGTCGAGTCGATAGCACATAAAGGCGCCTATGGCAGCTGGTCATACGACCTGTATCTGACCACGGAGCACAGCCAAAAATCATAACATTATATTTTATGAAAACCGGATTACCTAGACAACAAATCCTGATGGCACAGGAGGTAAACAACAAACATGTCTACTTGCATCTGGTCCGAGCAGGGAATCAACGCGAGAGACGAGTGCCTACCACACTTGCTACCCATGCCATAATAAACTGCCACACTTGGATTTATCTGCGTGCTGTTATAAATGTGCTTTCTGGCCAATCAACCCATTCGGCTCTGACGTTCACAGGTACCTATTTATACTCCTGGGTGGAGAAAGGCTATTGTAGTTCAATGTTTTGCCCAAGAGCTACAAGCAACATGTTCCTAGTAGTAGGGGGGACAATACAAATTTTAATATTGCTTTTAGGAAGTTATTTGGGACTATTTCTTGAAGGGCTTGGTGAGTAGATTGCAAATCTCTTTCAACTTCCAAAATCGGTCAAAGCGTTGCCAAGTTATGGTCCGATAAACTTTTCAGATTGCGCTTTTTCCTAGACAACAAACGTATTAAGCAACAGTAATTAAAAAGTGTTTTTTGAACCATCTCATTTATTCTATTTACATCTTTCAAGCATTTCAAATCATCTTTTCTAGTATGTTGCTCATATTTTTCATATAAGTCTTTCTTTTTCAGATGATACATTTCATGAGATCTGCAAATTCTCATGTTGTTACTCGTTGTCTAGTGGGTCTGCACGGTGTGTATGACACCCCTACTAGTAGGCCTTAAACCCATCATGCTCTACGAACGAAATCAAGACATTAGCTCTTTCATTCCTAGTACATATTTTGAGATTTTCTTATTGTAATATTATTGTGTTTGTTTACCTTAGTGTGCGACGGTTCTGTCACTACGTCGTCAACCTTCGCTACTTTGACTTCCTGATTATGGTTGCCATTGCTCTAAGTAGCATCACACTAGCCATGGAAGACCCAATTCACTCAGATAGTGACTACAATAAGGTATGCCCCCTCCCTCATCTCACACCTATTGTCCACTCCCACACACCCCTCCACCACCATCCACCACCCCCCAAAAAAAAACACACAAAAAACAACAAAAAAACGACAAACAAATCAGACAGACAAAATATTATCTTTTCATAAAGTTTACTCAAATATTTGTCTTGTCTTGTCTTGTCTTGTCTTGTCTTGTCTTAAAGGTTCTGGAGTATTTTGACTACGCCTTCACCATCATCTTCACCATTGAAATGACATTGAAGATCATTAATATGGGATTGCTGCTCCACAAAGGATCTTACTGCCGAGATATCTGGAACATTCTTGACTCCACTGTTGTCATCTGTGCGCTGGTCGCTTTTAGTGTCACCCAATCGTAAGTGATAAACCGTCTTTTATTCTTAAATCTATCTGACTTTATCAAGACTAGCGGTTCGAAAATGTTCCAATAAACAACTACAAATGTTGTTTTTGTATATCCTAGGCAAGGAGATGGTGAGAGCTCAGGGGCTAGCAAAAACCTAAACACCATCAAAGCCCTCAGGGTGTTCAGAGTGCTACGACCCCTCAAAACTATCAAGAGGGTTCCTAAACTCAAGGTGGGTGTAAGCAGTAACCTAACCATCTAAGAACTTTGAAAATATACAGTGAGTTTGAGAGGAGTTTGTAGGAGTGACGAAGATAGAGCCAATTAGCAAGTTTGATTGACTGTGGTACAAAACATTGGCATTTGGTTTGATAGGTTCAGGAAGATCTGAACAAAAATCCAGATTCAGGATAATTGCTTTGACATTTTGGCATTCTCAGGTACTTCTAGTTAACATTATTCTCAGGTACTTTTGACATCATTCTACAAATCTTTGTGTTCTAAGAGGTGGGAATTATTTAATTAGCTTATCTAGTTCCCAGACTTATGTTCTGAATGGTAACGCACAAGAACCGATACAAACTGGTGTGCAAATGAATAGATGTTTTCATCGGATGACGTCACTCTAGCCCGACAAACATGTCCGTCTTGACAATTTTAAGTCTGGCTGCCTGTCAACTACTTTCTATGCCATGATTTAAAGTAGTTCTAAAAGTTGACTATACAGGTACACTGTTTCATTAATAAATATGTTGAGTGGATCCGAGTCCTTGCTCTTATGAATGCCCTGCGTTGTCTCCCACTAGGCGGTGTTTGACTGCGTGGTGAACTCCGTTAAGAATGTCACCAACATTGCCATTGTGTACGGACTCTTCATGTTCATCTTTGCTGTGATTGGTGTTCAACTCTACAAGGGTCGTTTCTTCCATTGTACCGATCCCTCCAAGCATACCCAGACAGAGTGCATGTAAGCTGACAATCCTTGTTTAGTCCTATCCAATTATCTACCTATGTATTGACGTTACTGGGTAATCATATATTGCTTAACCAGTTCGCGCTGGATGAATTATACAAACGCAAAAATGTCCCCCAATTCAAAACGGATGACGCATAAACACGCCAAGTTCAAGTTCTGAAATGTATGTCAGCAGCGAGCAAGGCCGGAAATGCGTGGGTGTGCTTCCCGGCACTAACAGCCTGAACCTGCTTCGGATCGAGTTTCGTTAAAAATAATCCCGCCCCTCGGCTCGGCGATGTTAAAATAATCCCGGCGCGAACTAATTAATCCATTCTGGTTCAATATCTCCAATATTTTTCTTTCAAAAAAAGAAAATGGCTGAAGTATCAAATAGAAATTGATAGGATAAATAAGTCTTTAATAAGTTTAGGAAAAGACGTAGGGAAAAAAATGTTTAATCATTTAATAAATGAAATCTCCAAAATGGATTTCTGACACAAAATCCAGATTGTTTGTTTCTGAACTACTACTACATTTTAAAGGGCTATTTTTAAACTAGTTTTTTTTTAAGGGAGGGGTTAGGGAGGGGGGCGGGAGGTGAAAGGAATTTTGGTGGGCTGGTGGGGGGGGGGGGGGATGATAGGACTATACAATCATTCTTATTTTTGTTTGACTCAGGGGCAACTATTTTGTCTATGACGGCGACCTGATCACAGAAATCCAACCTCGTACGTGGGAGTTATATCCATACCATTACGATAACGTCTTTGCAGCGTTACTTACGTTGTTCACAGTCTCCACTGGAGAAGGATGGCCCGAGTAAGTATAAGGCTCTTGCAGCTAAACAAGACGGTGTTTGTTAAATTCCTTGGTATGAAACTACCAAGAATATTTCAGTTGCCCCAGGATGAGATGCCGGTTATAACAGTTTTTCCTTAGCTAATTATTGTCATATGAAAATTTGCCCCCCGGGCCATTTTCCAAACCCCATCTTCGGCTGCGTCTCTGACTCCTTCACCATTGCCAAACTGCATGAACAAAGTCAAAGATAAAGATGAAGCTGTGTTTGAAAACCCCATTAGGGCCTCTAACCCACTCATGTCTGATAGTTTGTAGATATTTCACTCCAGCTTGACTAAGGCAATACATTGCCAAGATTCAGGTCTCTTTTGGCATAACAGTTTTCTCATTTATTACAATTTTTACTACTTGACCCAGCCGAAGAACAAACAGAGTAATTCTTCTCCTTCTTGTTTCCATCCTAGCGTCTTAAAGCACTCCATCGATGCAACAGAAGAAGGTCGAGGTCCAGAGCCCTACAACAATCTCCAGATGGCTTTCTTCTACGTCGTCTACTTCATCATCTTCCCTTTCTTCTTCCTCAACATCTTTGTTGCACTCATCATCATCACCTTTCAGGAGCAAGGAGACAAAGATTTCCAAGACGGAGACATTGACAAGAATCAAGTACGTCTTTAATTTTTCCTTCCCCTACCATCCCCTCCAAATATGGTATGAATTTTTTAATTCAGTTTTTTTATGCAAAAAAGTAGTCATGATAGTTGAACCCAAAAGAAAGTAGTGAATTGTAATCCCCCCCCCAACTTCATATACTGTGCCAAACTGTCCCATATTACATCTCACTTTTTATTGTTTCCATAGAAACAATGTATGGAGTTCTGTATTCACGCCAAACCCACAGACGGTTTCGTCCCGACCGAAGATAACTCCGTCAAGTACAAAGTCTGGAAGCTGGTCGTGTCCACACCGTTTGAGTATTTCATCATGATTCTCATTGCTATGAACACCGTCGCACTCATGATGAAGGTAGTCCATATTTCTATGGACAGGCAAACGGAAAACAGTTAAACAGACAAACAAACAGACCAACTAGAAATCAAATGATGCAGACAGACAGACAGACACCACGACAGCGCGACGGACAGACAGACAGACAGACAAGACTGACTGACTGACTCGTATTTTGATTTACTCAACAGTATTTCTGAAATGTATGAAACTTTCCACAGATGAAGGATAAT
The DNA here is from genome assembly GCA_037893245.1 of Crossaster papposus. Classification (NCBI taxonomy): domain Eukaryota; kingdom Metazoa; phylum Echinodermata; class Asteroidea; order Velatida; family Solasteridae; genus Crossaster; species Crossaster papposus. Next base: position 26,443 of record JBAIAA010000756.1, read on the forward strand.
TCAAGAGAATTTTAACAATTCATCGACCCTGAAAAATGAATAAAATGTTGCAAACTTCTATCCTAACTGGATTGACCTAAATTGCAAAACAGTAGGAGCTTCGCAAATAAAACTGAGGCAAAGATCTTACTCAAAGACTTATTCTCTTAAAGAGACGAAATCAATTTGTTGAAAGCAAATCAAATCAAATCATAACTCATACTTGTTCAGTCTTGGACAAGTTAGTAGAAAACAAATGCTGTTTTCAAGTACAAAGATCAGACAAAGAGCTCAAATCTTAAAACAATGAAACAAAACCAACACTGAGTTTGGACAGTGAATAGAATTGAACTGACTGTTAAAATAATAATACTATCGGAGCTATATTGAATATTTGGAGCCTTGTTGCATAAGTGTCATAAGTTAGTCAGATTGATGCTACTAGACATAATTATTTATTAAAACCTTGCGTGTTAAGCATTGTCACACAGAAGTTGCACATTTACATTCAGTCACGCATAATCAAATTGGGCCAAAAAAACACAATCTTTTAATTAAATATTTTGGAAACGTACAAAACTATGGCCTCAAAAGACTGTCAAAACTCCAACACTCCAAACTTAATATAGCTCTGTTGTTGACCATACTAATCTTGAGTGTGTTATATTGTACCTCCTCATATTGTCTTGTGCGTGTATGTAGACTTATAAAGCAGACGAAACCTACTTGGATACTCTGAAGTTCTTGAATATAGCATTCACTGTTATGTTCACGATTGAGGCTATTCTTAAGCTTATCGGCTTTGGGCCGAGGGTAAGGAACGACCCAATGTCCATCCGTCAACTTCCAATCATCTCTCCTTAAAGACTTGTCACCATCTTGAGTTTGACACACGCTTCTCGGTTCCGCTGTCTTGTCCGTTCTTGAGTCTTTGATTGTATATCTCATGGCATGCTGCAATAGTTGATTTTCTTTTTCATTTTTGAATTATTAAGAGGGATATTTAAAAGGAGTGTTTCTGAAAATTTGCCCTTGGTGAAATGCGCACACACAAAAAAAGGAACATTTCTATGAAGCTAAATCAAGTAAACCAAATATATAAAAATGCAACTGGAAATGCGACTTTTTCATTATAGATTGGGGTCGGACATACGTCACAGGTCAGCGCGCCGATGAAAACAATACGCGCTGACACTGCACTGTAGCATACAAGACTGCGCGCGCGATCATCGTTTTTACCGGCGCGGTGTACGTATTATGACGCGTTTTTATGACAGTTCCCGGATGTCCGCCCCAATCTATTGTCTCACAATTTTAATGTCAACAATTTGGCATTCTTGGTCAAGTTATTATTCGGTTAAAATTCACCACAAATTTTCTAAGAGACATCCTTTTAAATCCTATATGCATGCATTGGATTCATTTTCATGCAGGATCAAATTTGGTATTTGGTTTAATTTTCTTCCACATTTCTTTGAATCCCCTTTGAATTTCATTTCCCTGGTATACCACGTCCGTGGTAGCCATTCTTCCCCCTCCACCCACCCATTCACCTTTCTCCACCCTACTTCTTGTTTTGTTTTTCATCATCTTAGAAATACAAAGCCTCCCAGGAGTATGTTGATATCCTAACCTACCTCAATATCGTCTTCACTGTACTATTCTCCATTGAAGCCATGTTAAAGCTAGTTGCCTTTGGGCCCAAGGTATTCCCAATCTTCTATATTCACTATTTTCTTGCATTGCCAGTTGAGGGCGCTATAACATTAAGTAATCGTTTTAGGCATTAATCACTTCGCGCCGGTGGACGCGTATACACACTTTTTTTTTGAAAATTAAAACGGATGACTGATAAACACATCACGATCAACTCTGAGCGAGGCTGGAAATATCTGTCAGTGATCGGCTGGCAGCTGGCATGTGTGGGTGTGCTGCCCACGGACTGCCGGCCTGGTGCCTGCTGGGGTCGATGTTCGTGAAAAGTAATCCCGCGCCTCGGTCCGATAAAAGAAACCTGGCGCGAACTGGTTAATCTTGACTAATGTTGCAGTGACTCATTAATTAAAATATGTTTGTGTGGGGTTAGGGGGGGGGGGGGGGGTGACGGGGGGCAATAACGTGTCATAAAAGTGATCCATGCAAATTATCTGCATGTTCAACAATCATTGCTATCACTAAAAAACAAAAACAAGATTTTATAAAAGTAAGAATTGTTTTGGTTTATTTCCTATTTTTATTGAAATCATAACACCCTCCTCCCCCGATAATGCATTTGAGCAGAAGTCAAGCCTGAACCTATTTGGCCATTCAGATGAAGTTTTATCCCTGCAAAATTAACCCAACAATGTTGTATGGCCAAGCAATCCCACCAGATAAAACTAAAACCTGACAAGATAGGACACTAATTAATCTGTCGTTTATAAACGACAACCAGAATATTTCTATACAACTTTTTGTTTCTTCTTTATATCAAAGTGTCTCATGGTAGTTGGCTGATTTGCATGATACGCTTATTTGCATATACTATGCATATGCATGTTTTCTTTCCAATTAAAAGATTTACATCAAAATTTAGAACGCAGCATTTTTTCAATGCCATTTTGGGTTTTTGTCATCTATTATTATTTAAAGCATGAAAATATTCACAGCTTAGCTGAGAAAAGAAATATGTTTTCACTGATGTTTCTCATATTTCTCATGATGTCAGTCATATTAGTTTCTATATTTTTATGATTAAATTAAAACAGAAAAATATGTCCAATCAACCCCAAATATTTTTCGGCGCCACACTTTATTTTAGTGAAATTTACAAATTTTCTTCACCCTTCAAACTTTATATTAAGGTTAGTTTAAACTCGGCACAAAAACAAACGCTAAACGTGAATTTGTGACGTCACGGCAAGCTTTTGCACTGAACATTCTGGCGATTTTTTGCAGCGAATGCTTTGTGACGTCAAATTCACGTCGCATTTGCATTTGTGTGAAGTTTCGACCAGCCTCATTTATTTAAAGTGACCCAACCTGATCAAAACCTCCACAAATTCTCCCTGAAATAGATTTTTCTGCGATGCGACTTTGTTAGTTAACCAAAATGATCTATCAAATAATTGTTTATATTCAAAGCTCCATTGTTGTCATTATCATTTAGTTTCTGTCTCCCATTTTTACTTTGGGAGATATTAAACCTTTATTTTATTAACAAGACTCCACCCCAACTTTTGCCCAGAATTATTTCCGATCCGGCTGGAACACATTTGACTTCATCACCGTGATCGGGAGCATCGCAGATGCAATCATCTCTCAAGTCGGTGTAAGTAGCTATCCATTTAATCTAATCCTGTCAAATCCCTAAAGAAAAGATTGATCGATCTCCCAAACCCCTAAACCCTGAAACCTCAACCTGTGCTTGTATTCTAATATTGACAAATCTTTGATAAATAAAAACAAGTATTATTACAACAGAAATGTTACATTAAATATCATTGTTTGGCATGTACTGTAATAAGTAGTTTTGTATGACGTAATACCTAACTACTTTTCATTAGTTAAAAGTTAAGAATGAAATCTTTGCATGATCAGGGCCCAATTTCATAGCTCTGCTTACCATTACTCATTAGTGAACATTCCATGCTTACTGCAAGCGTATTGTATAGGTTAGTGAGGAAGTTTAGCTTAGGATTCTTGCTTACAGGGTTTAGCACATCATTTTTTTTGTCTAGCTTTGTTAGTTTAAAATGGTGAATGTTAGCAGTGTGATTATCAGAGCCATGAAATTGTCCCAGACAACTCGATTGCAAAGAAAGATTACAGCCTAAAAAAAGGCCACAAAATAAAAACAAATTACATGACCAAACAAAAAGTAAACGTTTTGAAAGGAAACAAATGAGATTTTATTTTTATTTAATAAATATTGCCTGCTTCTTGAAAATAACAAACTAACTCAAATGTTTGGGTTTGTTTTTTGGTTTTGTTTTTTTTATTAGAAAATGAGACACAGTTTGAAATGCTTTGAGATGTTAAGTTTGATTCAGCTTTGAAAATAACCAAACTTTTGACATTTTTGAACTTGCAGTTAGGTAAACAAAGATGGGCTAGCATTGCATGATGGGATACTTGACCCAAAACGAACGCATTAAGTCAAGTTCCCTGACTCATGCTGCTATGTTATCAGTGTCGGATCCAGAGGGTACCAGGAAATTTAACAAATGCCTTCTTCCGTCTTAATAACCCCACCCCTTCCACCTCTGAACAAAATCCCCTCATGTACAAATTTGTTTTTGAAATAGTCACCTCATATCAATTTCCCGGCAACCTCTTTCAAAGTATTCTTGCAGCCTTTTCTCTGAAACTCCCTTCAGATAGTTTTCCTTCCCCTGTGTTCCCCTGGATCCGTCCCTGGTACCCTGCTCTCCCATCTTTGTTTTCTTTCATTTTCCCCGTAGGTACATGTACACGTTTACTTTGGTTTTTTTACGAGTGATTACCCCTCATTCCAGTGCATGCTCATATAATTTTGTTTGTTTCTGTCTCTGATTTTTCCCCCCTTTGTAGGCTGTAAGTATGGCGTGAATTCCATCCATTCATCCTCTTGTTGGATACCTAGACCCTCCTCTGTTTTTGTCCCCCTTCTGATGGGTGATGGGGTGCCGTCAACCAACCAACCAACCACACACACCCCCTTCCACACCAACCAACCAACCAACCAACCAACCCCCTTGGTTTACATCTACACCCTGCTGTTAGATTTGCTTCGTGCCCACTGCTACCGTCAGCCAGATAAAGTCTGTGGTTTCAGTCAACCTTAACCTGGTTTAGATCTCATTTGTTTTGTTTTCATCACTTTAACGGTTTTAGCTACGATCTAATGAATAACATCTTGTTTTGCATTGAGGTTTGTCGTTGTAATAGTTCAATTATCACATCTGAATGTGTGTTCATTTAATAGCAGACTTATGAGTATAAAAAAGTGCCCAGTTAATTTGAAACAAAAACAGGCTTTTGCTGAAACAACCTGATGCTTCCAAGATGCTTTCAAGATCAAGATAACTGCCACTCTAATTGGTTTTCTCTTCTGCATTCGTCATTCAAAGTGATCAAAACTGAAAGAAAGGATAAACTGCTCGCAATATTGGAAACGGACATTTGTTTGATTTTGGTTTCTTCCCCACATCAGGATACTTTCATCAATCTCAGTGTTTTGAGGCTGTTTCGTGCCGCTCGGTTGATCAAACTTCTGCGCCAGGGGTCCTCCATTCGAATCCTCCTCTGGACATTTGTTCAGTCTTTCAAGGTAGGAAGGCGTTTCCTCTCCAAAATTTAGATTGTGCACCGATAGTGGTTGCCAAAAAGGAATTTACACATGACAGAAAAATGGTTCACAAATGCTCTCTATTGGTAAACAAAAGTAATAATTTTCATGCTTATGTAGGGCTTTTCATCGTCTAGTTAACCTGAAGAAAGCTGCAGAGCAAAGACATTGAGAAAATGTTCACCTTAAAACTTGGGAACATTCTGGGGGGAAACCCACGGATTCAGGGAGAGACTGAAAACTCAATCCACATGTAGACCAGGGCAGGAATCAAACCCAGGGCATAAAGAGGAAAGGCAAGGAAAGAACCGCTGTGTCAACTCGATCAATTATTCTAACCAGATTCCACCTTACGTCTTCTCTTTGTCCTTATAGTCTCTACCTTGGGTGTGTCTGCTCACCTTCATGTTGTTCTTCATCTATGCAATCATCGGCATGCAGGTACGTCCTTCCTGATTGGTCAGATTCTAAAGTGTGACCCTCCACCATTACCCTCTACCAAAGAGGTTATAGGTTAGATTTGTTGGCAGGATTACGGAGGAACTACTAGAGGGATTTTAGCTTTATGGGTAGATAGATTATGGGTCAAGGATGATTCTATACATGTTCAGATTGATCTGGATGCAGATCAGGAATCTGGATCACTTTGAAAACATTTCTGCATAACATTTTGTATTTGTCTTGCTGTCATATACTGAAATGACAACGAACTAATAAGAGCAGAAAAATAACCACGTCAAACATCTAAACATTCATGCTGAAGATGTGAAACTATTATTTCTACCTTAAATTACAATACAATTTGCTCCTGAATATGGAGATTGAAATTAGCATTAAAAACAAACTTTCCACCAAAATACTATTAAATTTACAATGTGAAGATAAGAACAAAAGATAAATAAAAACAAAGGAACATTTTAAGGGTTTTATTTTTCAATGAATTCAAAGTTTCTTGAATTTGTTTAACTTGACCATTGTGTTAATGTGTATGACGGTGTCCCCTTGGGTATCTGTCGGGGGGTCCGTCGTTCTTTTCTTCTATGCAGGTATTTGGTAACATAGACAATACCGACGACTCTAGCCAGATTAATCGCCACAACAACTTCAGCAACTTTTTGATGGGCCTGATTTTACTCTTCAGGTAGAACACATCTGATTAGTGGGGGTTCTTGGTTTCCATGGAGATGTAGAACCAAACTTGATCTTTTGCCATGGTATTTTGTTGAGACAAATCACATTTTTTTGTTGAAAAGAAGAAAAATGTGGTCAAAATTGATCAAATTTATCTCAAAGTGAAAGATTGGGTGCTTAGACACGTTAATCTGTTAATTCGTTTATTTAGGCAATTTTGAATAAAATAAAATGCGGACTTTTTCTTTGTTTTTTTTACTGCAGTCATCGCCCATCGTTATGTGATTTAAATGATTGGTTTCGTTCACTAATAACCATGGCAACAGACTATTCTTCATCACTACTATATTAACATCTTCCCATCCACCATGCATCTCATCGGTTTCATTTTCTTTCTTTATTTGCATCATTTTCCTCTCCTGTCCTCCTCCTTTCCATGTTTGCATCATCACCAACCTCTGCATGCCAAAGATTTTTCGAACCATCAACATAGATGATGAAACCTCTATAACAAGACACAACAACTTTTCAAATTTCCTCACCGCGCTTATTTTATTGTTCAAGTAAAACGAGGCCGTACACGAGTGTAGTAGAAGGTGGTGTATTGAGTAACTCATTTTAATACTCGTTGAGTCAAGTGTTAACTCAAGTTGAGATGCTAGTGATAGTATTTAATTCAACTCAAGATATGTCCAACATATTTTTCTTCCAATCTTACCCAATTCCAGAGTTCGGGTAGTTTTTCATCAGTGGTTGCACATCTTAAAATATTCGTGTTCTTTGCTATCAATGTTCACAAACTCTTTTAGAAAGTTAATCTTTTGGTACTGTTCTTTATCTTTCAAACAAAGTTGGCATTAAGTGTTACTTGTTTATTAACATTATATTCTTTTACATGTTTTACCTACATGTACGGACGTTATAAGGAAATTCTGTAAGCATAAAAGCCTTACTTATGAATGCGCCTTGCCAACCTGTTAAACTGTTAGTCCTGAATTTTCTAAAATTAACTAGCGGCAATTTCTTTTGCTAATGGTCAGCAGGCTTGAAATTGAGCCCAGCTGCAAACTAGTTACAAACAATAGACATTAAATGACAATTTGGCTGGTAATAACCTGTTTTCTGAGCACATGTCATGGCATAACATGCTATTAAAATAACCCCCTTCCCCATCTTGATTGATTGACAGGTGTGCGACAGGTGAAAGCTGGCAGAGTATCATGCTAGCCTGCCAACAGAATAGTAAATGTCACGAAGAGAGCATTTCTGCAAATGCCTCCGATGCAGAGAGATATGGATGTGGCTCTTTCTTGTCCTATGCCTATTTCGTCTCTTTCATATTCCTCTGCTCGTTCCTCGTAAGTAGTCCAACGATGAGATTGATAACTTATCCAGTCCCAAGTTATTCACAAGTTAGTTGACATGGCCTGTGGTAAATCACTAGAGATAAACAATAACTATGCCTTTATTACAGTTAACCTTGTGATTGACTTGAGACGTACTTTAGGCCCAAGGAGCAGAAAAAATACTCATGTCAATTTTGTGTACGTTTGTTGCAGAATAGAGATATTTAAGAAATATGTGGTCACCAACATTTTTTTTTGGTCTGGTTTGTAGATGCTGAATCTCTTCGTGGCTGTCATCATGGATAACTTTGACTATTTGACTCGCGACGCTTCGATCCTGGGTGCGCATCACCTGGACGAGTATGTGCGAGTCTGGGGAGAGCTAGAACCTCAAGGAACGTGAGTATTAACTACTCAATTGCTTTGTGAGTCTCAGCGTGTAGGCCGAGTGAATCCCAACAGGTAGGCTGAGTGAGTCCCTGTGTGTAGGCTGAGTGAGTCACAGCGTGTAGGCTGAGTGAGTCTCAGCGTGTAGGCTGAGTGAGTCACAGCGTGTAGGCTGAGTGAGTCACAGCGTGTAGGCTGAGTGAGTCCCAGGGTGTAGGCTGAGTGAGTCCAAGGTTGTAGGCTGAGTGAGTCCAAGGTTGTAGGCTGAGTGAGTCACAGCGTGTAGGCTGAGTGAGTCCCAGGGTGTAGGCTGAGTGAGTCCAAGGTTGTAGGCTGAGTGAGTCCCTGTGTGTAGGCTGAGTGAGTCACAGCGTGTAGGCTGAGTGAGTCACAGCGTGTAGGCTGAGTGAGTCACAGCGTGTAGGCTGAGTGAGTCCCAGGGTGTAGGCTGAGTGAATCCCAGCGTGTAGGCTGAGTGAGTCCCTGTGTGTAGGCTGAGTGAGTCACAGCGTGTAGGCTGAGTGAGTCACAGCGTGTAGGCTGAGTGAGTCCCAGGGTGTAGGCTGAGTGAGTCCAAGGTTGTAGGCTGAGTGAGTCACAGCGTGTAGGCTGAGTGAGTCCCAGGGTGTAGGCTGAGTGAGTCCAAGGTTGTAGGCTGAGTGAGTCCCTGTGTGTAGGCTGAGTGAGTCACAGCGTGTAGGCTGAGTGAGTCCCAGGGTGTAGGCTGAGTGAGTCCAAGGTTGTAGGCTGAGTGAGTCACAGCGTGTAGGCTGAGTGAGTCCCTGTGTGTAGGCTGAGTGAGTCCCTGTGTGTAGGCTGAGTGAGTCCCTGTGTGTAGGCTGAGTGAGTCCCAGGGTGTAGGCTGAGTGAGTCCCAGGGTGTAGGCTGAGTGAGTCCCAGGGTGTAGGCTGAGTGAGTCCCAGCGTGTAGGCTGAGTGAGTCACAGCGTGTAGGCTGAGTGAGTCCCAGGGTGTAGGCTGAGTGAGTCCCAGCGTGTAGGCTGAGTGAGTCACAGCGTGTAGGCTGAGTGAGTCCCAGCGTGTAGGCTGAGTGAGTCACAGCGTGTAGGCTGAGTGAGTCGCAGCGTGTAGGCTGAGTGAGTCCCAGGGTGTAGGCTGAGTGAGTCCCAGGGTGTAGGCTGAGTGAGTCCCAGGGTGTAGGCTGAGTGAGTCCCAGCGTGTAGGCTGAGTGAGTCACAGCGTGTAGGCTGAGTGAGTCCCAGCGTGTAGGCTGAGTGAGTCACAGCGTGTAGGCTGAGTGAGTCACAGCGTGTAGGCTGAGTGAGTCACAGCGTGTAGGCTGAGTGAGTCGCAGCGTGTAGGCTGAGTGAGTCCCAGCGTGTAGGCTGAGTGAGTCCCAGGGTGTAGGCTGAGTGAGTCCCAGGGTGTAGGCTGAGTGAGTCCCAGGGTGTAGGCTGAGTGAGTCCCAGGGTGTAGGCTGAGTGAGTCCCAGGGTGTAGGCTGAGTGAGTCCCAGCGTGTAGGCTGAGTGAGTCACAGCGTGTAGGCTGAGTGAGTCCCAGCGTGTAGGCTGAGTGAGTCACAGCGTGTAGGCTGAGTGAGTCGCAGCGTGTAGGCTGAGTGAGTCCCAGGGTGTAGGCTGAGTGAGTCCCAGGGTGTAGGCTGAGTGAGTCACAGGGTGTAGGCTGAGTGAGTCGCAGCGTGTAGGCTGAGTGAGTCGCAGCGTGTAGGCTGAGTGAGTCGCAGCGTGTAGGCTGAGTGAGTCCAAGGGTGTAGGCTGAGTGAGTCTCAGCGTGTAGGCTGAGTGAGTCACAGCGTGTAGGCTGAGTGAGTCACAGCGTGTAGGCTGAGTGAGTCCCAGGGTGTAGGCTGAGTGAGTCACAGCGTGTAGACTGAGTGAGTCCCAGCGTGTAGGCTGAGTGAGTCCCAGCGTGTAGGCTGAGTGAGTCTCAGCGTGTAGGCTGAGTGAGTCACAGCGTGTAGGCTGAGTGAGTCCCGGCGTGTAGGCTGAGTGAGTCCCAGGGTGTAGGCTGAGTGAGTCTCAGCGTGTAGGCTGAGTGAGTCTCAGCGTGTAGGCTGAGTGAGTCACAGCGTGTAGGCTGAGTGAGTCACAGCGTGTAGGCCGAGTGAGTCCCAGCGTGTAGGCCGAGTGAGTCCCAGCGTGTAGGCCGAGTGAGTCCCAGCGTGTAGGCCGAGTGAGTCCCAGCGTGTAGGCCGAGTGAGTCCCAGCGTGTAGGCCGAGTGAGTCCCAGCGTGTAGGCCGAGTGAGTCCCAGCGTGTAGGCCGAGTGAGTCCCAGCGTGTAGGCCGAGTGAGTCCCAGCGTGTAGGCCGAGTGAGTCCCAGCGTGTAGGCCGAGTGAGTCCCAGCGTGTAGGCCGAGTGAGTCCCAGCGTGTAGGCCGAGTGAGTCCCGGCGTGTAGGCCGAGTGAGTCTCGGCGTGTAGGCCGAGTGAGTCTCGGCGTGTAGGCTGAGTGAGTCACTGCATGTGAGTGAGTCTCAGCGTGTAGGCTGAGTGAGTCCCTGAGTCCCTCAGTCTATTAATACTTTCTTGTAAGAATTATATCTAACCCTGGAACATTGACTTCTAAGTTTTTGCTTACTACTCTAAAAATCTTAATAAATTAACAATTCTTGTCATTTTATGTCATTCGTATTGTATTTTTCAGTGGTCATCTACACTATAAAGACATGTATGAAATGCTTCGGACAATGGAACCTCCAGTTGGGTTTGGTCGGAATTGTCCATACAGAATAGCATACAAGGTAACAAATCTTGGCCATCTTCATTTGTTTATAAATAGTTGGGTTAAAATTTAGTACTGTTGCACGACACCCAAATTTGTATTGGTTTTCCTTTGAAAAGTCACTGCTAAATCTTAGAAAGAAACTTTTGAAATGCCCTTTGAGATCGTGACAATGTTTTTCATTTTTCTTCAGCGCTTGATACGAATGAACATGCCCGTCGCTGAAGATAAAAAGGTCCATTTCACCACAACTCTGATGGCTCTGATACGCACGGCGCTAGACATCAAGATAGGCAAAGGTAGGTGGATAGTTCATGTTACGATGATACAAAGTAGATTAGTTTGGAATTTGTTTGTATAAAGCGTAAGTTTTATAAGTGGTTGCCTGTTGCAAGTTTAGGTCTTGCTTATTTGAAATTAGCTTCCCGCTCATCAAATCTAAAGTAATGTCTTGAGCATGTTTGTTTAATCGTTGTTTTGTGTGTTTAGTTGCGGACAGAGATCGTCATGACCATGAGCTGAGAGATGCTGTCAAGAACTTCTGGCCCACATTGAACTCCGATAAGCTAGATTTACTGGTTCCTCCAGACAGTGGTAAGAAGAGAGAAACAATCTGTCCAGGGTTCAAATCCAAGTAGTCCCCTTTCTGGGTGATCAAAGACGAGATCAAGGACACACCAAGGACAGACCAAGGGCTAAAGGGGTGCGCAAACCTTGGTGGGGAACAAACGGGAAGGGGTGACCCTTTCCTTGTCGGTTCACCCCTTCTGTGTTTGCCCCTTTTTACCCCCTTGGTCTGTCTTTGATCCTACCCACTCTGACCTCTTTCATTCCATGGCCTAATCCTCCTTTTGTTAATTGAACTGTACATTAACCAAATAAAAATTCCAAACAGCCAAACAAAAAAAAGTTGTTTTAATTTTGTTCCCTTGTTTTTCCCTAACCAGAGTTAATCGGAGAGAAACTGACCGTCGGGAAGATTTACGCGGCTCTTCTGATCTATGAGACGTGGAGAGAATACAAGGCAAAACTTCAGAGAGACGGTCACGCTCGAACGGTAAGGCAACGTAAACAACAAAGTGAAACAACAAAGTAAGAAGGAAAAAAGACTGCAAAATAGTTACAACACAGTAACAACCACCACAACAGCAAAATAAACACATAAAACAAAACAACATCAGTAACATTAACAATCATTCAGATAATTATTTGTCTAATCTTTCTGTGTGGCCCCCAATATTACAGCCTTTAAGATTTGATTTGATTTGATTTTCAACCCCAGAAATATTAGCCTTTCATTTTTTATGTTTTAAATTTGTAATTTGGCATAACATTATTGTTTTTGTTCCCGGAGTTGTAAAATGCTTTTGTTCTTATTTGTTTCTTTTTACCACTTTACCCTTACTAGTGGAGGGGTCAATGTTCTCACAAATTCTGTGTGACAAAGTACCTGACATTTTTCTTTCTTTTTTTCACTCAAGCAACAGATAATTTTGAATGTAAATTCATCTGTTATGCCTGACTAACCTAAATGAGCATGAGGTTTGTTAGCAATATATTCATAGTTACCGGTAGTGTATATTCACAATCTCAGTGTAGGGGATCGTTCAAGAGTGATTTCATCACTTGGTGGATGCTTGTTTCAATGTTGACTGATTTTTCTCCCTCCATGACCTTTTGAGAATGGTGCCCAATTGATAATTATTGTCGACCCTCTGTGTCGACTTCAGTGAATGCTCCAAGTGTCTTGCTACTGCTTCTGTTTTTTAGCCTTCTTGAAGTCACTCTCCTTACTTCCTCGTCTGCTCTTCTTCCTCGGTTACTATGACAATGCTTTTCTTTGAACGGATTAAGTCTCAGGTGATGGACATTACTGTCTTTCTTCAATTCGAATATGAGACATTTGAACGATAGCTTCATGATTGATGTAGTAGTTGTGTTGGATTGTTGAATAGAATGTGTGGGGAAATTTGGACCTTTCTGCTCGGTATTATGTGTTGGTGCAAGCATGTTATAGTTAAATCTTTGGACGCTTTCATGAGATGGCATCTTTCAAGTAAATTTGATGAGTTGTGTGTTGTTGATGAATAAGAAATAATTGTATTTTGGATAAAATTTCTTTATCTGATCTGATGTTATGAATAACCTTGCCTGTGATCCGTCTCTTGCTTGTGAGCCGCATCTTGCCCAGTTATAAATTGGAGAATCCTGAATTGTTTTATCTTCTAATTCTTGCTCACAATTCTTATTTTTCTCTTGTATTAACTTCTTAAACAAATTATAGTTTATTTTCTTCCAATTTATTTATAGGGTGAAGCAGCATAAGTCTTAAAACTATTTTCAGGTTTACAAACCGAGAATAAAAGTTGGGTTTCAAAAAAAATGTGAATGTTTAAAATTAAACCATGTTGAATTTATTTTCTTTGTTTTGACATAAAAAACATGACAGCTTCGATACCAGAAGCGAATGGAGTACCTTCGGAAAGTACGAGGCCGCGGTGAAGTGACAACGTTACAAATACCAACAGTGGATGGTATACATCATAGACAGAAGGTCCATGAGGTATTTGTCTAGCCAGAACATCAATGCTTAAAAGTTGCTAATTAACTCGTAATGCCTCGCTCTGTAGAACGTCTCGCTATGTAGAATGTCTTTCTCTGTAGAACGTCTTCTTTCTTAGCCTCACCTTCTCTTGACGATATATATGCTCATACTTACAGATGGAAGTCGTATGACAAAACACTGTGTACTAACCTTATTTATTAGAAGGGGGGGGGGGCTATGAAATGTGTACTAACAATCATTAAAATGCAAATTAATATGAAATTTTAACCAATGCTTTGTATTATAAATGTTAGTTTATAGAATTGTAGACCAGCTCTACTCAAGTCCAGTCTTGTGTTCTTATCGATAGCAGCCACGTAGTCTCAGAACTCCTTGTCAGCAATGTCGTGAATTAAAAAACAAAAACAATTTATACCGAATAGATTTTAAAGAATATTTCAAATTTTCTTTTGATTTGGTCATTTCCAATATTTTATAAAAAGCACAATGTCATTGTTTGATATTTAGACGTCACTTTCAAATACCTGTGTCCACGTTTAAAATTGCTATCATGCATCGATTTTTAGATTTTTCTTTGAACAACTACGTATCCAATCTAAAATGGCTACTGACCTTGAAGATTCCAGGGTCAGTTTAGAAACACTTTGGTACAACAATCTAGTTTGTATGTAAGTCTTTATTTGCTTGCTTGGTTGAGGGGAATCTTATCTCGTCATCTTGCAGAATTCTCTTTTTTTATCACAGGTGACGGATTCTCTCATCATTTCTTCTCTAACATTTCTAAATCTTCCTCTCAATTCATCTGCAGGAAACTCATCATTAAAGCTTAATGCATCACTCACTTTGTTTCATATTTCAAACAACCTATCAAAAAAATGTGACCTGGCACCACGAAATGAGCGGAAAGTCGCCTAAGTCCAAAACGAGATATTGGCCGAAATGTTCATTTTTCAAGTGGGAGGTCGGTTTCGAGTTGGTAACGTTTTTACATACAAAAAAACCTTATTTATCATATCCCAACATTTTATAGCTCAATTAAAACTCTAAAGTGTGTTTTTTAGTGGCTGAATTGCACTGAGTGATAGTTGGCACGGTTCATGGACTTTGAACTCCGTTTTCTCAAAACAAAGCAGCATGACTTTAGCTGTTTCAAAAGAGTATAGCGACGGCTAGGAATAAGCTACAGCAACACACAATACATCATTTAAAAGCTTAGGACTTCCTTTTTTTCTGGACATGTAATAATGTCAATTTTGTTTCTTTTCCGACTTTCCACCCATTTTGTGGTGCCAGGTCAAAAATTTATTTGAATGACAAACCTAATAATTGCAAACATAGAGCCCAATTTTATGGCAGTACTTAGACATTTTGCAAGCAATATTGTTCACTTCATGGAGATTTTAAAATACAAGATATTTTGGGGGGCGTAATATCTAAGCGTCAGAACAAAGAAACATTTGAATTTATCTTTTTTAGGTGCAAATTATCAAACACTGCCATGAATTGGAACTAAAATTTGCAAATTTAATCAAAGTTCTCCTTGAGACATTTACAAATCATGCTTTTATAATTCATTTTATGAAGAAGTCAAGTTTCTAAGGAATACAGGTACATGTTCACAAATGTTTTGGGGGCATCGGGAAATTGTTATTGTGGACCAGTAATGAATATACAAGAGAAAAACAACTTATATTTTATTCCTGGTGATATAAATGTCTAACTAATTTAACTCATTTTCTTTCCACATTTTTCTCTTAAAATTGTCACGCTTTATCATTCCATCGGCAGAGGGCATCACAAACCAACATCTAACATCAGGTCACACCTGCACCGCAATGGGATCTTCCATATTTTGTTTTATATTTATTAGTATTTGGATCATACCATTTTGTCTAGTCAGGAATGGAAAGGTTTATGCTTGTACATGTATATATTGTAAACTAGAAAGATGTTAAATTTAAGACCAAATATGTATTTATAATAATTTTTATCAAATTGAATGAATTTTTTGCTGAATTTGTTGAGCTAAATAGTTTTTGGCAAAAGCAAATTTTTGTCTAGGTTTGACAAAAATCTGTTTGAAGCATAAGAACCTTACAATTAATCATTGTCATAAACATTTCTCTTTCCTGGACCTGTGGTTCATGTTTGTGGGAGTTTCGTTTGTTTTTGAATCAATTTCTTTTACATGTATATGAAATTGTTTATTTGTTGTCTTTATGTTTGGTTGTTTTAATGAGCATGGGTGTGGTTTTCTTCCCCAGGATTCCTTTGTGTAACGTCAGGTGAAGGCTTCTTCAATCATCTTTGCTTCATCTTCAAACTTACCTGCATGCTCCCTCTGAAGTCCTGGGTCGTTATTCAAACCCCAGCTTCGTCTCTGTTTTTGGCTTCATTTATACAGTTTGGCAATAGAGATGGATCCTAAGCTGGGGTTTGAAAAGAAACGACCTTAATAAATAAAGGTGTCTCAAGAGTTAGAATTACTATTACCGTTGAATTATTTGGTATCTCTTCAACATTTCTGACTGTTGACAAAAAGAAGTTTTGTTTAATTCGAGTACAAAATGTTTTTTATTGCAATGTATGTCAGTTAACTGTGACCTGGAAGTAGTCATGTGATTTATAGGAACCCATTTCATTGGTGGATGAGCTGAGAATGGAATTGATGTATTTAAATTTCATGCAGATGTATTAATGGTCATTCACCAGAATGTCTTGTTTTTTGTGCAGGTTTTGGATTTTAGTTCAGGATTTTCTCAATGTTCCTCTTTGTTTCCTCCAAATTGTTCACCATTCTTGGAGGGTAATCTTTGAACTTTTTCATGGCACCACTGATTCAGATTACTTTTAGTGGTGACTCGAGACAAAAAATGTATGGACAAAAAAGTTGGACTGATACTGTCCGAAACATTTAATTCCCTCCCGTTCTTTTTAGAACCACACAACTCACTAAAGAGAATTACCACATGGTGTTTACCGCAAACTACTTATCTTATTTCCTTTTCGCCATGTACACCTAAAATCTCATCGGATTCTGAAGTCAAAGAAGTTGTGAGATTAGTTGCACAAGTTTGTTACATATGTATATTTTCCATTGATAGGTGTATAAAGTCATAATTTTAATTTTTGTATTCAAAGCAAATATAATTGTATTCTACGGCAGGTATTGCTTCGTGGCAATCTTGAACAAAAATAGAGAAACTTGTTTGTTTCTTTTTTGTTTTTGTAATTCATAAAGTATTTAATTGTTTATTATATCGGTGTATTATACAATTGTCTTTCAGTTGGTGTCATATTTACTTTGTTTGTGTTTGTATAGTTCGCATTGTCGGTGTATATTTCAGTTTTCCCTACATTTGTAGTCTTTATGTAACCTCGATAACCGTTGAATTTTGTTTTCTAAATAGCAATATAAATAGGATTGGTTTGGGATTTTAGTACTAGATTTTATATAAAAAGTAGAGATTTGTTTGTTAATCTCTACTTTGTTAATACTCAGAAACCAAAATCAGAAATTGGCATAAAGTACAAGATGCTCCCTAGAAAAGCCTGCAAAGTCGCAGGTTTGCAAAGACGATAGATAGTAAGAGTATAGGAGTTGGTCTATAACCGTGTCGTTTGCGGGCGCACTGCTTGTAAAGATTGTACGCGAAGTGATCACTATCAATTTACTGTCGTCTTGAGCAAAGACTAGATACAAAATAGGAGAATAACTTACACCTAGGTTTGTTGTTACTCTTCATAATTAAATCCAAACAAAGCCTAGCTGTTCAATAGTTAACTGTACAGAAATATTGGATAATAAAGCTGGGTTTTATGGAAACATTTTTAGATATAGTCCTATATTTTTGTTCGTATTTTTTTGCCATTTAATGCCTCTTTCATGAAGCATTAAATAAAACAACAAGATCATGACGTCTTCCAAAATAAGAATTGATTAAGTTACGAAGTAAGAGTTTGTTTTGATGGGAATAAGGACATTGTGAAAGTTAAAATTCCTGTATATGTTTTCTGTTTGTTTTGTTTGTTTGTTTATTTGTTTGTTGTTTATATTTGTTTGTTGATTTGTTTCCTGTTTTTATTTAGATTGTTTATAAATATTGTGTTCGAGATTTGGATCAGAACATAGAAGTAAAATGATAAAAAATATGTTTGCCTTGAAGCAATAACAAAAAAATGCAATTTTTAGATATTTTGAAAAACCTCTTTTTTATACATGTACTCTGTTTTACCATAGCCACGGTTACTGTAACAAATGTTTTTGTCAGAGTTGTATTTAGATAATCTTCAATTGTTTGGTATACTGACAAGAGAAGTAATCGGAAATAGACGGAAATAGTTTTCAAGGAGGTAGTAATGCTGAGGCATACACCTCTGGAGGGGGGGGGGGGGATATTTCCCTTGGTAACTTTTAATTGAGGATTTGGAGATGTTCTTTAAGAGTGTGGTTTCACTTGTAATAGCACTTCTCAAAGAGATAAGAAGGACCTGGAATCACTTTTGATATGATTTCATTTTGTTGTTTATTTCTTAGAAGATTCTGCAGATATTATTATCTTAATCCTTCTAGCCTAATATAAAGCAATTAACTCTCATCTATAATGGAATTACTATTCCGTAATGAAAAGATGTAACTTTTATACTCTCCATTGTGAGGATCATTGGGCACATTACGTAGGGATGCTCGTGTATAAAGTGCAAATCTTTTGTATCGACAGGAAACAAGCAACCTTTTGCAGCTTTGATTTCAGGTTCATCTGATAAATAGTTTAGTAACTAGAAACGATGTTGGAGCATTATAGGCTCAAATTCTTAAGCCGACTACAATCGTTTAAATGTGCCTTTAGGAAATTGAAATGTAGATAAATATTAGCATGTATTACGACTTATTTGGGTTTGGATTGGAAATTGTCAATAAATACTGTAAATGATATCTGAAGATCATGATGATGTCGTGGCAACAGTGATTTTCTGCAGCGTCTTGTGAGTTGGCATGTGGTGGAGGCGGGCATCTTTATTTCTCCATCACCGTTGAGTCCCTTCATGTTTCACTGGTGATGGCCTTCAGGTTTTATTTTCTTCTCTTCCGTGGGTTCTAGTTGGTAGTTGGTAGTTGGTAGCATTGGTTGCTTGTAACTCAGTGGTGGTAGGTTCACATCCAGCCAATAGAAGTGTGTACGTACTCGCTGTTGGGTACCAACTGAAGTCACTGGTAACCTAGGGCAATTTGATATCCTTATTCTGGTTACCATAGTGATCAAGAAAGTAGACTGGACATCTCAGCAGCTTGTGGTTGATGGACTTAGAACATCGATTTGCTTAGAGTAGACGGGAAATGCTTATAGTTTAGTTTCTTTTGGTCTTTTGGTCTTCCTTTTGGTGGTGGGAGAAAGATATATTAATTGTCATGGTGAAGGGGCATTGTTGATTTGTTGACATAAATATATTTACAGATTGTAGATGATGAATTAATTTGTTGACTGGTTGAGGTAAGGTCAAACGATGTGTTCTTGTTTGCATAACTTGACATTATCATTCTTTTAAACATCCTGTTCTTTACCTTTTAATAATTAACACTCGCCAAAGTACTTAACTTATTTTTTCTCAAACATTTCCAGTCGTAACTTGACACAACTCGGGCTTTTCATAATGTGTTGCAATTCAGTGCCCCCCCCCCTTGAAAAATGGATGCACTCCCCCAGTTCCCCCTACAAATGGCACCTGTTGCTGGTATGATATGATGTATGCTATATACTCTGTAGTGTTATTAATCAGTACCGCGCTGGTAATGAAATAGTTTGTGCACAATCGGGATTAGTAAGTAGGTTCCCAGAAGAGTGTTCTCTGAATTATCTTGAGAGGGAGAGAGGTTTCCTCCCACGTATGATTGTCATCCCCTTAGATATTTCTTACAGCGATATTTCCCTTCAAGTATCACTGCCTCACCACCAGAAATCAAAAAGTAATGTTATGTCCTTAAAGCCACACCCCTAACCCCGCCCACCCTCCACGGTCAATGAAATTGCATGATTTTTCATTTAATTGTATAATGCATGATTACCTGCTGACCACATTCATCAAACGTCCCATTATTTTTTCCTCATTTTGTTTTCCTACACCCATTGCAGTTTATCCAGGCTGCTCAGAAGGTAAACATAATATTTTCACCTCAAAGATTTCTTCTTCACCCTTCACAATTCTTCATGTTTTTCACAATGTTCACAATATTCTCTTAGTTTCTAGTTTTAGTCATTAGTTGCACAGAGACAAATTGACTGCATTTCCACACATCACACATTTTCATATAATGTTTTTATCTTTACGTTTAGTTGGAATTGTTTAACAAGAAAACAAACAAAATCCAATTTTTCAGAATAAAATAAATAAGGGATGTACAATTTTTATCCTTTTTCTTTTTCTGTTTAGAACTTAGCAATTTAAATGTTCACTCTTGTAGCATTAGTGTTTTTTCCCAGACCGTTAAAGACAGGAGACAAGTTTGGCTTGATTCTTTCTGTGTTAGCCAACCTTTACTTCATTTTGTTGGCATGCTTTCGCTATGATTATCCTATTTCAGTAATAATTGCATGCATACATTTATAATATCCTCAAAGTATTAGACATTTCAAATAATTATTCTGTATTTGCTATTTTTACCTTTAATATTCAAACCTATCTTTTCAACTTTGTAATTTCTGTATTTGTAACATTTCTGTTTTTCACACCGAAGTTTCAACACAAATACAAATGTATACATATTTGTAACAATAACGACAAATTTTATAATACATGTATTGAAAATCCAGAATCCAGAATTATTAAGTAGGTCATATAATCCAAATACAATTATTCCTTGCAACCCGGAGTTGAGAAACTAAAATGTTTGTTGGCACACATTGACATATAAGATATCACTTTACATGTTCTGACTTTATAAGTTTAGCAACAAATCCAGAACACCGGGCCCCCTCTCCTAAAAACAGGCCACATTACTTCAAATAAAGTAAAAATGTCCTGACTTGTTGACCAGGCATTTTGTACCTTTTTTACATCACACTTGTCTTGTTTTGCTTTCTTACAAGGATTCCTTGGGTGTGTTATCAATCTGTTAACCACATCCTCAATTAGAGGAAGGAAGCTACCGGTATAACAACATTGTCCATCTGACTAATCAAGCTGTGTAATGTTCCTTTCCTCTCTCTAATGTTGTGTTTATCTGTCTGTTATTCCTATTCTACTTCTCGGTTTATGTATGTTTAGTCTTCTCGTTCCTAATGTCATTGAATTCAGATTGCGTGGTCTCACATTCAATAGTTTTCTATTTTCTATTTCTGTATTTCTGTAGTGTGCACACAAAATTCAAGATCTTTTAAGGAGACTATTGTACACATTGTTTAGTCAGACATTTGTATTAAGACATTTTCTCCACTGTCTTTACCCTGGTAAAGAATCAAGACATATAAAACTGGGTGATTCTTGCTTTGTCTAAAGAAAACTATATTGCATCAAATTGATGTTAGTCTTCTCCCATTAAACTGCCTAAAGAATTTAGTAAAGTAAAAAACTTATTTCAAATTTCAAGAGCAATTACGTACAGTTAAATATAAAAATGTAAAAGTAATCTTGGCAAACGATAATAAAAGCAATATGTGACAGACATGATGAATTAAGCTGGGCTTTGGTCAAAATTGATATTCAAGTTTTGCTGTCGAAAAAGACTTTATGGAATTTGTTTCAGAGTTTCAACAGAATAGTTAAAATATCTGTCTTTTTTAAACAACAAGGTAAGTGGATCATAAAGAATTTTAATGTCATAGATTTCCACTATGGCAGTGGTTGTCAATTTGTTTTAAATGTGTTTACAGCCAAACAATTAATTAAATCTAAGGCTTTCTGAAGATGGAACTGAAATTAACTGAAGAATCAATCCCTTTTCTCCGGAATATAGCACCATTCCCACTTAATTAACTCAAGATTCTCCCTTTTCCGTTGCCTAGCGCCCATCCCTTTTCCGACGACTCGTTGGAGCCGTCAGGAAAGGAAGCGCTGAGAACGTCTTCAAGGAAGTTGAAGAAGAAGACGAGGAAACACCTCTAGCACCCAACGAACCCAAGCCAGAGCCTAAGGTCATTGAGCCTTCACCGGCCAAGCCAAGAGACAGGGATAGGGACCATGGCCGGCCTAGAATGATGACCAGTACGCTACCTAGAATAGACAGCTCTGGATCAGAAGGACTGACTGCAGATCAGCATAGTAGGAGGTCTTCACCACAAGTGTAAGTTACTAATAAAAACACAGCGTGGTTTCAGGTCTATGGTGGTTAGAAACTAGATTTAAGATTTGCACAACATTAGTCCTTGTTGATGGTTACAACTGAAAATTAAATCACAAGTCAATTTGTTGTTCTATCTCAAACAACAGAATCAAACAAATAGCAAACATGTGTCCTTGTTACCGTTGCTTTGCCCCGTTTCCTGCCTATTTAGATGGCTACAACCTGCTGTGTTTTGGTTGTCCTATTTATGAATCTGCAAAATTACCACAAACTATAAATAGCACCCTCTAGTGGCTGCATTGAACTTGAACTAGACAGTACATACTGTAGACAATGACATAAAAGCCCCATAACATGACCTTAATCACTAGCTTTAGATTCCTACATTGTATCTGACGTAGAATCATTCAAAAGGCCCTATTGGGCAACACAACACCCCCCCCCCCCCCCCCCCCCCCACTATTCCTGAAATCTACCAGACAAAAAGATGGCAAGTCAATTGGGTAACTTCGGATGAGCCTGATAACTTCCTGTAGTACGTTTAAAACTGAATTTATAAATAAAATTAATTTACTCATTCAAGTAATGTTTCATCCAATAAGCAAACTTTCTGAATTAAATATTAATGAACATCTTAAAAGTCAAATATTATGGTTCCATAAGTTTCTCAAAACAAGAAAATATGATAAAGACTTAGCATGACTTGATATCTTGTGAAGTTACCTTGTAAAGCATTATGGTAAACACACTGAGTTCTATAATTGTCCTCGCATTCTGCTCAGTCTATCAGTATTTCCTGGATACACAGAATTGTATCCACACCCGGATTTCATCGCCATGGCAACTTATTCATTTTTCATCACACAACGTTGGGCAACGTCACTTTTGCCAGCTGGTTGGCAACCAGTCCAGATTACAAATCTATCAAGTGGATGGCAAGAATAACAAACCCTTGCAATTCCAATCAACAGAATGGGAAACGGGGACTTTATAGGGGCAAGATTGTACACCTGTTTTGTCGCACCTGCTTCCCCAACCCATGCAGTGAGTTGCATGGCTGATAATTTGTTTGCCCGATGATGTAGGGGATACGTTGTAGCTGTAGGGAATTGAACTTGACCAAAAGTACATGAAAGAAAGAACTTTGTGTGGCAATGAAATGAGAGGGGCAAGTTGCAAGGATTATGAAAATGTTTGTTATGACAAAGACCAGGGGGAATATAGCAGGTTGATATGACATCTCTAAATGTGATGGGCCTCCCCTCCACCCTAGCAAATAAATGCCTTAGTCTTTAATTAATCTCTTTGAGTGATTCTTGTTTGCTATTTCCCAGGTCAATGCTACATTGCTAATGTGACTTTAGGCATGATCCCTGTCCAAGCACATGTCAATTACAGGTCTGTGGCTTCTAACTAGCGCCCCCTGAACAAAGATAATGACTAATTTGAGGAACCGCTAACACAGGGATGAATAGCTCAGTTGGTAAAGCACTGGAATTGTAATCTAGAGGTTACAGGTTCAAGCCCTGCTCCAGTCCATTTATTTGTTCAATTCTAAACAATATTTCATTACTGGCCTTTGAGGTCAACACTCCTAAACCAATTCTTTGATGCATAAGTCCAGGCAGAGTGTAGTGTGTCACATTTTAAAATCCCTCGGATGAATCTGCACTACATTCATTTCTTACGTTTTTGACACAATGGTCCCATTTTAACTTGCTTTCTTGGGGAGTTTGTTGTGTTTGGAATCAAATTCAACAAACGTTCGCTGTGATTTCATGAGTTTAGATTTATTTTTACTTCCAGCTATAGTTGTTTGTATTTCTGGAAATAAATTTATTGTAGCCTTTAGTAGTAGATGAGAAAGAAAAACTTGATTGTCATATGGAAACTTTGATTTGAAAATTCATATCTTGTTACCCTACACTACCTCAGTTATTGCTCCAAATGTGTTCACCTTGTACGTGACTTGCGCTCGTTAAGAGTAAACACATCTTGTACCCTTAGCTTTAACCCACACCCTTTAGCTGTCTTTGTCTGACCCAAATATCTTGATAAGTCAGGATGGTTGCCTCTGGGAAGAATTTAAGACCTTGGAGTTCAATCAAGGACTTTCTCCACCCAAACTTGACTTCTTTTACAACAAAATGTCTTGTTTTGTTGAGAACATAAGTAGAGAAAAAAGCACTTGTTGCAGTTGAAGGACCTTCAAGGAAATGAAGTTGAAGTAGTGCTTCTTTGTTTTTGTTTGTTTATTGTTTGTAATGGTTAATGCAATGGTTCTCTTAAAGGTCATGATCATCCATTTGTTTTCTCTATTGGTTAACTTTTAAGCTTTATCGGACATCAGTCGTTGAACTTCCAAGTTTTATCTACTACCTTACACCCATCAAAGCAATCACTATAGACAAATCGCACATTAAGATTCTTGCATGATGGTGACTTGGAATGTGATGTAAAGACATTAAACAGTGACCTTTTTACCTATTGTCTTTAAGAAGCGTCTTTATTGTCCTCTATTGAACACTAATAGCACTCCAACCTCTCCAAACTGTCCAAATAAAATGTCAATTACAGCTAAGTAAAATAAATGTAAGCCATTTCCTGAGGCAAGTACAATAGGTAGAGATCTTGCTCCAGATATTAGGAATATTTCCAGGGAGGGATCTAGGCTGTTTGGATTACCGCAACCATCTGGTAAAAATTCCAGAGATTTTCAAAAAGTTCAACGTTAACAAGTTGTTTTCTCTAGGCCTATATGGTCTGCCAATTGGATTTCATGTTATTCTTGGCATTTATCTTCTAGTCATCGTGAAAGCTTTTACTTTTTTGACAAACAGTACTATTTTATCTTCTTGTCACAAACTTTTGTTTGAATAAACCCTCTGATTATTTCTGTGCACTGTGCATGAAGTGTCACATTGGCACAGTAATCTAGTGGTCCTAGATTCAAATCCCACTCTTGTCAATTTCTTGTTTCAATATTATATTAATTAAAAGTGAACTTAATTAAAGTTTCCCGTTGAAGAATTTATTTTCAATACACAATATATCCATTTTAGACTTTTGTTTTGAAACTTTAGGGAAAAAAACTACATGACTGCTGTTTTTCACTTCATTTTTCACTTTATTTAATTCTTAAGAATGACTTTGGGCAGACACAACAGAGCAGAACACAAAATGATGAATATATGATTAAAAAAAAAAAGATCTTTGTATTATTTTGTATTGTATTCTATTATTAGCACCTGTAGCACATTGAATCAGTTGTATTATCTCCAGATGAATTTCTCAAACTCTACAGAATTTGGACGGTTTTAGTTCACTTCATATTAAGTTTCATTTACCTACCTCCGTCCGTCCGTTAACAATTGTGACTAAACCCTTATTTCTTTCCTCCCAACAGACACGACAAGTCCCCAGATAGACATCGTGGAAGATCCCGTGATAGACAGTATGACAGATCTCAGGATAGACCCCAGGACAGACCCCAAGACAGACCTAGTGACGGGCCACGAGAATCTCGCAGAAGGCCTAGAGACACGCTAGACAGGGTAAGATTTAAGAATTACCTTCCTTTTGTTATTTTTCAAGCGATGATTAAACGGTTGGCCAGAAAATTGCCTGTTGAACTACCTTCATGAAGAGCACAGTCAAATTTATTGATGTTTAAAATGCACCCAATCTGACCAAATTCGTTTCTATGGGTTAATATTGGCCACCTGTCTACTGTGCCACCTGCCCATTTTGTGGCCACCTGTATTCTGTGTTCCTTTGTGCAAAAAATACTACATCAACTTTTAATTCAAATAATTCGGCTAGGATTCACCCCCAAAATCCCGGTATCAGCTGAGTGCTTTATTGCATCTTGTCAAAACTCTGGAAGAACCTGGAAACCTCAACGGGACCAGTTTAAAACCCCTCAATTGTTTATCTCATCGATTTGGGTTAATATTGGCCACATAAACCCCATTGTTTGTCAGATCCTAACGAGTGGCCGATTTCTTACAACCTAGGCTAGACCTATGACATCTAGGTCATGGGGTCATTCAAGGATAAACACAACCTGCCTCATTACCTTTACGTACATTTGGCCAGAATTCTGACAATCTGTAATCCAACCCTGAGATTTATTTACCTTCTGGGGACTATGTCTTGAGTGTTTATTTGCCTGAACTGTTCTGGGTTTGTTGACTGTATTTTTGAATTTCTGGAGGCAGTTTTTGTTTGTGACCATATAATCTCTTTTGTTGTTGCTAGTAATGGATTCACAATTGTTTTGCATACAAAGAAGGGTTTAATTACTTACACTTGTTTTGTTTTTTGTGGCAGAAATGTATTTGCTTAAAGTGTAAGAATCCTTGCATGTTTTAACTTGGCCAAATGTTCCAGGTAGACTTGTTGATCATCGGCTGATGTGTGTATGAAGCCTTCAGATAAGAGGAGTCCAGTCATTCAATTAGACACTGGCTAGGGCGCATGCCTATGTTCCCCAATATTCCAAGATGTTCCCCAATCCTTATGAAGGAATGAAATCTTCAAATGTCTATTGCACATGTGTTTGTGTCAAGGACAGGGTGCCACGGAGTAATGTGCAAAATAGGGGAACACTGGGGGAACATTGGATGGACCCCGTTGGCAAAGTTGCCTGGTTTCCATTGAGGAAATGAAGATCACATCAACACGTTTCACCCCAGATAAAACAGTTTGTGTGAGGATGGTGTCGAATGACACGATTTCCGTTTACTAAGATGTTCTCTCTCAGATAATGTCTGGGGGCGTACTGTCTACAAACAGATCTCATTCCAATAAAATCTAGAAACCTCTGTGTTTATTGTTCCTGCCAGAGGAACCACTCGGAAACAGATTTCCGATTTTGCGGTCTCGTTTATGGCCTTTTACAATTACCCACTGATTGGACGACTTTTGTCCAATGAGAACTGCTTCCTTCTCTGAAATATGTAGAATGTCACATGACCTCATTTTATGGCCGTAGCCATGTGTGTGCACACGTGCGTAGTTTGTTTACGTTTTAAATATTCATATTGGCATAAAGTTAATATTCGGTCACGGTTGATGATCAAATATTTAGATATTCCTGTAGAATTAAACTGTTGAGAAATACCATCACCAAAAATAGTTAGAAATATATTCTCAGCAGATGTGTGACTACTCATAGGTCATTGTTAGGTGTGTCTCTCTATCAATGACACCTCTTCCATGACTTAAAGTTCCTGATCTGACCGAGATAATCATCTTGAGTCTGCCAAGTCTAGCCACCAACGCTTACTCAGTTTGCTAAAAATATCTACCTATTCCTTACTGATCGCTAAAAGAATATCTGTGAGAGATAAAAATAGTGAATGTGGCCAGATGTTTTGAGATTGTGGGTGTGGATCAGCAACTTTTGTCTGGTCTTTTAAAAGGTTTTACACATTTTTTGTTATTTCGGTGTGGCATTGATTGATGTTATAAATCAAATACCTACAAATATTTAAAAACAAATATAAACATTCAAAGATGTATTAGGCAGAAAATGTTTAAAATATCTGAGTGACAGAAATTGTGTCTGGTTTTGAGGCACAAATCCTGTCCAAGACCTATGTCAGTTTTTGTCATAATTTATCTAAGACCTATGTCAATTTTTGTCATAATTTATCCAAGACCTATGTCAATTTTTGTCATAATTTATAAAATGCAGTTGAGTGCAAATACCTCGCCTTCAGAGTAAGACATTAGACAAATTGTAGGATTAACAAATAAAAGTTAGACATCGAGTCTCAGAAGTTAAAAAGCAGTTTCAAAAATCTACAATTGGATAATTTCCAACTGTTAATGTCAAACAGGGAGGGGGAGATATATGGATATCCTTCTGTAAACCACTGTTACCTTTCCTGGCAGCACCTCAAGTCAAATTGGCAAAGTCACTAGTTGAATTACTGATGACAAACATGTGGTTGAAGGAAACCTTGTACAAAGCTTGATTTTAAACCACACATCAAATCACTTGATGTTCCCTCTGGGGCTGGTGTTAGGTTTAGGTGAGTACCGGTGGTCTGATGACATTTCATCTCAACCACATTGTCTGTCCTCACAAGATGTTTAACTTTGAGGTAACAATCTTGAGGTTGAATGAGCAAGTCCATTTGAATCATGGGATGATTAAGCATCAGGCAGGGTGTAGCTAAACATACACCCTTCCCTTAGCCCCAGGGGGAGGTGAGGGGAAGATAAATATGCCCCCTCTCTTCCATCACCTTGGCATTCAGTTTTTAGTCAAAGAATTTATAGAACTTTTAGTTCCTCTTATTGGGAAAGGTGGTGAGTGAGATTCCCTAGTTGTTTCTTTTTGTTGTAAAGAATTCCACAGGTTATTTAAGGTAGGATACACCATTTACAGATATCAAAACAATTTACTACCAAATTATTAAGAAATATCTTATTAATTTTAAAGTAAATAATGATTGTAGGCATCCAGCAAAATGATTGCGCTAGATATTCTTTATTTGTTTCTAAAAATTGAATGTTATAAAAATAATTCCCAATAGCCGGACAGCAGTTGCGAAGAAAAAAAAAACCCACTGCCTAATGCCGGTTGAAAACGAATGCTGGTTTTCTTGCTTTTTTTCCTCCGCATCCATGATTGTAAAACTTTGGACAAGTCAGTTAAACGGTATTTACTATAAAATTCAACCCCCCAAATCCAACCATTCCTGATATCCTACCTTTAAATCCACCCATTCCTGATAATTCAAGCAATTACCAATGGTGTATCCTATCTTTAGTTCTCCATTCTCAATATCATATTTTTAATTTGTCTTTTTTTTTTGGGGGGGGGGGGGGGGTGTAACAATAAGATAAAGATGAAGTTAAATATGCTAGCCATTATCATTGACATCTTCTAAAGTTGTAGCATTGTTTTGTCCCTTGTTAGTTGTTCATGTTCTATTTTGTCTAGTGATAAGCCGTGTCTACTCTACTCTACTTCCTAATCGGAAATCGTCGCACTTGCCAAGACATTCAATCATCGGATTCAGAGTCTGCATGTAACCACACCCCTTCCGCCACCTGTTCATGCATCCCTTTTAACCCCCCACATTCAGAGAATGTATCACATTGAGACAGAATCTAAGTCAGATTGACGGTGATGTTGACAACTATAAAGCACTAGCCTGTGACTTTCCCGTTTCCTTTATCGTGGCTTTTTTAAATATTTCTCATCACAAGTTGTTTCAGTCTTTACCCCAAATTTTGTGGCAATAAGAAGAACAAAAACTATTAAAAAAACAATAACACCTTTTTCATTATTTGGATGGCTTTTTTCAAATCCTTTTTAATAAAGGAGCAAAATGTTGTCTGGGAGTTAATCATTTTCTTAGAATACCGATTCCAAATTTCATTTACAAATTTAAGTTTGAAAAGTTTACACCCAGTGAATTTTCAGTGAATTTGTTAGTATAAAGTTCAAAATTCTTCCCTGATCTCCAGCAATGTCTTCCCACATCCAATCATTCCCCTGATTCTTTACTCGCATCCATTCTAGAAGTCCCTGGTAGACCACATGGAGCAGCAGGATTATTACAATGAGAGGTGTTTACAATGACGAGGACAGAGATAATGCTACATGTAGTTTTGAAGATAGTAAGAGTGTTTGGTGGATTGGGTTGGATTGGAACCCGGGTCACAGCGATACAAGGGAAAGAACAGACCGCTACGCCAACCTCTTTGCTCAAGTCTTGATACTGATATTAATCGCAACCTAGTCCAAAGGCCTGACATTGTTTGTATTAAAGCAGATGCAAAGGCCACAATTGGCTTTTTTGTGTGATTTCCTTTTAAAATCATTTTGAAAATTTTCTCCAAAAATACAAGTATTCCCTAGAAACATTTCCTAGGAAGATATTAATTTCAATTGTTTGCATTTCTTCACATTTATTTCTGAGAATTAACACTTATTTTCCTACATCTGTTCAGGGTATTGAAATGGCTGATATTAAATACCACGATGCACCAGATATACAAAGATCTGCCTCAACCTCCATGGACAGGAAGGTAAGTAGGAACTAAACTTTGACTTCTAATATTTGTAACTTAAGTTACTTAAACTCAAGTAATTGTAAATGCAAAGTAACAATTGTGGATTTTAATATTTGTGTACATTTCTGTTTCTGTGTTGTATTTATGTGTTTGTTTTGGAGTGGCGGTTCTCATATTTTCATTGATTCTTTATTTTTGTAAATCTGAATTTAAATCAATCAAACAATCCAAATATCTACCTATGGTTGATGTTTTGTTGTTTTTGGTGAAGATTACAGTATTCAGTTGTAAATTGTAAATTAAGAACCAAATAATGCTGTCCTTGCCGAATCAGGTCTGAATTTTGTGGTTTTGACCCCCAAAAGTTGACTATGCAATTAATCTGTACAAATACAGAGACAAATCAAATTGAGAATCTGTTGTGTGTTTTAATTTATTCACCATTTTAAGTGCGTACTTTCTGTGTGTGTTTTGTAGTAATGTTTAAAATTTGGATTTCAAGTAAAACAAAAGACCTCCGACCTAATGGCGTCAAGCTTTGTTTACATGTGCACTTTCCTATCTGATAGTCTGTCTCTACTTTGTCTGGCGTCCCGCCTTCGCTCCCATAGGAAAGCGCATATGTAAGCCATGACATCATTAAGTCTCGGGTCTATTCAGCATGAATTTGTACATTTTATCTTAAATGGGGCAATTGTTTTCAGTTTACCACGATTCCAACGATTTTTATTATTTTAATTTACATGTATTTTTTTTAATGTACATAACCCTATGCAAATTCCATCTTATGATACACGTATTTTGAATTTTTGATCCTTAAAATTTATAGTTGATTAAAGTAATTCAGATATTTTAGAATGATATTTTATTATTGGTCAGTTGAAATTACACTTGTGCGCTCACTGCATGTTTTTTATATTGCCATTTTTGCTGACTAGTTTTGGATGTTTGGACAAGGCAATAGATTGCATATGAAACACATCGATCTTCTAATTCACAATTCAGATCAATTGCGTGCCATTTATTGGTACCGTTATAGAGAAATAGGTGAAAAATATCCTTTTTTCATGATTTTGCTGTGGTATCATATTGCCTCCTCTGACAAAACAGCGGAAATTTGAAAAAACAAAAATGTAAATAACAGTTGTTGAGAACATATTGATGCCTTTTATTTATTGCCACTGGTATCTCTTAATGAATTCCTGTATAGATTCACGCTCGATTCAGATTTATTTCACACGTTCATTGTAATACAACGATACGTCTAAAGATTTGTGGATTTCGAAGAAGAATCTCATTAAACGAAGAGATTGAATGGCTTTACATTCTGGTTATAATTCTGGTTAGTATAATTCCTAACTTTACTCTAACGTTTTAGGTTGACCACCTTTCAAAAGCCAACTTTAAAGACCAGTTCTTTCAAAGTGCCATGAAAAGTCACACTTTAATTCTGCGGTACCACAGCAAGCTCTAGAATACTTCTTTTTATTGTCAAAAAACAATCCTGCGTGCCTTGTCTGAACAAACAGCCAATGTTTACATTTATGCTGCTATATTTGCTTCTCATATTCGATGCTATTGCATGGAGCAATTATTATTCTTTTTCCTTTATTTTCACGGGCATCTTTTTGGACACTTTTTCAACACATTTTGTTCAGTTCTCTTATGCTACATTCATTATCATGGCTTAGAGAGATTTTAAGTTTTTCAAATTATCTTATGGGCTCAATTTTCAAATCAATTTCAGGTTGCTTGATTTATTTTTCATCACCATTCTCTTGTGTTATTTTTTTCATTTTGTAGCGAGTCATTTTGCTAGCAATCATACATTATATTATTTTGTTGTTTTTGTTTTTGTTTTTGTTTTCCATGCTTCTTTTTATTCTTCTCTGGACGCATGCAGTCAGTGGACAGAAATTCGTCAGCCAGTTCCTCCTATCATCAAATTCCTAGTCTACAGGCTCCGCCTCAGTCCTCTAGAAGTAAAACTATCCACCATGATCCTGGAAGGTTCAGGCAGAAAGTTTCCTTAGCCCCTGAAGACCCTTATCGTAGAGAGAGAAGGTCCAGTAGGGATAGGTCAACCTTAGCTGATCCAAGTCAATCTTATGATCCCCCTCATTCAGATATAAGTAGGAGTAACTCTAGGAATAACTTAGACAGGACAATAGGCCCCTCTTCACCTTCTGTTGACTTCCGTTCACAGAAAGCCATGCCTCAGACCCAGCGACCATCAGATGCTTACAGCTACAATAATCTACGAGAGATAGATTATCAAGATGGTAGACACAGACGAAGCTTTCAGGACGTCCGAATTGATCCAAGTTTGACAAGCCGAGAATCCCTTAACAGATCCAATAGACATCCTAGCTCACACTCTCAATCAGACGTTAGGTTTGAAGACCCAAACGACAGTCCCTCACTTAACAAGAACAATGCACCTAAACATTCTTCCAAGCATCTTGAAGCTAATGCTAATCTTAAAAGAAGGGGGTCCTATAATTCCCAAGATCCAGACAGGACTAGCCAGAAGAGAAAAGAACCAGAAACCAGATTAGACAAGCCCAATCCTCATCCTCGACCCCACCGAGATAGGCACTGGAAATCGGATGATCGATACCGAGATATTCCCAGTGATTCCCCAGTCCTGACCCATAGACCCTCCCCTATAAATTCAACAGGAATGTCAGTCCCACGTAGCACCTCTTCTAGGGATAAGAACAAATCGGGCAAACATTACACTCCCCTAACCATACCCGAGTTTGTGACCTCAAAACCAAATAAGAACCAAATTTACACCAGCACACCCACTGATGACACTCAAGACATCAATCGCAATACCAAATATTTAGATGATGAACGTAAGACTAGGGGTAGAAGTAGTAGACGATCAAGTAAGGAAGGGGTTTATGTTGATGAAAACCGCAATGAAACGGTGATTGGGGATAGGGCTGGGCAAGGGAGACAGATTGGTAAGAAAGATGAGACTCGAACTCATCGACGGGGTTCAACAGATAGGGAAACAAGTCGTAGGTCAAGACGGGATAATGATAACACAGAGGCAGACAGTCGGTCCCACACCCCTGGCAAACACAGACGGAAACATAGCCGAGAAGAAATCCGACAGGATGGTGATGATGATGAGGGAGATACAGTACCAGGCCAACAGAAGTACACCCTAAGGGGTGGTCATCCTAGACCTGATGAGGTGACTTCATTTGCAATATCCCCCTGTCCTCAAATTACCTGACTGTTCGTTAATTAGATAGCCTGGCCATACAAATCAAGTCACTTACCTAGCCTGGCATTACGGTGTCTGTGTACGTAGTTTTTCCCCATTTGTCATTTCTTTTTGTCAAGTCATCAAGTTCTCCTCTTATATTCCTCTTATTTTTCTCCACAAGTTCCCAACATCCTTGGCCTCAATATTCTAGTCATAACTCTCAATATCAAGTCAAATTTAATATTACAAAACAAAAACAGAGGTAATTCTCAAAAAACTCCCCTCCTCCCAACTTCCCTTAAAAATCCTCCACACATCTGTCAAACAATCTATAGAAAGAAATCATTTCTGCAAGTCTAGACTAAAATGTCGACCCATTTCATGATCAACTCAAAATTCAAAGTTTCAAAAGCACCTGTTTTATAAAGCGATTTTGTTAGCTTATCATTTTGGCTTGTTTCTGTTATACTTTTTAACCTTCCTGCTTGACAATTGAGCATCTGTTTATCATATTGCTTGTTTTTGTTTTTGAGACACCGTGATATATGCCATCATTTTGTTTGTTTTGTTTCTAGCTGCCATGCATGTATTGCTTAATGCTCATCTACCGTACCATTAGCATGCTATGCATGGTTTCAAATCAACCAACATTTGTTTATTTGCACAAACATCAGCTACTATTTTATTAATATCCAAGCAATTTTTCTTTGTCAAAAGAAAATTAACCCAGATTTATTTTGACAAGAGGTTTTGTTTCAAGTGCTGATTTGCCAGAAATGCATGACAAATTACGGTATTTAATTTGTTTATTTATACGATTTATGCCGCGCTGTTGCAAAACCCAGTCTGTTTTAACCAATTTGTATTTTTTTCTTTGTTTTCTCTGGTTGTGTTTAGTATTGACTAATTCTGTTTTGAGTTGTCCTTTTGCCTAATTTTTGAGAGGTTTTTGTTCATAACCAAAGGGTGCAAACCGAAGAGAAAGACTAGACTCGGAAGAAAGTGTGTCCTCATCCCAACCCCTGCTTGGGTCAGGTATGCTCAAGTCAAGATACTGACAAACCCAGGCGCGGTTCTATACAAGGGGGATCCCTGGGGGGGCTGAGTGACACCCATGTCCGAATGGCATTCAAGAGTCACACCAAATCAAATTCATTTGAAGACAAGAACTAGTTATAAAGTTCACTACACGCAAACAATTGACTATTTGAGTATCTGTGTTCGAGTCCCTGCAAGTCCTTTCACAAGTCCTTTTATAAAGCTAGTTGCAAGTAACTTGGTAAACAATGACAAAGGAAAGCTTTTGTTAACATCTCATTTGAAAAGCCAGTGGAAGGACTTGCGATGGACTTGCAGGGACTCAAATACATCTCTGCCTATCTTTTAGGACAATTTGAGTTGCCTTAAATATTTTGGTTGGGTGTGACTCTGCAATGCCAGTTTGAAGAGTGTGGAAGAATCCCCTAAAAATCCATCGACCCATGCCTATCCAATTGACCCCTGCCTATCTAAAATTTGCCCCCCATTTGATCCCTGCTTATCCAAAATTGAACCCTGCCTTTCCAACTGACCCCTGCCTGTCCAAAATTGACCCCTGCCTATCCAGACTGACCCCTGCCTATCCATACTGACCCCTGCCTATCCATACTGACCCCTGCCTATCCATACTGACCCCTGCCTATCCATACTGACCCCTGCCTATCCATACTGACCCCTGCCTATCCATACTGACCCCTGCCTATCCATTTGACCCCTGCCTATCCATTTAACCCCTGCCTATCCATTTGACCCCTGCCTATCCATTTGACCCCTGCCTATCCATTTGACCCCTGCCTATCCATTTGACCCCTGCCTATCCAGACTGACCCCTGCCTATTCATTTGACCCCTGCCTATCCAGACTGACCCCTGCCTATCCATTTAACCCCTGCCTATCCATTTGACCCCTGCCTATCCATTTGACCCCTGCCTATCCATTTGACCCCTGCCTATCCATTTGACCCCTGCCTATCCATTTGACCCCTGCCTATCAAATTGACCCCTGCCTATCAAATTGACCCCTTCTATCCAATTGACCCCTGCCTATCAAGTTGACCCCTTCTATCCAATTGACCCCTCCTATCCAATTGACCCCTCCTATCCAATTGACCCCTCCTATCCAATTGACCCCTCCTATCCAATTGACCCCTCCTATCCAATTAACACCTCCTTTCAAAATAAACAATTGTTTTCTCACAAATATCTTAACAACAAAATTCACATTCATGGAAACTTTTAATGGAAACTGAACCTGAACCTTGTAGCTTCTCCGGCCACCCCCAAACCTTCTCCGGCCACCCCCAAACCCGAAAAACAAAACAAAAACGCTTAATGGTATGATACACCATTTGCAGCTATCAAAATTATTTACTACCAAATTATTTGACGGACGGCGATCGCGAACAAAACAAGAACAACAAGAACCCCTGCCCGACGTTAGTTGAAAACAACTGCCGATTTTCTTGCTGTTCTCATCATCCATGATTGTAAAACTTTGGACAGGTCAGTTAAACGATATTTACTATAAAATGGTACCCCCGAAATTCACCCGTTCATGATAATTTAAGCAATTACCTATGGTGTATCCTACCTTTGAGAAAACTTTTGTTCTAGAACCGCGCCTGCAGTTTCCCGACACAGTTTATATTGTGTATATACCTGCGTCCTGCACGTATGCCACATGTATTCACTTCCTATAAGCTGTCTCCGTTCCTATCCGAGACAATCCTCAGATTGGAAACAATAATATATATTCACCGCCCATTGCTCTAGCTTCACTTTCAATTGGATCAAATCTCTTCTCTACTGAGGTTTTATATCTTAGACATTAAATACAAAAATAATTATCTGCTAATATCTGCTGGTTTGTAAGTCTTTTTAATTGTCTGACCTACAAAGTCTGATTACATTTCAAAGTAAACAAATAGATGATTTGGATAATAATAGTGATGTTAAGATGATTTAGATAACGATAGTGATATTAAAATGATTTAGATAACGATAGTGATGTTAAAATAATTTTAATAACGATAGTGATGTAACTTTGTACTGATATTAGTTTGGCCTGGTCATAACTAAGAAGTCCCAAAGCCCCAACTAAATGTAACTTTGTACTGATATTAGTTTAGCCTGGTCATAACTACGAAGACTATTAAAGAAAGCGTAGAACCTATAAATGCAAACATCCAGCCAGGTTTTGATTAATTGTTGAGTGTAAGGAAATTTCACTGCTTTCCATTTTTGTTCACTTTGAAAATGTATTCAAAATTCACCTCTAGTCAGTTTTTATTATGGGTTGTTTGACAAATTACAAGTTAAAAAGTCGTATCCTCAATGAGTGATCGCCACAATGTTGCTTCCTAGGTTGTATCGTATAATTAGGTGTAATAATCCCTGGCTTTACGGTATGGGTTAATGACTATTGACTAGCACCCCTGAACTAAGATACTGACAGTTTAGGAGACGGCCAACATGAAGTAAGATAGCTCAGTTGGTAGAGCATCATTACGGTATTCCGGAGGTCGCAAGTTCAAATCCCACTCTTGCTAGTTTTCCTTGATCACTTTGAGAAAAAAAATGCTTTTCATCCACAAATTTGTTGCTTGTTATTTTTGGCTCCAATTTGTTGTGATCACTAAGTTGGCATGGCACATGCTAAAGCATCATTTAGTGGCCAAAAAAAGAAGTAAATTCTTGTGATTTGTGATTTTAATATTTTGCTTATCTTTAATCTGGATATGTTGCTGTTTTTACTTTTGTGCCTTTTTGGGCACAGATTTTTTTATTAATTTTTTTCTTGAAAAAAACCCCAACATAATGCGCTTAACCCCTTTCTGCCTTTTATTTCTCATTCTCTTGAAAGAAAACTTTTCCCCCATTTTATATAAAGCATTATTTTTATTTTTATCTATTCTCTTTTTATTTTGCACCGGTTTTTACAATTTACTTTTCCATTGTCATTTGTAACTCACATTACCTCGTTTTCCATCTTTATAATAATTCTTGTATATTCTTGATTTAACTTTATTAACAGTTTTGTCGTGATTTTGACCTTTTTTTTTAACACACATTTGTATAAAGTTTGTTTTTTCTGTTCTCCTTCCAGTCTTATCTTTATTCAGTGTCTCATAAAAACAAAACAAAACAAGAAAACAAAACTCATTCTGTTTGACCATGGTTCGACTGACTCGATTCTGAATTCATTTTTTTTTTTAAAACAAATCCATTAATTTTCCACATTTTTATTTGTAGTTGCGCATCTGTTTGATGTTCCCACAAATAAATCTTCTTTACACCAAACAAACTCTAAAAGTGGACAAAATAAACAGATATATTTTAATTGATAAATTTTTGCAATAAACTTGAACAAATTACCAGTACAATCAAGTTTGAATCAAGCGAGTTTGTCATGTAAGCTAGCTAAGGACTTTGCCTAGGCTTTTTACTTTAGATCTCAACTTTTCTAAACTTTTCTTGCATATTTACAATATTCTTGTCTATCAGTGGTTTGTCATGAGTGAGTCATGTAAGCTACCTGAGGACTTTGCCTAGGCTTTTTACTTTAGATCTCAACTTTTCTTGCATATTTACAATGTTCTTGTCTATCAGTGGTTTGTTCTCACTAATTCTGTTGGGTTTCTTTGATAGGACGATCCCCATCACCAATTCGACGTCGAATACCAAAGGTAGACCTACCAGACCCCTCTGCACACCCCTACCTACCCCCCTCTCCAACCTACCGGACATCAGGCCGTGAGGATCAGTTAAACCGAGGAACAACAAACAACAAACGCCAGCCTCAACAGTTTGACCAACAACGACCGCTAGGTGATCCCACCAATCAAGAAGGTAAAACCAAACCGCGACGACAGTCTCCATCCAAGCGAGATATTGCTAGCTCTGTCTCTACACCCAGCAAACGAGCCCAAAGTGCCGAGCATTTACCTGAAACGGAGTACAGTCCAGGAATAGTACGTCCTACCCCAGGTCGTCGGTTACCACCAGTCCCTGGCGAGGCTAGACCCTCAAGTTCCTTGTCAGGTACTCCGAGACCCAGGCCCCACTCTGCTGGTACCTCGCGATCTAAAGACTCAAGTCCAGGAAGGCAACCTCCTTCACATTCTAGAAACAAAGAACCTCAACAACAGGAAAACCGTTCATCACCGCCGCCGTTTCCTATGGACGACCGACCACCGCAGTATGAAACAGTGATGCGTACACAAGAACAAGCTGAATCATCAGGAATTGATCCTCGCTTACCCAACGGTTACCGACCAGGATCTGTTTCCAAGGGGCGTGGCCATGGTACCCAGGCCCATAGTCCACGCAGAGCACCTCAAGGTGTGTCTAGAGGACACGGGAGACGTCATGGACGGGAAGGTAATGGAGGAGCAATAACAGGGTATTCAGATGATGAAGAAGATGAATGGGCTTAACTAGATCAACCCAATGTCTTAAGACATAAGGAGGATTAATGAGCTTAACTACATATGTCTTAAGACATGATAAGGAGGATGATTGGGCTTAAGTAGATCAACTCAATGTCTTAAGACATAAGGAGGATTAATGAGCTTAACTACATATGTCTTAAGACATGATAAGGAGGATGATTGGGCTTAAGTAGATCAACCTAATGTCTTAAGACATGATAAGGAGGATGAATGGGCTTAACTAGATCAAGCCATTGTCTTA
Organism: Crossaster papposus; assembly: GCA_037893245.1. NCBI lineage: Eukaryota > Metazoa > Echinodermata > Asteroidea > Velatida > Solasteridae > Crossaster > Crossaster papposus. The sequence goes on from JBAIAA010000756.1 coordinate 65,130, forward strand.
AAACATGATAAGGAGGAAGAATAGGCCTAACTAGATCAACCCAATGTTTTAAGACATGATAAGGAGGATGAATGGGCTTAACTAGTTCAACCCAATGTCTTAAGACATGATAAGGAGGATGAATGGGCTTAACTACATCAAGCCAATGTCTTAAGACATGATAAGGAGGATGGATGGGCTTAACTACATCAACCCAATGTCTTAAAACCTTAAGATCTTTGTTGTCAATTCTTGTCAATTCTTCAATTCCAATTTAAACTGGATTTGCTTCCCTTCAGTCCTTCAAGCATTTCAGCAGATAACATTTTTCGCATCTTCACAACACACAATTTCTCTTACAAAAGTCTCAGAATGTCACCGAATAGAAAAAGCGGGAAGCCAGTGCAAGATGGTAACCTGTCTGTTTACATTCACTTCGTATATGTACCTAACTTGTGCAGAGGGGCAGTTTTTTGTATTATAGCTTCAGCATTATAACATAATGTCACTTATTAAAATGTCTATACTCAAAAGAAAGACGGTCAAAACGGAACAAAAACTATAATCAAGTGTCATACACTACCCTAGTGTTTTTCAAATCAATTCTAATTCAATGCTTTTGAAGGCACAAATTATCAACATTTTGATGTGGAAAAAGTAATAAACAAAATTCTTGATATATTGATCCGTATTGGCCTGAATTTTTTATTCCAGTTAATTCCAGGGTAAATTTCATATAAAGTGTTTCAGTCAATAAAGGCCAACTTACCCTAAAAAGTAAAATGTTTGGCAAGCTGTTATTTGTTGTCAGGGGAGAAAATGTTACTGTCATCATAATTTGACATGAAACATCAATTATTTGAGTGGCTGTCACTTTAATCTTTTGACAGGAAAACTGTCTGGCTGTAATTTCCGTTAAAAACTTTCAATAAAGGCTTCATACATAATGCATGGTTGAATTTAAAACAGCAGCTTTATAGAAATCATGACAAAACTTGCTTTGCCCAAAATTATTGATTGTTGTAGAATTTAGTTTTTATAAATCATGAGAGCTCTTAAAATGCAAGGATTCTATTCGACATGATTCAGAAGCATTCAAACAAAAGCTCTAAAACGAAAATAAATCCATTTAGTTGAAGATCCTAAGATGTCATTTCTCAAGTTGTCTTTTGCTTGATTTTTGTTCCAAATATTTACAATCTGTTTTAAAATAAAAATGTTGCAATGCATTGGACATACTCACTATATATCATGTACAGCACAAACATTTTTTTATGTAAAGTAAACAAAACATGAATTATAAATTTAACCTTTTACATTCCTCAAAGAGTGTCATTCTTTAGATAAATCCTGAATCAACCCTTACTTTTTATGGTAAGTTCAAAATCATATTGATAAACATAAAAAACTTCTAGAAATCTAACTAACCTGTTGATCAAATATTGGTTGCATTATTGATGTACACTCATACAACGACTAGAATGTGAGCTAAACCATTTGTTGTTTAATGGACCAATACACTGATCTAGTTTTTGGTTTGTTTTTAATTTGAGATAAACTTGTACCAAATACTTTCTTTTGTGTAAATATTAATTGCCAGAACAATTTGTAAAAAAATTGATCCAAGCAGCTACATACAAACATAAATACTTTCTTCATTTTGTTATATAAACTCAGATTGATAAAATACAACAACCTGTACAAATTAACATACAACTTAAGATTATATATAAATCTATAAATATATAAAAAAAATAGCAAACATTTCTAAAAAATGCATTTTTTTTATTAAGCCTATGTATCTTGGGATTTTCTTCCCTGTGAATGTGTCAACATTAGTATGTCATGTTATCACTGTAAACTCCTAATACATACAACGCTTGTAACATTTTGCTAGCTCTCCAAATTTGACTGTTCTATCATTTAATGATTTAGATAATATTCCTAATTGCTCTAGCAATTGTAGCATTTTAAAAAGACCATTTCTACAACTTTGAAAAAAATATATCTGAAAAAAAACATAGCTTTTTCTGTAGAATTACTAGAAAGTAAAAAGCACCCTATTGTTCCTTGTATATGAGACGCAAACCTTTCACATAATTATTGCCAATTGATTGTCTTGATACTCCCAAGCCCAAAATATTCATTGTCAGTAACAAATGAGCTTTAAGACGTGGTTCCCGTCCGTAACCAATGAGCTTTAAGACGTGGTTCCCGTCCGTAACCAATGACCTTTAAGACGGGGTTCCTAACCTGAAGCAGGCCCATGTTGCTTATTTTTGTTTAACATAAAGATACATTAATTTAACTTATTCTGAATCTTAACAAACGGAAACCTGTAACATTTTGTGTAACAATACTGTGCATAAATGCAAGAATAGTTCATGTCAAAATGTCAATTGGTTTTTTTTATGATCCTTGATTTGACCTAAACTGTGTGGTGAATAATGTAAACTTGTCTAAATGTTCTAGTTATTCAATAACAGTTCACATGCCTCCGAGTTTTCAAAAGTATTACATTTGGTCTTGTTTCTCCAATCTGACACCCAGTCCGAACACCGTGTTTCAGTATATCTTGTGATTCAATAAGACAAACCATTAATTGTCAAATAACTTGTTACACTGTCGACAAAACAAATTGGTGAAAATTCTACAGTGAAGAAAATGCAATGAAATACCTTTACGGGGGGGGGGGGGGGGGGGGGGTTGGCAATAATTATTTAGAGAATGATTGATGATGGATACAGTCGAGTCCATTGGACATTCTTCCTTCACAATTCACATTCTTTTAGACATTAGTTGTTGGTGTCCCAGTCCACGTAAAGTTTTGCTTAATTATTTCAGTCATAAAGATTGAATTCTTTCTGAATGAGTATGTACGTAATGTAAGGTGAACAGGTGAACATCAATATAAAACATAAGGGTGTAAGTGTATTATAAGGAAAAAAACTGAGCATTAACTGTTTCGCATTGCAATTTGTAGTCTTGAATTCTTATTACTTTTTCTTTTTTTGTATTAAAATACTATCGTCTTAAAATAACTATGCAAACTGCTCTAAGATTTATATTATTATGATTATTAAGTGCTTTGAACAAGTTATAAGTTTGGCTTGTTTGTTTTGTTGCCGTCGTTTAGCCGATTTATTGGGCTTGTTTTGTTTGTATTATCGGGCATTTGCAATATTCCAAGGGCGCCAAAGTTGTACCCTCTGGGCGCCAAAGTTGTACCCTCTGGGTGCCAAAGTTGTACCCTCTGGGCGCAAAAGTTGTACCCTATGGGCGCAAAAGTTGTACCCTCTGGGCGCGAAAGTGTTACCCTCTGGGCGCGAAAGTGTTACCCTCTGGGCGCGAAAGTTGTACCCTCTGGGCGCGAAATGTAACTCATTCCTAGGTCTTTTTTGCAGACCTGTACTATTCCAATAGTAGCATGATGAAATTATAGTTCTTTTTTAGTCGAGTGGACTTTTAAGATTTCTACAGCTTTTGTTTTATTAACATAGTCAGATTCATAATGGGAATGCTGTGTGATTTTTCCCATTATTTTTATTCTCAGATTTAAAACAAAGTGAAGCATTTGTCGATTTTGCTGCAGGTATGCTGTAATGCTTGGGGGGTTTCCCTGTACTAATAACTATTATTCCATATGTGCCATTTTTGTGTGTGTACAAAAACCTTATTTTGATAAGTTTGTTCTTTTTAAAAACTATGGTCTTGTTCAATTTATAACAGATGTTAGGTGTTTAATAACAAAGGATTATTGATACGTAATACTTGGAACACGTTATCTTGAACTGCTTGTTGTAAAGAGCGTTCTCATGCTAAGCAACAAATGTACACGAGCCAATTTTATGCAATGTATACTGGTGATCAATAACTGTGCTTGCAAACAAACTAAGCAAACTGCTTAAAGCTGTGGGAAATTAAAGTACAACCCAATGTTCTTGAAAACATCAGTGTTTACTAAATATTATCTTCTGGTGAGGAGAGGCAAGTCGAACTATTTATTAACTGGTTTCTATGGTAACTTAGCCTAAATACATCTTTACTACATAATTATAGAGGTGAATGTTGCCTGTTTTCCTGTACATATATATACATATATATCACGTGCTTTACGATTATATAATTATCACACTGTCCCTTAGTAGATAAACGAGTGTAGCTTTAGTACAGCCTCTTGTTAAACAATCCAGTCATGCGTCTTTTAAAGCATTTGATCCTCAGTGCTGGCATCATTGTTACGTCATCATGATGTTTGTTTTATTCACAATTCGATTTTTGAGTGGAATAAAATACCTCTGCACACCAACAGTGAAAATGACGTGGTTGTAAGTAATGTGTTCGGTGTTTCACTAAGACTAGTATAAGAGGTACAAGTTTTCTTTGTTGGGGGGGGGGGGGGGGGGAGGTGTATCATTTTACCAACATTCTCTTCATTTTGACCTGTTGAAAACGAAATATGCCTATAGATCGGGGCGGAGTGACGTCATCGGCGTTGTGGCCACCTGCAGTTCGTTGTGGCCACCTGCAGTTTGTTGTGGCCACCTGCAGTCCGTTGTGGCCACCTGCAGTTCGTTGTGGCCACCTGCAGTTCGTTGTGGCCACCTGCAGTTCGTTGTGGCCACCTGCAGTCCGTTGTGGCCACCTGCAGTCCGTTGTGGCCACCTGCAGTCCGTTGTGGCCACCTGCAGTCCGTTGTGGCCACCTGCAGTTCGTTGTGGCCACCTGCAGTCCGTTGTGGCCACCTGCAGTTCGTTGTGGCCACCTGCAGTTCGTTGTGGCCACCTGCAGTCCGTTGTGGCCACCTGCAGTCCGTTGTGGCCACCTGCAGTCCGTTGTGGCCACCTGCAGTTCGTTGTGGCCACCTGCAGTCCGTTGTGGGATTCTCAGTTTCTTCATCCTGAGCCACGCAGCGCCTTTACGCGCTTTCTACTAATCACAGTAGAAAGCGCGTTAAAGCGCTGCGTGGCTCAGGATGAGTTTCTTGAAATCGCTTCCATTTTGTATTTACGTTCGATTGAGGTTTGTTTTCATTTCATTTCCTTTTCCCGCCAGACAAAAGAATAATAACCGCTCTCTCACCTTGACGTGTCTGAAAGGTTATTTCCATATTCTTTCCTCTGTCTACGTCTGGCTTGCTCAAACTTTCCCCCACGAGACACAAAATCTTTCATCGTTTTGAGGAGAAATGTCTTGGGAGTCTGAGTAGTAAATTTCTGAGTGAAACATTTCCTGTGATGTTTTATTTATTATTACCTACATCGGGTAAAGCGCGAGATCTAATATGCGTTCGAGAGACCAAGTTATTTCATTGTTCTTATAGAGCACTCTCTGCGTCCACTATCCAGCATATCACAATATTGCGTTTTCTATTCTACCTCCATGATTGGACGTACGCAAAAACCTGAACTTGGTCAGACCATGTTTAGAGAAATAAATTACGGGGGTGCGAACCTAAAAAGCCTCGGGCGTTGATTAGCGGTGCACGCAACGACCACCGCTGTTGTATTGACACTGTCAAATACTATTACAAATGTAATTTACACCTCAAATTGGCAATAAATTAAGTTAATTAGTCTGTCCAATTACGCCAAGGGCAAAAAGCATTTTTTGTTTAGATTTTTTTTTTGGGGGGGGTAAAGTTAGTTTAAACGTGTGTGTGTACGTGTGCGTGGTGTGGACAGCGGTATGGGCACCACAGGTATAGCCTGATACAAGCCGAAATGTTGACCTATCGTTGTTTTGTGGCATACAATTCTCGGCCTTTCACATCGTCGTACGATCGGTACCGGAAGTTCCAGGAAGTTCAATCATGTCATGCTTCATGGCACCAGTCGGTACGAAGTACCGGTTATGTTAACATTTCCTCTGCCAACTTTCTTGGAACGGTCATCTTTTAGAAATCGTTCTTTCTCCGTAAACATGAGACAGTTTTTAGATTTCGAAACTTGTAGTGTCTGGTAACAGCCACGGGGCCGTGGGCGGAAATAGTCAGAGTGACCACCGTCAAACGACGTGTGTCGCCCGCCTCTCTCGCTGTGACTGCTACATCCGTTGACTTGTCACCGGCTGCGAATCTGGAGAAACTTGAGATTTTCACCTGGACCTTTTCAAGGTCCAGGTCGTTAGAGTGGACAAGTTGACCGTTTATAGGGATGAATGAAATGCCGCCCACAGGCTCTCGTTAATTAGACCCTAAAGCCAAATTTGGACCTTGTCAAATGTCAATAGGCTACACAGTGGTCAGTAAGTGGTCAGTGTGCCAATTAATTCATTAGCACTTTAATTTTAGGACTTGTGGCCAACGCCAGTTTTCTACCCGGCATTTTGTTCGTTAAGTGACTCCCAATTCCGGTGATAATTATGAGTCTCGTCAAAACCGGAAATGTATCGTCAAAACCAGTACATTATGGTCAAGACCGACATATAGTTTCGTCCAAATTGGTCTTTTCTTGTGAATATCGTAACTGTCCAATCAAAGTGCCCCTCAAAATGGTCAAAGTTTCGTCAAACATGGAACTGTAAAAACAAACACTGGTTGAATAACCTTATGACGTTATATCAATGTTTACCGAATACAATTTCTCAGTGCTCGACGCTCGCTATACTTTACGTGTATAGGTTTTCAATCAAAATACAGTGAAATGTACAGATTCAGCCCGTAGAAGATAAGGCAGAAAATTGGAAAAGATGATTACTCTGCAGGGGATTTTCCTTGGAAGCCATGAGCGTGGAATGTGCCGGATGTACGCCGCGACCCCCACTTCCCCCATGATGCGCTGCGGTAAACAACCTACTGGCTCAAGAACAAGAGCAGGTGAGACCAGCTACTCCGATGGTCAATGAATATACGGTACATGGTGGGTCCTAGTACAGCTTAGTTCGTCGAATTAAGGAAACGGATGGGACTGAGGAACTCCGATGGTCAATGAATATACGATACATGGTGGGATCTAGTACAGCTTAGTTCGTCGAATTAAGGAAACGGATGGGACACTGAGGAACTCCGATGGTCAATGAATATACGGTACATGGTGGGTCCTAGTACAGCTTAGTTCGTCGAATTAAGGAAACGGATGGGACACTGAGGAACTCCGATGGTCAATGAATATACGGTGCATGGTGGGTCCTAGTACAGCTTAGTTCGTCGAATTAAGGAAACGGATGGGACACTGAGGAAGAAACGGGTTTTACCCCGTTTTTTCTGTGGTCTGTTATTACCATAGAGAGGAAAGTTAATTCAAACCACACAACAAATTCATTGGAAAGCCAATTAATATTCACTGGCTTAAGGGAACATTCCTCTCCCACCCCCTGGGTACGCCCCTGCCAAAAACTCCCCTAATTGGTTACCCACTTCAACTGTTATAATTTCAGAAGTTAAAGTTCAAAACAAAAAACATCTGTGGAAAATGCGAACTCGCCCACCAACGTGCAACCCGTGAATTGCGTTTATTACTCCGAGCGTTCGGGAATGGAAGTTGACCGGCAAATTGTCGACTCGACGAGTGAATAGTCACCGTGTCGCCTCCGCGGGTTGCCCCTTGTCGGCTAGGGTCAGTAGCATATGAAATCGCGCTCAATGACACGGAGCAGTGTGAACGAAAAACCGAACTATGCCTGAAAGCGTGGAGAATTACCCCTCGTTTATTTCAAGTATGTACACTGGGGAAAAAAACCACAAATATTACAAATGTTGTATCACTAAAGATTTTCTATAATCGTTCAGAATCACTTTTCTAATGATCAAATGGTACGGAACTATACTCAACAATCTTGCACGCCTGTGGTTACGGTGTTGCGGTGGTACATGGGTTCGAACCCTGGTAGGGAACATGGTGCTTGTGTTCTTTAGCGAGACGTTTTGCTACAATATTGCCTCTCTCCACCCTATTAATGGGTACCTGGAAAGGTATAGAGACGGCATGCGCTGATCTTGAGCTGCAGCATAAATGCATCCGTTCCTTATAAACAGGGATACTAATTATTGTTAAGCGCTTTGAAACACTACATTACAGGGGTATAAAGCGCTATAAGCACCAACATTATTATCATTATTTCCATTGTGGTAAGCCATCTTTGGTATAAGTCTGTCAGAAACAAAATCATGAAATTATTACCATTTTAGTTACTGATATTTCACCTGGTTTTTGTATTTTAAGTTTCAGCCTTCACTCGTCAGGGTGCGTGCCAAGGTTTATTAAACGCCGTGGCCCTTAGGGTGTAAATGAACTGGTAACTGTCCCCATCTACCTGTTGGGAATACAATATTATAGTTCACCTAGGAATTCATCCACGGGCAAAAACAGATGGGTGGTTTTTTGTTGGGTCGGTGCCCGATAGCTGAACAAATGACGGATCATTGATAATCCAGACACGGTTCCCGTGATTTTTGTCTGTCTATAGTTAACAGACAAGAGGGGAAATACTCATGTAGATGGAAATAAAAAGGAGGAAGAAACTGTTGTCGTTGAAAATAATTCTGTCTTGGAAAGTTGAATATTAAGTTTGAGCAACGTGAATTTGATTTGGAATGCGGTTGATTGGCAACTAATGGCGCTAAATCATGTTGGATGTTCAAGATCTGGCCCTCAACCGATTACAAACAAACAAACAAACGAACGGACGAACGAAGGAGCAAAACCAAAGAAAGTGACTGGTATTTTCAATCGTATTGGACCGATCTTTGAGAATTGGTATCAACCAATCAGCGGTTAATATGGAGTCACGTGAACACCATTTTGCTCTAATTAATGCAGACGTAGAAGCCATCATGTTGTTTCCATAAATAGCAAACGGAAAAGCCTGGAAAGACTAAACTTGTACAAGCCCATGCATGGATCTTTGTTCCTATCTGTATCAATTAAAATACGCATAAATAAAGATGGTCTTAAAACATTACTTCCGAACTGGTAATTTGATTTCAAAGATCAAATTTTATTCCAAACAGTTAGGGGGAGGGATGGAGGGGGTGAATGTAGAAAACAAAACCGGGCATAAATCGTTAACGTTGTGTCTACTCTAATAGGATATTGGAACGTGCTTGTCAGCTGAAAACGGACGTCCCATGTTTTTTTTAGCTATGTTTATTTGTTCAATTTCCTTGGCCCATATAACATCAATAAAACTTTGTCAGCGTGGGTTCAACTGCACTGTTGCGATAGAAGCTCGCCTCATACGTGGTCTGATATCAAGCCACTTCTTCGTCAATTAAAGTCGACAATTTAAAATCAACTTTCTAAGAGACAGGGAGCGAGACTTCGGAATATTATTACACGGTCTTGTGATCTGAAGACCTCGGGAAATCCACGAATTCGGTATATTCATGAAGCATTCTGAGATTATTGGAGCTTAGTTGAAACAGACTATGACAATCATGAAAGTAATGGAGTCAGGAAGTTACAGCCGCCTCGTAGACTTGACACTGTTGTTGTTTGTGTTTCTCATCATCCACCCTGGGCGTCCCACCTCTGTCCAAAGTAATCATGTCCCCTTACAAGCTACCCTTGAGATCCAAGGCGAGTTTGCAGGGCCCCACCCAGCGTTAGCTATCCATCCACCAATAGGAACTACTCTTACATTCGTCTTGGATATCTCTGACTCTATGTATGATGACTGGGAGCAAGTCTTGCTGGGGGCCAAGGAGATCTTAACGACGGTTCTTCGTACCAGGGACAAGATTATTTATAACTTTGCTCTGGTACCCTTTTTCGATCCAGGTAAGTGGAAGTTAACAAGATGGCGGTTGTACCCTACCATCTTTGAAGAAAAAAACACCCAGAATTTTAAACAGAAAATGGGCATTTACACCACCTTTCTGGCCCCTTTCCCTGACTCTGTTCAATAATGTAACGAAAGGGGCGGAGTCCAAAAGGCCCAAGACCTAATGACGTAGCGCCTTGTTTGTATGTGCGCTATCCTATGAGCTCGCCTGTTCCATTACATGCTCAGCCTACGAACAAATCCGTCACGCAACTTTCAGCACATGAGGCACCTAGAACCAACAGTGTTTATATTTATTACGATTGTAGTCAATGCTTATTAACATAATTATCTCCAACCACTAAATGGCACTGAACAATGTGTATGTCGTGTTTATGTCTTCTTAATTTCTTCCTCCCCTTTCGAAGATTTGAAGAAGGCCCCGCCCCTTATAAGTTATACCTAGTTGGGCCAAATACTATTATTTTCTTTCTTGTTGAATGTAGATGCAAAATACATTTCATAAGCCGCATTTTTTCATCACTATTTGTCATATATTTTAGACAATAAAAGTCAAGTTCAGTGTTGATTTTAATTATACTTTTAAGTTGTTTTCAAACCCTTTGCTTCATCTCCGGCTTCGGCTTTGCCTCCGACTTCGGAATCCCTGGGAAGAAAATATAAATGGACGAAAGTGAAAATATTCGGACTTTAGGGTTTATATCAACCGATTGAATGTTTCTAAAGCACAACTGGTACCACGATGTTGGCTGGAGTTCTAGTTTAAAGTGCGTAAAATCGCCTCAACAAGACGGAGACAAATCGTGGCCGTTTTCCCAAACCCCTGCTTCGTCTCCATTTGGCTTTGTTTAGGCAATGGCGGTGGAGCCCGAAATGGAGCCTATGCTGAGGTTTGGAAAACGTCTCCGGTGCAGAGCTAGAGTGAGTAAAGTTGTGAGAGGGCGCCCTTCAACACAGGTTTGACAACGGCCGCGTACCGCTGCCGTATACGTACCGTACCTACGTACCGCGTGAAAACTTTCACTCACCTTGTAAGATTATTTTGTGGTTTGTGGTTTTCGTCACGTGGGTTTTAACTGTTCTTCGCTCACGCATCATTCCCATACTGCACAACCAACTGGCCATGTAGACACTTTTATTGTTTCCTTCACCACTACAAGCTTCCTTTTGTATTTATCGGTGTAGTCGTTTAAAGGCTGGTTACAATTCAGCGAACACGAGTTGTTCCGTCAGTCGGAAGTCGCGCTGTGTTTGACGGGGGGGCCCTGACGCAGGTGTCACCCGCTTAACTCAGCTCAGTGAAGGCATTCTGGTCATTTATAGAACGTGGGTGCTTCACTTTGTCCTTCAGTTGTAAAGCACGTCAGGAGACGAATGCGTTGACTAGTAATCCCTCCGATGCAGTTGCCACAACTGATTTCTGATACAACTAAAAACAGAAACTAGTTTTTTTGAGGACTAGGACTGCTTCGCCAAGTTCGTTTGTGTCGGTTATGGAACATTTTCGAGTGAGGTTTTTTCATCAAAGAGTTGAAGTTCTCACATCACCGGATGATGCGATACTGCAGGACTAGTCTACTGATCTGATTGTTGTGACTGAGAATCAATCTATTATTTGTTTCCAGAAGATTTTGAGTAGTTTTGGACGCCGTTTGTCAAGACTTCACGATTTAAGAGGGCAACCAATTTGGATCCCTCGCAACTACTTAGCAAGATGCTGCATCTTTCTAGAAGAGATTCTTTCTTGGCAAAACTCTCTTCCCTTCTTCTTGTACTTTGCTCCTTACCCAAGACTGGAGTCCTATCACAGATACCTGGGTATGACATCCCAAGTGTCAGCTATAACTTAGCTGGGGATTTGGGCTTCGCTGCCCCTCAGCCCGCCCCCGAATCCGAAACTGCCCCGCCTCCAAGTACGGGCTCCTCGCTCACTTTCGTCTTTGACAGTACTGGCTCTATGTTTGACGATTTAGTCCAAGTTATAGATGGAGCTGAAAATATTTTGAACACGGCCATGTCTCGGAGGGAACAGCCACTGAGAAATTTTGGACTTGTGCCGTTTCACGACCCTGGTAAGCTATGAAAACCAAGTCAATGTGTTGTGTTTTTTATTTTGTTTAACTTTAATTGCTTCAGACCTTTTGATAAATTTTGCTTCATGCTTCGGATAAGGTTTTAATTAATTTGCTAAATGATAATTGTTTGATAATTAATTTTTACTGGTGTACTTTTTCTTGTCTAAAAATATTAAAGTAGTGATTTAGTATCGGAGTCAACAAAGTTATGTACTAACTCTTTTATATTTTGTAATAGTAATCTTAAAAAGGAAATATTTTCTTTTGAAGATTACAGATAGTTATAATACTATAATACTGAATATTGAACAGTTCTTTTTACTAAATATTTCAATCCAGTGTAGTGTTTAAAGGTAGTATACACCATTTGCAGATATCGAAAATATTTACTACCGAATTATTAAGAAATATCTTACTCATTTGAAAGTAAATAATGATTCTAGGCATTCAGCAAAATGATTGCGCTAGATATCCTGTAATTATTCCGAAAAGTAGAATTTTATAAAGAAAAATTCGGGATCGCCGGACGGCGATCGCGAAAAAAACAAAGATAACATAAGAATAACTGCTCGACGCCGGTTGAAAACAAACGCTGTTTATTGTGTTTTACTCGGCATCCATGATTGTAAAACTTCGGACAGGTCAGTTAAACGATATTTACTATAAAATACAACCCCCCAAATCTTCTTATTCGTGATAATTCGAGCAATTACCAATGGTGTATCCTACCTTTAACCTCATCTCTCATTTTTTTTCTACTGACCTAGTTGTTTCATTAAGTTCTTTTTCCGCAAAGAATGGTAGATTTACAGCATCTTGTACAACTGGTGATAACCATGGAGGAATACTACCAACTCCGATTGATAGAAACCTAGAATAACTCATGAAATACGTTGAACATATATGTTCAAATTCTCCTGAGTAAATAAGCATACAAAATGTCGTGCTGCAAACCACAACCAACTAGCAATGGTGTCCACTTTCCCATTTCAAGTAGGGGAGCAAGTGATTTACGGCAGATGTAAATCTGCATATGTGGCAGTGTACAGATAGAACGGAGTGTGTAAGAATGTGACTATTAAACAAAGTCAAGGAACATGGACAACTTTGTTTTAGTACCTTTAAATATTTAAAGCTATTAAATATTTACAATTTATTTGCATGGTATTTGTAAATTATTGTTAAGGAAAAAGCTTCAGGATTTAAACACTTCAAATGAAATTTTGAATTTGATGGTCCCGAATGCCGAAACCAACTTCACAGGCAGATGGTAACAATTAAGCTAACAAACCACAAATTCCTCAGTACCCTATTATTTATTTTTAATTTGACCTCAAGTATTTTCCATCTCCTCTGCCACCTAAACTGTTTTCTGAAATATTTGTTTTGGTTGTGCTTGGGTCACAGAAATTCTAAGATGTAAACTTATCAGGCGAAACAAGAACTTACTGTGTTCAGCTGGATATCAGAATCTAATACTGAATGGGTACATGGTGGCGATATTAACTGGTTCCAGATGGTTTACTTGAGCTGTAGTCTCTGACCTTGTGCCTAATTTCTACCATTTGATGAGGTCCCCTTGTGACTTTGACTTTGTGAAATCGTATCCATGGGTAGTGAAAATACCCATGTGTTTCAATTATTCTTTGCATACTGTACAGCATTAGCAATAGCAGAGATAATATTGAACTTTTATTCCTTACTACTTTTTTTATTTACTACTACTAAAACTAAACGCTTCCATCAAAGTCCAATCCCATATTTCATCATTAGTTTAAATGCTGGAAGATTATTTTTTTGTAATTTTGTATTTTGGTGCATGTTTCCCTAAGGTATCATTATGTGTTTTTTTGGTTTTTTTTACCTCTGAATTCTTGTTTTGTACTATAGTATTGGCTTTTATCGCTTTTTTTAATGTAATTGTTTTTCGGAATTTGGCCTGCAGGCTACGATTTAAGATAAATAAAATGAAATGAAAGTTCTACTAAAAAAACCAACATTTGCTGCTACTTTCCCCTACTTTTTACCTTGGTCTGCCTGAAAGCTTTTTTAAATTTTAATACGGCCTTTATATAGAGATGGTATACTATCTAGTAGGAATATCAACTTGTTGGTGGTAATAATTTAGGAACATTGTATGGTTAACATCAAGGCAACAGGAACTAGAGATAGACTGGTCACAGGAAAGACAGCCTGTTCACAAGGTCATTGGTGTGTTTGGTGCTTGGAAACTGGCTAGATCTGGTGGAGCATAGACTAGTGTCAGACTTAGGGAAATGGAAAAAGCAGATTTAGGCTTTTCCCAAGTTTTTTTTCAATCAATTTCTTTTTTTGTAGCAAGTTCTAATTCTGTAGCTGAAATAGGAAAAAAACCTGGATGATCTATTAAAATGATTTATTCACCATGTGATATTTTTCTGTAAAATTTTGTTTCAGTACTTAGGACCGCAATGGAAATAAGTTTTGTAAAACCTTTTTGCGTTATCCCTGCTCTTTCCGTGTATATATTTTCCTTTTTATTCTGTAGTAAAATCTGTATCATTATTGTGGAAATTGCGAATAAATCAAATCAAATCAAATCAAATTCATGCAGTGAATAATAACTCCATACTTTTGTGATAAATCAGTTGATTAAGTTAAAACATGAACTGAGAAAAATATTAAAATATTGTGAAGTAACAGTCATGTCTAAATAAATAAATGCATTTTCCTTTGGTATGTATCAGTACATGGTTTCACCGCTGTCTTTAAAAAGAAAATAGTGCTCCAATTCTTGATCAAATTGAACAAATTCACGAATCCATTGTGCTTTCATGTCACCAAATTTAATAGGAGCAACAAATTTGCCTCAATCCCCAGAAACCTTTAGTCCTTGCTACCGGAAGTTTAGCCTAGACCTCCCAGCTGAGGTTTTTCAACCTATCCTTGGCGGCCTGCTGACTAGACCTAGACCTGTGGACAAATAGCATGGGGGGGGGGGTGTATGGTGGGATATTTGTGTCTGGCAAATAGCCAGTATTTACTAAAAACTCCCAAATGATGTCAATTGTTTTATAGTCATGAACATTTACACAAATAATTCCATATAAATAACATCCTTTAGCAACACTACCCACACCTGCCTTACATCAAGCATTGTACACATGAAACAATTTAGACAAAAACAGGTGTTGCTCAAAACAGGTGGTCCTTAAAGGTGCATGTTAAACACAATTTGCAAAAAAACCAAAAACCTGAATTATTATGAAATACCTCTAAACATATACTTGACTATAGTGAATAACAGTCTCGGGCATCCTGTGAAATCACAGCACCTGATGTAATGTGGGTTTTAAGAAAAGTGGAATTGTTTATTAATTTTAAACTGGATTTCCAGCCTGCAATCGTAAAGACCTGACTATTTTAAAACACTGCCCTCTATTTATTCAATTTGTGAGAAGGAAGTACAAGAACCAGACTGCATGGAGTCACTTTGGTCCTTGTTTTGTCAGCTTCTATAAACACATAACTTTAAACAGGTCAGCATCCCAATATTTACTAGAAAATATAAATCCCCTAACCCATCCATTTTCGAAAGTTACAGCAAAAGCAATTACCTTTAATAAATTGCTTCGGAATCGGTCTCCCCAGTAATATTGGCTACCACACAGCTAGCCAAGACAGTGTTTACAGGAAGTCAGTCTGTCTAAATGTCTTGGTGTCATAAGACCTTTAAAAAGAAACTATCAAGGTTCGAGAGATTTTGTCAATGTCTGAGAAATCATATACAAAGGCAGCAGTACTACATTGTATTCACAAAATACAATTATTGATGCATTTAACAGAGCGACAGACATCAACTAAATTACAGTACTTGTACTTCTGAACGTTTAACTATAATCTATAGCCACTGTATGAAATGGGGTTGTTAAACTATTAAAAGCTGTTTATACAAGGTACATGACATCCCTAGGGGAAAGTTGAAACATGAGTTGAACTTGGTTGACCTCCCATCTGACCTCAGAGGTCACACACTTGATCTGTCAACTGTTGTGATGTGGGGTGCAGTTTTGGCCAGAATTACAAGGAGAGATTGTTCATAAGGTCTTGTTGAAAAAAAAGTTGAAGGTGGTTGTCCTTTGAAAGACGCAATTAGCCAAGATATGTTGACAATCAGTTTTCCATTTTCTTTCTGAGATTTATCTCCAACCCCTTCAAGAGTTTCCCATATCCCCTCTTCTCCCCACAGTGTCTAACATTCCTGTTTCATTGGTTCTTTCTAGTGCCCACAACATAAGCCAGTTTTACATTGGCCTGTTGGGGATGTTTGTTTTCTTAAAGTGTAACCTCACCGGTGTTTATTTGGATGTTTGTGGGACTCTTTTTTTTTAAACTCCTTTTTGAGAGAGAGAGAGACAAATCTTATCAAATCATCGTCCAGTGCCCTGATAAGCAAGAAAACAGTCATATCTTCCTTTCAACTTGTTCATTGAATTGGATGAAAAAAAACTCTGTTCAGGAGCATTTTATTTTCTTGAATTTGAAACATGATGTTAGCAATGTCCTAAGGCCTTATCACATCCGTCAACCTGTTTGTTTCAAATCAGCCAGCACATAATTCTTATTCCGCCATGCATGTACCAGTACTAGATTATCCCCAAATAGTGTGAGGTCCCTTAGTAATAGTGTGAGGTCCATTAGTAACAGTGTGAGGTCCCTTATTATTAATAGTTTGAGGTCCCTTAGTAATCATGTGAGGTCCCTTAGTGATAGTGTGAGGAATTCATTAATGTATTTGACTCCATTTAAAAGGATTGACTTGCAAACGTCATTAATTTGGTGCCATTTAAAAGGATTGACTTGCAAACGTCATTAATTTGGTGTTGATTGCTTACAAGTATGTGGATGTGACACAGAGAAAAACAGCGGGAAAACTTGTTTAAAGACAACATTAACTCCCAGAACTGTTTTCAGCTGAGGGCCTTCCACCTGCCCACAACACGTTTTAGTAATGTGAGGTACATCCATAACATGTTTTTTTAGTAATGTGAGGTACATATATCCATAACACATGTTTTAGTAATGTGAGGTACACCCATAACATGTTTTAGTAATGTGAGGTACACCCATAACATGTTTTAGTAATGTGAGGTACACCCACAACATGTTTTGAGGTACACCCATTGACAGCTCGAAATATTAAAGATAACAATCAGTCTAGGAAGATCACAAAATTGCTCCCAAATTAAATGTCACCCTTTTTTCTGGAAATGGTCCCTTGACAATTGGCAAGGCTGGACCCATATTACCCTACCTTGAAGCTCAAAGACAGTCTACCCACCCTTTGGGAAGGAAAGACCTATTAATCAACACATCTTAGTCATTGAAAATCTCCAGAAAACCTTGGCCAAGAGGGGCATGCCATGCTTGGGCCTTTGTTGGAGTGAAAATAGAGTATGTCAGACTGCTGGGCGGAAGTTAATTAGCAGTATTACTAGCTATAGTTATTGTCATCAATTGAGTCATGATTTTCAACTTCATACTTTTTTTCAAAAAAGAGAATTTGTTCTTGTAAGACCAATTGTTAAAAGATTCACAATTTTGTAAGTGTTTTTTTTTACTTCTATTTTATATTTTTTACAGGTTTGGTCTCAATTGAAAAGAATACATTTTAATGATGGTAATAACCTCAAAACTTCCCGATCATGTAAATCCTAAAACTATGGTTTGACAGTTCCTATGACTGAGAAACACAATTCTGCCCGTACAAACTAAAAACACACAGTCTGTGCATTTATATTTGTGTGGTGCTGAAAAACTGACACAAAAAAGTGACTTCTGCGTAGGAGGGTTGAAATAATGGTTTGTTTTAAATAACTTGCATAAATATACTTCAATTCAAAAGCATTAAAACTCTTTGTTTCCTATCACTTACAACAAAATGGAACAACATGTATTAATTAATGTTAACTTTAGCATTTTAAATCATTCAGAAATAAAACCAGAGCCCTTCTAACAGAAGTAATTTCTCACTAGCTAAAACCAAAATTGTTTCCTTCCCTTTTAAGGTAACAGGTTGAACATTACCAGTGTCATATTAAATTTGGACTCTTATGTAATCTGGTCTCTGGGGTATGGGTATGGCCACTAAAACTTGCACAATGCAGCCAACAAGTCTTTATTTCTTAGAGTCAAAATGTCCTACTACACCGGACACCGGACCCTATAAAAGCTGGGACATCTTTAACAGCCAATTTCAATTTTGCAATAAAGGATGCCGAGGTCACTTTCTGTCTGTAATTCTTTCCTTATTTCCTCCAGCACTTCTGGTATTGAGGACACCTCGTCCTTGTTGTGTGGTCATCTGTCTCTTGGTTGACCTCTTGTTATGATTATGTGGTTTCCTTTGGTAGAGGAACTTTTGTTGCTGTCTGGTTTGCAATTAGCAATCGGCTGATGTCAGTTGCAATGAGCTGACATCATGTGGTTTATCCAGTTCGAAAAAAATACAAATTATAGGGTAGACCTTAAAAATTAAAAAAGAAAAATGTTGGAAAAGACTATGAAACAAGGGGCTGCAAAATGTATCAAGCATTAAGGAAGAGAACTTTGTATGCTCTACTAAAATCTACTAAAATACATGGCAATACACATGTTAACTTTCAGTATTCAGGCAAAAAAAGTTTTAATGGCTTTGGTACTTCTTTTACGAATTTAAACGCTAGTGCATTTTATTTAAGTTTTATATTTAACATCACTTTGAAAATGAATGTAAGACAAAAACTTGCCTTTCAGTAAAATGAGATACCGGTACATTATTGTAACTGATTTTTAGAAGAAAAAGATGAAACATTCCCTACACTGGTTAACCTAAAACAATTACAGATTTTCCCTGGCAAACGAGTACATTTTGCATACAACTTGTAGAGAAGTTGTATACAACAGAATGTGTTTCTTTATTACCAGATCCAAATCTTGAACATATTCCTCTTCAATCTTAGCATCTGTTTTAACCATCAAAGTTTGATCCAACTCTGTGCCATTGTTTCAAGGTGGTGGTGTGATAAAACTAAAACACTTGGTGGGGCACCTGACAAATTGAAAGTCGATTGGAAACTAGCACTGTTGATGTCATTTGGCCCATTGCCTAAAAATTATGATCATTATTTGAGTGTAGTAAATGCCATAAATTCCAACCTTTGTCCTAAAACTGCTCTGTCGAATTATATGTCTCGTAGTTCTCAAAACAATTACCACTGTGCTGTTCTGTTCTGTATTTGATTGAACTTGAAGATTTACAACGTGGGTAAAAATGCTTAGATCCAGTTTATCTTATGATTAGACACAAAAGTTGTGAAAATTGGAAAATTGAAAGGGCGATATAAAATATTAAAACCTTCGTAGGTTTGTTCTTTCTCTGTGGAAGGAGAGATAGGTTTGTATTTGAGCCAGTGACTTCTAAGTTGCATATTTAGAATGTACCGTAGTATCTTGCTGTCCCTTGTTTGGTTGTGTACAAAGTATTTCTTAGTCCCAGATTTTTTTTGTTTTCAACATTTTGCAAGTGACTGACCTTCATTAGGATATTTATATCATGAAAAAAGGGTACAACATTCTTTTCCATAGTGCCATCAAATCAAACAGGTACCACCCCCCTCCTCCCTAAAACCAAGTGTATGGTTACAGATAACCCTAACAAACAACCAAGTGGTTACACAAACATGTGGTAACCAGATTGATTTAAACCATGGAAGATGAGACACTTTCACAAAAGTAAACCATGGAATTCCTGCCATTGTCTGAGATGTTTACACTGTATAGTTTGTCATGTCTGTGTTTATAAATGTAGGATTAGAATTGAGGTTGGGGATTGTTGGTTCTAAGACACCATAGAGCAAGGAACAGCTCTATGAAGACACCAACCTTGAGCATTCAAGGGACAAAATAGAGTACAGGGTGAGGGGTAGTGATGGAACTACACATGTATACCTAAAAATGTAGAGAACAAAATACTATTAGCAGGTGGTCAAACGTTTAGCATAATCACTGAACCTACTTGCAAATCATAGATTCTTATATCATTACACTGATTCCATAGAGCATAGAGCAAGGAACAGCATAAACATTGGCAGTTGCCACATTGTGCCACACACCTTGCTAAATCCTGCTAAGTCTTCACCCTCTCCCCCCCCCCCCCCCCCCCCCCCCCCCCCAGTCAAAACAGCGCCCTACCACTACCAGTGATAAAGATAACAGATACACAGTTTTGACCTTGTTTCAAGTCTCTGTTTCTCTAGCTATGTTTTTTGTTTTAATTTTTGACAGGAGGTTGGTTCCAATATCTTTGGCACTTTGGTAAATCCGATCCACTTTAGACTTCTCTTATTCCTCCATGCTTAGACAACCAACCATATAATGAAAGTCATTTTAGACACCAGAAACAGTTAGTGTTTGTCCACAGACACATTTCTAGTTTGTTTGAATTTTTGACAGGAGGTTCGTCCGTCTAACTGTGAAAAATGAATCCCTTTGGCCCTGCCAGTCTCAATCATGTGTGGTTAACTTCAGTTGTATACTTATGTCGCCAAACTCCAGAAATTATTGACAGTTTCCATGGTATTGAGCTAAAAGATCTGTTGAAGTTTAGCTTGGCTGAACTCCAAAGCAAATACCCAGCAAACTTGATACCACAAAAAGTTAAGGTGTACTTTTTACCTCTGCAATGATTTAGTCACATCTTTTTTTTTTTTTTTAGAGGAGTAACCTCATGTCGTCAAAATATCTAAATCTCATTACACAGATTTGTAAAACAAACAGAATGAATTTGGAAGTTTTGTTATCAATGGAAAGAAAGTTTTGTTATAAAGTAGCTTGGTGAAGGACTTCCAGTACAAAGAATCATAACAAGAGTAAAAAGCAATCAATTATGAAAACAGGTGTTTTTGCATCTTTATTTATAGTACATGAATCATGTCAACATTGTATTAAAGGTTAAGGTAATACACCATTTGCAGATTTCAAAAATGTTTACTACTACAATATTAAGAAATCTCTTACTTATTTGAAAGTACATAATGATTCTAGACATCCAGCAAAATGATTGCGCTAGATATCCTGTTATTGTTCTGAATTTTATACAAAAACAGACGGGGGTCGCAAAAACAACAAGAACAACTGCCTGATGCTGGTTTAAAACAAACGCCATTTTTCTTGTGTGTTTTTTTCTTCGGTATTCATGATTGTAAAATTTCGGACAGGCCAGTTTTTACTATATATACTACTAATATTTACTATGAAATACAACCGCCCAAATCCGCCCATTCTGCCCTATCACTGGCATATTAATTTGATGGCAAACTAATAAATGGGCTCCAACTCTCTCAAGTTGTAATTGTTCAGGGGATACTTGATTTTAAAGTAAACCCAGTTTAGTTTTAAAGGTAGTATACACCATTTGCAGATATTGAAAAACTTTACCACCGAATTATTAAACAATATCTTACTCATGAAAGTAAATACTGATTCTAGGCATCCAGCAAAATGATTGCGAAAAAACACAAATAATAACTGCTCGACGCCGGTTGAAAACAAACGCTGTTTTTCGTGCTTTTCTTGACATCCATGATTGTAAAACTTCAGACAGGTCAGTTAAACAATATTTACTATAAAATACAACCCCCCAAACCTATTCATTCATGATAATTCAAGCAATTACCAATGGTGTATACTACCTTTAAGTTGTGGTTTATTTGATAACTTTTTTATCTTGATGTTTTGTCTTTCTACAGACATTGGGCCGGCCACCATCACGACAGACCCAGACAAGTTTGTGGACAAACTCCGCGATGTTTACGTGAGTGGGGGTGGGGACTGTCCCGAGGCAAGCATAGGGGCTATCCTCCAAGCCTTACAGATGAGCTTGCCAGGTTCCTTCATCTATGTCTTCACTGATGCTAGATCCAAGGATTATCACCTCGTCAACGAAGTCTTGAAAACCATCCAAGAAAAGGAGAGTCAGGTGAGGTCAATGACCTTTGACATTTTGTGGTCAGTGACCTGGTCAGCTGGCAATGAAAAACTGATTTTGTTGCCATGCAGTCAGTGATCTTATTGTATATAAGAGCGTTTCAGGGCTGTGTTCCATTGGCTATGGCTTTGGCTATGGCTTAAAATTACATGAGTCAATGTAAAGTGGCTGCAGCCGCTACCATAGACTCGTGTGTAACAAGCCGCAACCAAGTGATAATTAAGAGATAGCCATTGTCATAGACTGTGTGGCCATTATAGGCTTCTTCAGGCTTTCAGGCTGCAGTGCTTGGGGCACTTTTGAGGAATCCTTGCTTTCGTTATCAGAAAGGAAAAAAAAGAAAAACGAAACATAGCTGATTTAAAAAATGTTTAAATTATATTTTGTATTTGATTAAAACTCCCATACTCGGGTAGTCATTTGTTTTTTATGGGTTGTCATTTTAACCAGTTCGCGCCGGGATTATTTTAACATCACCGAGCTGGCGTGCGAGATTATTTTTAACGAAACTCAATCCGAAGCAGGTTCAGGCCGCCAGTACCGGGAAGCACACCCACTCATTTCCGGCCTTGCTCGCTGCTGACAGATATTTCCGGCCTTGCTCGTGGCGTGTTTATGCGTCATCCGTTTTGAATCTGGGGAAAACTTTGCGTTTATATTCGTCATCCGGCACAAACTGGTTAACAAGGGTTGAAGACAGCAATCTAATGTAAGATTTATAAAAAATATCCTCTTTTATTTTTCATGGATTATTCAAAGTAAACAAAATAGACACTGCGATTTTCTTTTTCTTTTATATTTGTTTAAGTATTTTTTTATTGACCGGTAATTGCTTGCAGAGGAGATCCTCCAAATCTAACTCCCAAATCCCTCAAAATGGATGATTGTGGGTCATTCAGAATAATAGTATACACCCGTTTGAGTCGTATTTTCCCAGACTTGAACTAAATTTGATTATTCCAAAGATTATGAAGTTAGAAAGACTGGTCTAAGGGTGTTTGTTACTTTATGGGCAGACAATCCATGTTACCGGGTATAAACCTTGATCCGAAGTACCGGTATTTCCAGACAAGATACCAACTGATCTAATTATTAACGAGGTCTGATCACACATGTAAACCATTGGTTTCTCCTGCTGAACCCTTGACTAGGGTCGTGCCGTCACGCACAGGAAACAAGAAACTCAGGACAAAAGGAAATCGTCTGTAGTCAGGACTCCAACGTCAGTTTCCTCCTTGTCATTTATCCTTAGTTTGCCTCCGAACCGGAAGACAGTCTTATTGTTGAGCAAAGAAATATTTCTGTGGTTAAAGGACATGTCTAACTTCAGAGAAGATAACGCTTTTTTCGCTTGTGAAAAAAAGTATAATGGTTTTAGGATCTTCCAAATTAACGTTAGCATTACTATAGCTCCACTGATATCGTGCATGCAATTGTTAGCCTTCAGAGAGTCAAAGTTCCGTGTTAATGTCGGTTCAAAATGTATGCATGTACTATTTCATATTTGATTATTTGAATAACTGAAATTTAAAGCTTAGTACCAGTAAATTGAGACAACAGAACTTTAAGAGTAAAAGGAGCAGTCTCGCCCCCAAATGGCTGTCTCATCCACAACTCTGTCTCATTCACTCACAACAAATCTAGTCAATGTTAAAGTCTGTCAAAATCAGTAATTAGGCCCCAGTTATTGTTTTCCTGTTTTGTCCTTTTCAACAATATTTGTTTTTAATTTGACTTGACCAGGTTGTGTTCGTCATGACGGGTGATTGTGGTAACCATTCTCACCCCGGTTTTAAAGCCTACGAACAGATCGCTGCCACCAGCTCAGGTCAAGTCTTTCTTCTCAATAAATCGGATGTCGACGAGGTAATTATGCGCATAATTAACACAGTACTAGCTCTGTAAAGAGCTGTTGGTCAACAGTTATGTTGATACTGTACTTGTTATCATCTCACTCAGCCTACAGTGCACAAGTAAACCCAAGCATTAAAGAGCTCAAACTTTTCCTTCCTAAATATTTGAACACATTCTTATACTTGTAGCTGTGCTCATTTTGACTTACCAAACTCATTTATTATACAATCACTTATTACATGGCTCTCATTAATGCTAAATTAAAAAGAAAACACCCAACACCCCAACCTCCCAACCTCCCAACACCCCAACCTCCCAACACCCCAACCTCCCAACCTCCCAACCTCCCAAAGCCAAATGACGACAAGTCATTAAAATCACACACAGTTGTACATATCCGTATTTGTTACTCAATTCTTACACATGGAAACGGTCAATGGTTATCTTTTAACAATGACAGTATTTGTACAAGTGTTCATTGTCCTGACCTTGTACTTAGACTCATCAAGCTTTCTTGACCTTGTTGCTATGTTGTCACTTCATAAGGTGAATCAACAAATCTAATGATGTGTATCCTTTGTTATGAGTCGGCATGTCCTTGATTGCTGATCAAGCAGAAAAAAATAAAAACATCCAACAAAAAGGTTTAAAGATTGCTTTGTCCCTTTGTTGTAATGATAAGATTGGTTCGTCACTTGTAACTTAAGCCCTGTTCGCACTGGACTTAAAATGATAAAACGTCCCTAGACGATGGGTCCTTTACCCATTTTAAGTCCAGTGCGGACAGCCCAGGACGTTTTCCTCTCAGGTACTTCTCCCGAGTCCAGTGGGTACTTCTACCGGCCAACTGCTGCCCGGGAAAACGTCCCTGGTCGCTTTTCCCTAGACGATAAGTCCAATGCGAACAGCGCGACTCGGTAAAAGCGTCCCAGGAAAACGTTAATCCGGCCCCCCAGTGCAAGGTCACGCTAAACAAGACACTGCGCATGCGCTCTTTGCATTGTTTACGTGAGGGCACGCTGCATGCAAATCGCATCGTGATCACATTCGCATGTGGTTCTGCAAAAAGTTTACGTAGAGTTGGGGTTCCTTTGGTCAATATTATGGCAGATATTATTATTGATACAGTCGGAAGATTTGAAGCGCTTCGGGACAACAAATAAGAACAAGAATTGAAGAGAGCGTGGAGTAGTTGTTGCAATACCGTACGGCTAGCGATGGCGTCAATAATGCGATCGGGGAAAAAAAAGCGCGCGCGCGATCACGGGGTCAATGCAGAAAGGTCACGCTAAGCGCCCTCATGAGTCATTATAATGACAGCTCGGCTACTTTTCCCACGGTCTCGGTAAAATTTTCCTGTGTCGAAAGTCCAAGTGCGAACAGTGGTCAAATTTGACCATTTTTATTTGACCATCGTCTCAGTAAAACCTTCCCAAAAAAAAGTCCAGTGCGAACACGGCTTTAGATCCTTTCCTTTTTAAATGATTGGTGCGTTGCTTTGTTGTAAAAATCCTTTTTTTTTTCCTGGGACTAGTTTTGGCATTTCTTTAATAGTTATTTATAACATTCAGAACAAATGTAATTATTATTTTTTATAATTTCTTTGGCAAAAAGTAAGCAAATTCAGATGTTATCTTTCTAATATTATTTTACAAATTACGAATGCCTTTAAACATGAGGGAAGTGCCGAATGTATCCAAAATAAAAAGCTTTTTTTTAGGTGGGGGGGGGGGGGGGGGGGGTGGGGAGGAATGTGTGGGTGATCTTGATTCCAATTTTAGTTGCCCCATTCTTCATTGATTTTATATCGATAGATTCCTCAAACTTTCTTTTATCTTCAACACCTGCCAGGTTCTCAAATTCGTAGAAATCTCCCTGCAATCTCGGAAAGTCAACCTGATTGGAACCAATCACAATGAGGGCGCTATCACTCCGCACTCACTCCCCATCGACTCGCGGCTCAACCAGATTACATTGTCTGTAAGCGGGACCAACCCATTTATTGAGCTACATGACCCTACAGGTGAGATGTGGACCTAGGGAAGGTCTTGCAGGTCGGCTGTTAATTCTGGTTTGACTCCACAGCTAGAGCCCCTTAACCCTGGTTGACTCGGCTAGCTTTTACCTGGGTAGAGCAAAGTGGGCCCATTTAGAAGTTGGGTTGAATTCTTGCTAGTGTGAAATCTAGCATTGAAATTTAGGTTTGACTGGAATGCAACATGAAGGTTATTATGATCGGTGTGCAAAGAACTTAAATCATCACATAGGCCTGATTGAAATATGTGCTAAGCAGCAATGATTGCTTAGCAAGTAATGTGCTAAGCTAAGCACTACAAAGAAACACTATAATTGCATAGATTATCTGGTAACTTGTTCCCTATATGGTAAAGAAATGGTTGATTGGCAGCTACATAAATTGGGAAGTGAAATTTTTGTTTATTTGATTTAGTTAATACTTTTATTTTAAGTTGGAAATTGTCTTAAAGGTAGGAATACACCTTTTGCAGATATCAAATATGTTTACTACCGAATTATTAAGAAATATTGTACCTATTTGAAAGTGAATAATGATTCCAGGGTTATCCAGCAAAATGATTGCGCTAAATATCCTGCAATTGCTTTGAACATTTTTATATAAAAGAAATAACGATCGCCAGATGGCATTCGCGAAAAAAAAAAGAATCGATGGTGTATTCTACCTTGAAGAAAAAACACAAAAAAAAACCTCATTGTAAATGCAGCTGACCCATTTTGAATGACTTGTATCAGTCAGGAATTAGTTTTAAAGTTAACTTAAGATATATTGTATTAAATGTCTGCAATTTTAATAATTGTTACTTTTGTTTCCTTCTAATTTTGTTTACAGGGAGACCAATATCAGTTGGTGACCCCGGCGTGGAGAAACAACTAGATTTAGATAACGTGTATATATTAAGTATAAAAAACCCTAAGCCAGGGTTATGGTACTTACGGGCCGGGAGCAGCGATGTACACACAGTTCGTGTAACCGGCCTCAGCCAATTAGATTTCAGCTACGGATTCTCAAGAAAGCCGACGTTGAATATTAACATGACATCACATCGGGCTCTTGTAGGTAGGAAATGTCTTAAATTTTTATAGTTTGCTGGAAAGTGGCGTAGGATATTTCAAACGCCTTTTGAATAATGTCTGCAGTAATCTTGACACTGCTATTGCACATGTAGATGTTTGTTTTTTTCATGAAAGTCATCTTAAGCAACCCAGAAACATTAATCTTTGTTAATGCAGCGCCATATTATTTCTTTGGGTTCAGCTGTGTTGATATATACATCCCCTGACCTATAATGTTACCCCAATGTTGTTTCTGCGATGCAAGCAGATTTTGTTTCCACACTGAAGTTTGAAATAAGGCAGTGGCATGATTCAAGACAATACTTCTCTTTTATTAGTTTAAGATGCTGTTATTCTTTATAGTTCAGAGGTATTTTTATGGTCAGAGGATTATAGGTCGGCTTTTTAGCCTAGCAAAATAAAAGCATGAATGTGAGGAATCCGTTGCAATCTTTTGGTTATCTTGTCCAGGGCTCACCTACAACCTCCTGATTGAAGGTAAGGAGCTTCGACCTCCAGGCATCTTCCGTCGTCTTGACTTCCTAGATCTCCAAGGCAACATCATTGCCACCTATCCCCTGACGGAGATGGACCAAATGAGGGCGCTGTACAAGGTCTCGGACATCATCTCACCGGAGGGATTCTATTATATCCGTGTTAGTGGGATTGACAGTAATGGGTTTGAGTTTCAGCGAATCACCCCAACAGCACTCCAGAGCTTAACACCTGGTTAGTGGATTAACTTGAGGATTAATGAATTGAACATCCCTGTTATTGTGGAGATTTATATCATAAGTAAATCACAAGTCATTCACAAGAACTATCACAAGAACTGTCACAAGAACTGTCACAAGAACTGTCACAAGAACTGTCACAAGAACTGTCACAAGAACTGTCACAAGAACTGTCACAAGTAGGTCAATAACAAAGAAAAGCCATTGTCGCACATCATTTGTGATTTTCACATGGAACTTTGATTTGTAATTGACCCGTTAATCTTTGCAATGCATCACAGCTAACCCCAATTGAAAGGTTTTAGTTTTGGGCCCATCCCAACTCAACTTTGAGAAATTTCAACTGAACAAAAAATAAGAATCTGTCTAAATTCCTTGTCGCTGCATTCATCAAATGAATCCATGAATCTTGAACACAATTTTTTTTTTTAAATCAGAAACAGGTGGTTTTTCTGCTCTTTATTGAGACCTCAAAACCAATCGGTTTTGACATAGGTGATTGAGAGGTTTCTTGGCTGAAGACTCTGTTGATTTCCTATGGGTTTACTAGAATGTCCTACCCTGAAGCTTGCTCTC
Organism: Crossaster papposus; assembly: GCA_037893245.1. Classification (NCBI taxonomy): domain Eukaryota; kingdom Metazoa; phylum Echinodermata; class Asteroidea; order Velatida; family Solasteridae; genus Crossaster; species Crossaster papposus. Next base: position 93,167 of record JBAIAA010000756.1, read on the forward strand.
TGTAGGGAGGCAATACAAGCTAGCAAGGATGGGCCTATACTCTCATCAGAGTCTAGGGTATCATGAAATCAGCTGAATACCACCAGGGATTGGCCTGTAAACCTATCCATCAAATACAAGACAATCTACAATACAATCTTGTCAGTTGTGTCCATTCCTTGTATATTTCTTTTCACTTTATTTGTTGTTGTCAACTAACGAATTATGTAGTTTGAGTGCCATGATAGAACAGTGGACAGGAAATACATGTGTATTGATTATATGATTTGGTTCAAATCTTAATATTTTACCCACTATCTGAAGCGAACTTTACCAAGTTTGTTCAGAATTTTACAGGTTGTGCTGTAATTGGCTCATTCAAATGTGGCTTTATTGCATCGTGTAACATCACATCAGCAATTTTATCCCGACTTTGACCTTGACTTTTATTGAGATATTAAACTGGCTTATTACAGAATGTTGTGACAGGATCGACCGATAGAACATACGTCAAGTATTTATACATTAACATGAATGAGTATATTATGTGAATTGCAGATTTGTTTCTACCAACTGCAACATATTTTTTCATGATTGTGGATTGTTCTCTCCGTCTATATTTTCAGATCCTCCTCGAGTCAAGATGTCGCCATGGACACCAGGTTACTATGGTTCCACGTCCGTCATCACATGTAGTGTGGAGAGTTTGATTCCATTCAGTATTTACTGGACTAGGGATGGACAGGTCATCACTGAAGCCGTTCAGTACAGGTCAGTTGGTCAGTCGGTCAGTTGGTCTGTCAGTCAGTCTGTCTGTCAGTCAGTCTGTCTGTCAGTCAGTCTGTCTGTCAGTCAGTCTGTCAGTCAGTCTGTCGGGACATTTTTTATACTGTTACTTTTTGCTTCAAGGAGAAAATTACTTGACAAAGTTGACATATTTGATTGCTTTTAGTGACTCTGCTGATGCCACTTATGAAGTGCAGAATTCTGTGACGGCCAATGAAGGATTCTATGGCTGTAATGCAACTAACGCCGAGGGATCTAGACGAGCTGAAACCTACTTGGACATCACCGGTAAGAAATACATCCACAGCTGAATTTCTCTCATAATCACTTTTGACTATCTTTGAGGAATCTAGACATTAATCTGAGACTGAGAAACATATCAAATTTTGTTAGATAATAGTTTGAAAATGCACTTGACTTTCCGTAGATTTTAAGACTGAGAGAGTTAAAGTATCCCTTGATCTTTATTCAGACTAGAGTTTTGGTGCAATCTTTTCAGAAGTGTACTAAATATGATTTGATATTTTATCTTATTCAGAGGCCCCGCCCATCCTGGCCACCCCTGAGAATGTCACGGTCACACCAAGTGACAATGCCATCCTGTCCTGCAAAGTGGTCTTCAGTGCCGTGGAGTACAACATGACATGGGACAAACCTAACTCCTTCGTCTCTTTGGCCATCCACAATCGTGTCTCTCAACTCGAGAACGGTTCCCTTCAGATCAGGAACATCCAGTTGAGTGACTCTGGCCGGTATCGCTGCATCGCCGCCAATGAAGGAGGACCTTCTTATGAAAGCGTCTACTTGTTTGTACAAGGTAAGATACAACAGAAAAGTGAAAAGTGAACGGCCAATGAAGGAGGACCATCTTATGAAAACGTCTACTTGTTTGTACAAGGTAAGATACAACAGAAAAGTGAAAAGTAAACGGCCAATGAAGAAGGACCATCTTATAAAAACGTCTACTTGTTTGTACAAGGTAAGATACAACAGAAAAGTGAAAAGTGAACGGCCAATGAAGGAGGACCATCTTATGAAAACGTCTACTTGTTTGTACAAGGTAAGGTACAATGAGACTAAATGAAAAGTGATCGATACATCAAACGGAGGACCCAGTTGTACACATGTACGTAAGGGTGGTTTATACTTTAAGCAAATGTGAATGTAAAGCAAACTGGATGTCATAAATCATCAGAGTTTAAATGGATTATTTTGAAAATTGAACAATTTCGTGTTCACGTTTGTGCTGAGTATTAACTGGCCTGTATGATGCTAGAAATGTTAACAGACCAAATTGAGAAAGAAATTCATTCGTAATTTTTTTAATTTATTTTAGAAAAAGCATTGGCAAGAATCTCTGGTGGCAATTTGACCTTTACCAGAGGTCAGAATTTCTCCATGACCTGCACGGCTACCGGCTTCCCTGTTCCCAGACTGACTTGGCTAAAAGACGGCCGAGAATTACCCACAATTCCTGGCCTGATCATCGGTCCGGAGGGTAGACTGACATTTATTAACGCAAGCCCTGAAGTACAAGGCAATTACACATGCATCGCATCCAACAGCGCTGGCATATCTGGAATGGTGTCTACCGTCACTTACATAGGTAAAGGAAATCATAGAGCTTTCAAACAAATTGAATTTATTCATTAGTCAACAGAGTTTTTGTTTCGGAAGACATTTTAAGACGTGTATTAAATTGTGATCTTCTATGCAAAAGGTTGAAAGCAAAAAGAAATTAAGAAAACAGAAAGTTGTTCAGCTCTAACTGTTGCAAATCCTTAAAATCTTGGGAGTTTCGCAGGATTTATGAAGGATCTTCACAGCAAAAATGCAACAGAAGAACAATTATCTAAACACAATTCATTAGAACTGATTACCTTTGTTTCACTAAACCTGTTACTTCAACCTGTTACTTCAACCTGTTACTTTAACCTGTTACTTTAACCTGTTACCTCAACCTGTTTACATCTCCACAGAGAAACCCACTATCAACATGCCAACCCATCACAAACTGGCCACACCCGCAGCTCCCTCAACGTTCCTTCACTGCCCTTCTAACGGTATCCCACCACCTAAATTTACATGGTTCAAGGACGGGTATGACCTAAGCGCCATGACGTTCGTCAATACTCACAGCAATGGAACCCTGGAGATCTTGTCTGTTCAGATCATTGATAAGGGAGTGTATACGTGTGTGGCTACCAATCAAGCTGGAAATGATACGGCGTTTATAACTCTGGATGTTGGAGGTAATTTGAAGCATGCATTCTTAGCTGTAGCTCTCGTTCTCCAATTTCAATTCTTAGTTGCTGTCAATTGCGTCCTGATTAGACATATAATCAAGTCCTCCTTATAGTGTCAAATGATACAGCGTTTATAACTCTTGACGTTGGAGGTAAATTGAGCATGCATTCTTAGCTGTAGCTCTCGTTCTCCAATTTAAATTCTTAGTTGCTGTTAAATGCGTCCTGACTAGACCCTAATCAAGTCCTCCTTAAAGTGTCAAACTCAAATTAGGTTGGACCAAGCAATGGATTCAACTTAAATTTAAGTTTTCTATTGTGGTTTATCACTGGTTATTACGAGTCTCCTACATCACAATGTATGGGGTAAAATTTAAGGTTAAATTTGGCGATGACATAAACATACCGTACAGTCTGTTCCATAGCCATGCACGCACTTAGCCTAGTAATTCTGTAATTACTGGAGCTTTCCAGCTTATTATGTGATTTTTCTCTGTACAGCACGTCCGACTATCTTGACCATACCCGCGGACATCGGTGCCCAGTATGGCCAGAATGTGACAATGACGTGTTTGGCTCGAGGCACACCCCAACCAGCCATTAGCTGGAGAAGGGTCGGTGGTGTTCCTATCAACAACAATCCTCGTTTTGCTATGCACAGTAACGGCAACCTCATCATTAGAGGTAAGACTGAAATTATGGTTAGGTTTGAAATTTAAACAATGCCAAGGGCATCTAGTAAACTTGTCCCCGATTCATTTGGGCTAAGGTGTCTAGGTTGTCAAAACACTACTGTATGTTGTCTGTTGTCTATTTTTAAACCTTCATTTTAAACTGTAATTTTGTTATTAATCTACTCATTTACTGGGTTTCTAATCCGTTTGATATATCTCTCTGTTTAATACACTTGTCTTCTTGACAACAGACAACTCAAGCCAACTCGTGTGTTTTGTTATGTTGTGTGATCTAGATATCAATATCGATGATGCTGGGACGTATGTCTGTGAAGCAATCAATGAACATGGACGCGATGAGGTATCATCTCAAATCCGCATCACTGGTCTGGGTAAGTCCTTCTGATCATCAATCTCATTCAATATCATCTCTTGGTTCTTGAAGAGAGAACACATGAAGCAAGTGGTTAGTCCATCAATAAGGAATCTAAGAGTGTGACAGGTGTCCCGGTTACACCTGACCGGTGTAATTTCTCATGCAAGCTTCGTTGAAATCGACGTCAAATTTGTTTAATTAGTTTTGCAGGTCCTTTATGTAACGTCATCTTTGAGATCGAAGGCATCAAAGAATGTGTGCTGAATTTATATACAAATCTGATGTCAGATGTAACATGGACACACACAATTAATTTCTTATTTATGGACTGACTCACCTGTAGGAACGAATGCCTAAAGATAAAATACCTTCTCAGAAGAAAGAGTGTTTTGAGACTATTTAATTATGTTGCTTCTTTATGGATGATGTGTGGTCTAGTTCTCAAGATACTTGTGTGGTCTTGCCACCCTCGCATTCAAGATTTGCCGTAATCTTATCTCTTGATAAACTTTCTTTGTGTTATCAAAGCAATTTTTTGTAAACATGAATTTTGGATAGTTTCTACTACATTGGCAGTTCCAAGCTGTTTATGATTTAGAGTTTTGAAATTCACCTTGTTTGTTTGTAATCATATAATTTATTGCCACTTTTTAGACAGAACAGTTTGTGGACAGAACGATAATATTGATGGCTAAATAAATGCAACTTTCTACAGATATTTGTTTTATCTTGAAACCTTATTTTTTTCTTCCTCATGGGCCGGCTCAGTTCGTCCCGGCATTGCCGACAGTCCTGACGTCTCTGAGACGATCTTGTAATTTTGTCTTTCCTTTCTCATGGACCATTTCAGTTCGTCCCGACATTGCCGACAGTCCTGACGTCTCTGAGACTATTGGCTCATCAGTGACCCTTCCCTGCACTGCCATCCTAGGCAACCCCACCCCCCAAATCTACTGGTATCGTGACGGTTTACCAATCCGACAAGGGACCCACTATCGCGCCTTAGAGGATGGTAGTCTGATGATACGTTCATTGAGACTTGATGACGCTGGCAGGTATAGATGTGTGGCCAGTAACGTCGCGGGTAACGATACACTGTGGACTATCCTTATGGTCCAAGGTAAGAAACATATTCCATCTTGATTTCATCTTGATTCCATCTTGAATCCATCTTGAATCCATCTTGATTCCATCTTGATTCCATCTTGATTCCATCTTGATTCCATCTTGATTCCATCTTGATTCCATCTTGATTCCATCTTGATTCCATCTTGATTCCATCTTGATTCCATCTTGATTCCATCTTGATTCCATCTCGATTCCATCTTGAATCCATCTTGATTCCATCTTGATTCCATCTTGATTCCATCTTGATTCCATCTTGATTCCATCTTGATTCCATCTTGATTCCATCTTGATTCCATCTTGATTCCATCTTGATTCCATCTCGATTCCATCTTGAATCCATCTTGATTCCATCTTGATTCCATCTTGAATGGAAGAAAAAATATTCCCAAAGGCAGAAAACAAATTGTCAGATAAAAATTTGGAATATTTTCTTGGCATAAATGTGGACATTTAAATGCCCCCCCCCCCCCCCAAAACAAATATATTCCCAACATCTTACCGACTTTTCCTTTCCTAACAGTACCACCAACAATCAACGAGACAGAAACCAGTTACTCCGTCGTCTACCGTGACTCTGTTGAACTGCTCTGTCCAGCGGCCGGATTTCCACGACCGACGGTCTCATGGTTTAAGAACGGCCTTCCAATCACCACCAATGAGCTGAATCAGTACATCACAGAGCAAGGCTCGCTGGTGATTACGTTTGCTAGTGAGGATGACTCAGGAACATATACTTGCATGGTGTCTAATAATGCTGGAAGCACAGAACTAGAGATATCACTTCATGTTCTCTGTAAGTACATTTCTATATTGTCAAATTATAAACATTTTGCTTTTTATTGAGCATTTTCATGTAATTTTAACTCATGCTTAAAATACTTATTTATTTCATTTATTTATTTTAATCTCTGACATTGACATTTACAGAGTAACCTTGATTCTAAAAAAAACATTGCAGGAAAATCATTTGTTGAGTTGATTTTTATTCAAGATTGATCACAAAATTTGGATTGACATTTTGGCATACTAAGGTGAAGTAATGTCCGATGATATTGATAGTGTACACGAATATGTACATATGTATATTTTTACATCAGTCATTGATACTCTTGAAGTGCTGCATTATTACTCCTGCTCATCGTGACTATAACAGATTTCTGACAATTTACCTCCTTGAGAAGTATACAGCTCAAGATGTATATTAAATACAAATATCTCATTGAACTCAACCCAGGACCTATTTGTTTCCTCTGATCTTTGTTTAGTGCCTCCATCCATCAATGATCGACCCTTATCCACCAACCTTGATGTCACCATTGGTAGTAGCATCACTATTGACTGTCAAGCTAACGGACTACCCCCTCCCACCATCCACTGGCTACGTGATAGTATTCAGCTACGCAGCAGTGGTTCTAACTATGTCATTGATTCATTAGGATCACTGACACTTCATCAAATCTCCATCAATGATCAAGGACAGTATGTCTGTGTCGCGTCTAACATCGCTGGTAACACAACCAAGACCATTCATCTTAACGTACAAGGTACGGCATTGCCAACTTATATTATCGTATTGTTTAGATTTTAGGAAACTTTCTCTTTGTCATCTACATCGTATGTTGTTTTGTTTTTAAACAGTTTTGTGATGATTGAAAAATTGTAACATTCGTCAATTTCTAAAGAGAATTTTAATGTTATTTTAGTTTGGCACTTTGCAGAAAATCTCTATGGTAACCAACAAGTCATCTTGTGTGATTATTGTCTTCTTCCTACAGTGTGTACATCATACATAAAAAAAAATAATAGAATTCTGAATAAATTAACTGACAATAGACTGATAATCTGAGACTGTTAGACGTGTTATATTAGTTTTGAGCACTAAGTTGCTATGCTGGATAGTTGCTATGTCGACCATTAATTGCACCTTTTGAAGTATTTTAACCCATTTCTCTCCTCAGTACCTCCTACAATACAAAACAGTGGACCTATCGACCTCACTGTACTAGCCGGAGATTCTATTGAGCTTCCCTGTGAAGCTGTCGGCATTCCCGCTCCCGAAGTCACATGGCAGAAAGATGGCGTCCAACTCCAACATAATTCACAACTTGTTTTCCTGTCATCGGGAACTCTACAGGTTATATATATGAATATATGAGCATGTAAATCCTCTAACTAATGATTCCGTGCTTACAGAATGCTTCTAGAATGCTTACTAATGACCAATAACCAATTTGCAGTGATGGCAGACAAAACTTGTACTAAACAAAGTTTGTCTGCCATCACTGCAAATTGGTTATTGGTAAGATTGTAAGTGATTGTTCTTTGGTTAGTAGAGCCATTCAATTTGGCCCGGGTCTCTTCCCTGACAGGTACCTGTTTAAACTCCTGATTATAGAGAGGCAATTTTGGTAAAACTATGTTCGTGTCTGGATTTGAACCCTGACACGATGTCAAGATTTGATGATACTTATTGGATTATTATTTTCTTGATTCTAGGTACGAGCCGCTGATCAGATGAATACTGGTACCTACATGTGTGTGGCTAGCAATGAAGCAGGGTCTATGTCTAAAGTCATTACGCTGACTGTACACAGTAAGTAATGTAATGATATAATGGCTAAGGATTGCAACAGTATTACTTACTAAGCAAAATGATGTAGCCATAGCCAATAATGATATGTCTAAAGTGATTACGCTGACTGTACACAGTAAGTAATGTAATGATTCAACGGCTAAGGATTGCAACAGTATTACTTACTAAGCAAAATGATGTAGCCATAGCCAATAATGATATGTCTAAAGTCATTACGCTGACTGTACACAGTAAGTCATGTAATGATTCAACGGCTAAGGATTGCAACAGTATTACTTACTAAGCAAAATGATGTAGCCATAGCCAATAATGATATGTCTAAAGTCATTACGCTGACTGTACACAGTAAGTCATGTAATGATATAACGGCTAAGGATTGCAACAGTATTACTTACTAAGCAGAATGATGTAGCCATAGCACATTGGAAAGTCATTGGTGGATAAAGCTTAATGGACAGTCCAATATTGTTTTTTTCTGTTTCAGCATATCCAAACGTCACCAACTTTCAGCGTCTGTACGTCATCAACCAGACACAATCTGTCATGCTTCGGTGTCCCGCCACTGGTTACCCGCCACCCACAATCACTTGGACTAAAGACGGCATGCCCATCTCAGAGAACGACCTGGACCGATCTAAATATGCCATCGACGAATCCGCCGGTACCCTGCAAATCATTGATGCTAAGTACATGGATTCTGGAATGTATGAGTGTCTGATTACCAACTTGGCCGGCGGGATATCTAAACAGATTACATTGACTGTCAATGGTGAGTTTGACCAAAGCTGAAGTTTGGTTTTGTCGTTACAAGTTTTTATGAGAAATTAAAAACTTGGGAAAACTGTTTCCTGATGTGAGCCCCTGAACTTTTGCAGTAAGACATTTTTTTCAGAAAATTCCACATTTTGGTTTAAACATAAGCACTTATATGTCAAATTACAAAATGTATATTTTTTTTAATGTTGAACGAGGAAAGTCTAATTAGCAGGATTTAAACAATTAACATCAATACTGAAACATTTGCAATACTGGATCTAAAATACCACGCCAATTCTCTACTAACTGGGTATGCTGCCCAAGTTGTCATAACATGCCCCATCCAAATATTGTAATATCCCTCTCAATGAATCTTCTGAATCGCTCTTTATTTCTTGCCCAGTTCCTCCGACTACCGACGGTGACGGTGATAACCCCACTCTTCAAATCACCTTAGACCAGGCCATTTCCTTACAATGTGATGTCATTAGTTACCCACCTCCTGAATATACCTGGATGAAGAATGGCCGTCCGTTACCGCCTGATCTAAGACATGTCATCACACCAGAGGGAACACTTGTCTTATCCTCTCTAAGATTGATTGACACGGGGACATACACATGTATCGCTAGTAACGTTGCTGGACATACTAACATCATCTATCGACTACAAATTATCTGTAAGTAAATCTAAAATAATTAGTTGAGTTATGAACAGTCTCTCAATTCATGGCACTACTAAGATGTTAAACAATATGCACTGCAAACAACACACTTATTTCAGAGTCAGAATTTTGATATATCTAACAATAGAAGTCTACAAAGCTGTGCAAAATGCTGTAAAATATGCTTAAATTTAATTTCAAATTTCAACATACAACATTTTAGCTAACTGAATCGATTGGCCCTGATGTAAGTTTCACTAGTTTATTTCATTAATTCGTTGAGATTTCGCGTACTTCTGTATTCACCTATATATCCATACATTGACAGGCTTATTGAAGTTTGTTAGAACCAGAAGTCAACAAAGATGTTGGCTACATCAATCGGAGATCCTTAAACAAGCTTTGATATTTGCCCTAAAATTACTCATAAAGACATCCAAATAACTACTACTTGCAAAGTCACTTCCCATAGACGAGTGTGTGACTTACAGAATTGTGGTTTCTCCAAACTAGCGCCACCATCAATCGCACCAGGCCTGACTGAACTAACCTCAGAGACTGGTGAAACCATCGAGTTGTCTTGTGAGGTGGATGGTATCCCGACTCCCTTGGTCTACTGGCACAAGCACAGCTTACCGCTGGACGTAGACAACGAACCCAGATTAACTAAACTGGTAGCGGGTTCTCTCAGGATTCAAGGTGTAGTAGAGGAAGATGCTGGGGAGTATGACTGCTTAGCAGTCAATGCCGCTGGATCTGCAGCCAGAGTTATCAGCTTACATGTCAGCGGTGGGTTCAGAAGTATTGAGTTACCTCTCTGTGTATATGTCATTAACCAGTTTGCGCAAGGATAATTGGGACATTGATCGGACCCAGGCGCGGGATAATTTTTTTACGAAACTTGATCCTAGGCGAGTTCAGGCCAATGGTACCGGGAAGCACACCCACGTATTTCCGGCCTTGCTCGCTGCTGACAGACATTTCCGGCCTTGCTCGTGACGTGTTTATGCGTCATCCGTTTGGAATCTGGGGAAAACTTTGCTCGTATATATGTCTTCCGGCGCAAACTGGTTAATGGATTTTATATACAATATTTGTATTTTTTTTTATGTGGAGAGAAATAAAAGAATAATAATAATTAATAATATTAATAATTATAGTTATAATAATTAAGGCCAATACAGAAGATGGTGTATCTATTTTGTCTTTGTCTAATTTAAACAGTTTTCTGTTAAACAAAAAGAAATTCAATGCAAAGAAATATCTTTAAACTAAATTTTGTCTCTACTTTATATTTGTAGTTTTTCCCAGCATCTTGGAGACACCCAGTGAATACACAGTCAAGGTTCGTTTCCCAGTAACCCTTCTGTGTCCCGTCACCGGTACCCCGAAACCCGACATCCACTGGCTGAAGAATGGCCAGGACATCGAGGACATTCGTTACTTTGAATCACCAGAGGGTGCTCTCCGTATTGCCTCAACAGTTCGAGATGACGACGCTGTCTTCACGTGCGTCGTTAAGAACAGTGCCGGTACCACCTTTAAGGATATCAGGTTGACTATTTATGGTAAGATTCATGAGGAAGACTTCTGAGAAATTCCAGCAAGATTTGCTTAGTTTTTTTTCTAACAATATCGTTGATAAACATTTTGGGAGTAAGCGAACTGAGGTGGCATTACTGCAATTATTGCTGCTGGGAAAAGTCTACATAAACTTCTGAATGACTAGTTTTGACATTTGTGTACTTTTTCAGTTATTCAGAACATCAATTCCTTGGTTGTATATGTCAGAAACCAGTAACTGCCTTTTCCATTAATTCTAGGTGGATGGTTGGTTGTTTGTTTAGCTTGAGCCTTTCAGTATGGCAGTCATTTAGTCTCGAATGCATGTTCTTTTAGCCTGTTATTTAGGTTGTATGTAATGTATTAATGTTCTTTTTTGGTGTATAGTTTTAGCCTCAATAGAATCCTACTTTTATTATTGTGATTTTATTTTCAGTTCCTCCTTATGATCTGACCATTGCTCCTGAGATGTACGACGCCTTCTTAGACGATAGCATCTCTCTGCCCTGCATCATTGACAGCTTCCCACCTCCCACCATCATCTGGAAGAAAAATGGCGAAGAGCTCGTCATCGACGGAGAGAATTACATTCAGACGGATCATTCCTTGGAAATTCCGAAGGCCAAAGTGTCCAACTCTGGTGTCTATGAGTGTGTAGCAACTAACCCTGCTGGTAACATCACCAGGGATATGACTGTACATGTCATGGGTGAGTTGAGCTGGTGGCTTACAGGTCGAATTAAATTTGCCAAAATTGCCAATTTGAAGAGTCCTATCTTGATCATCGAAAAACACAAATAATGTGATCTCTTATGCCCACATAGGTCATTGCAAACGTACCAGAAATGAGAAGTGTTGCTTGAAGAAGACTGTTTCTCTTACCACCGCCTTTTTTAAGAGCCAACAATTTCTTAAATAAGTGAAATCTTTTCATGGTGTACCCAAGCCTACCTACTTCCATACCATAAATGAAACAATTGACGTAACCTGATTTACTTGGGTTAAGGATGTTGAAATTGTGGGTTACAGAAGCCCAGGAGGGTACGTTGAATTTTGCCCCAGTGGTTTGCAGTACTTTATTCAGTACTTGGGTAAGGACCACAATTTGACTCAGTTTCAGGTCCTCTTTTATTAGTTGTACTAAGACCCAAATTATGATAACAAAATCTTTGTATTGAAATTATTAAAGGAACCAAACTGCTGAAATAATACAAACTGATATGAATATTTCTCTCCTTGTCATCCAGTCCCACCACGTATCGGTGATGGTCCCTCTGTCATCAAAGCTTTCCCTGGTCATTCCATCACTCTACCCTGTGAAGCAGTGGGCATTCCTACCCCCATCACCACCTGGGAGAAAGCTGGACGCCTTCTGGATCTCCAAGACGGTCGCATTTCTCAACTCTTCTCTGGAAACCTAGCCATCGATAATCTGCAGCCGTCTGACGCTGGGACGTATCTGTGTCTGGTGCAAAATGATGCTGGTTCCGCAAAGAAATATATCCGAGTGGAGGTTCAAGGTGAGCTCATTTTACTTCTGAATTATCTGTATTGATATTTTATTGTAAAGCGCTAGTGTGCCATTGTATGTTTCTTAACTTTCAACTCAGGTTACCCAGGTTAAAATCTTCCCTGCTGCACTTTAGTTGGTCAGCTCTTTTTTAGTATTTTTTGAAAATGAGGAAATTCTCATCTTATCTCCGATGGTTGCTTGTTTCGTTGTTGCCGGAGGGTTGGTCTGTGAACATGAATTAATGCTCTGATTATAATTTATGAGACAATGTTTTACTCATTGATGATTTGTTCCCAGAGAGGTTTTCCCTTTTTTTCTATTACCAAATTTGATTTAAAATTCATAGAATGATGAAAGATTTCTACAGTGTTGCAACTATTGTTAATTTTTTTTTGTATTTGTAATCTTAGATTATGAAAAGAATTGCAGACAGATCATGGATACAAATTTAAACATTTGAAACTGATTTAATTTGTCTGCAGTTGCACCTGTTATCATCTCTGCCCAACCTGACAAACTGGAACGAAGAGTTAACAGCGCTGTCAAAATTGACTGTAAGGCTTACGGTACACCACTCCCAGAGATCCGATGGTTTAAAGACGGACATAGAATCAATCAGTACGAGAATGGTTACACCATCTTACCTAACGGGACATTACTCATCTCCAATCTACATCCTAACGACGATGGAATGTATGAATGCTGGGCCATGAGTGAAAGTGGAAACGCCACGATTGAGGTCTCCATAGATACGCAAAGTAAGACAGTGTTTAAGACAATTAATTGGATTTATTTACATAACTTCTTTTTACAAAAGTAACCTGTCTCATATTTGTTTGCAAAATGTCAGTCGCTTTGATTTATTTGTAAACAGAATATACTTTGTAAATCTCCACTTTTTGTGAGAACACCAGGGGATTCAGGTTGGCGTAGCGGTTCTTTTCTCGCCTTCCACCGCTGTGACCCAGGTTCGATTCCCACCTGGGCCAATATGTGTATTGGGTTTTCAGTCCCTGCTTGATTCTGTGGGTTTCTCCCAGGATATTCTTCTGTGGTTTTCCTCCCACCTCTATAACTGTATCTTCTCTCCGCACATTTCTTCAGGCTTGTGAGCTGCAGTGCCTTGGGCGCATTTGATGGATCCATGGTTTTATTACCAGAAAAAAATAACAATATTTTATTATGTTTGTTTAACAAATAAGCTGTTTTGTAAACGTTAAATTCTAAACAGTACTATTTCTGCTTGTTTATTTCTTCATGAGGCCCTCTTAACTTATTTGATTTGTATATTTCAGGTCATTCCAGCCAGTAATTCCAGCCAGTAAGCAGTTTGCAGCAGTGTTAATCCTATTCTTGTTTATTTCTTTATTTTACTTCAGTGAGACCCCACATCGATGGTGAGAACATCGCTTTTCAACCACAGACAATCTCCGCCAGTCAGTACGATAATGTCTATCTCTATTGTAACATAACGGCGGCTAATCCTGAGGCAACTATCCAATGGTACCGAGATGGTAGGATCATTACAAGCAGAGGGGATATGGGAATACAGGTAAGGTGTAGCCAAGCAGTTAACAAAGTGTTACATTGTATTACATTTTATTACATTGCATTACGTTGTGTTACGTTGTGTTACATTGTATTACGTTGTATTACATTGTATTACATTGTATTACATTGTATTACATTGTATTACATTGCATTACAATGCATTACGTTGCATTACGTTGCATTACGTTGTATTATGTTGTATTATGTTGTATTATGTTGTATTATGTTGTATTATGTTGTATTATGTTGTATTACATTGTATTACATTGTATTACATTGCATTACAATGCATTACGTTGCATTACGTTGCATTACGTTGCATTACGTTGTATTACGTTGTATTATGTTGTATTACATTGTATTATGTTGTATTACATTGTATTACATTGCATTACATTGCATTACATTGTATTACATGTTATGTTTTACTGATGAATTCATAAAACTATACTAGTGCTTGGCAGGTTTTGTAGTTTTGAGCAGTTAGAAAACTATTGAGTTAAATTACCCTAAAAATGTGTTTACTAAAAGGGGATTTAAGCAGAAATATTGCATTGAGTTGTCGTAATAATTTTAGCAAGAAAAACAAAAGGACAATGTGACACTTGCTTAGCACCAACATTTGCACAAAGTATAAACTAAACCATCATGCAAGTTTAATGGCAGCCTTCTGAGTGAGAATTTGAGGTTTTAGAGACTTTCCAGAAACAGTTCATTTTACTGAGATGATTATTAAACCTATTGATCGTGTATACATTTGCAGGTTGGTATGGGTGGAGCTCGGTTGAGTATTCCATCGATACAGGAGAGAGATGCTGGCATGTATCAATGTGTAGCCACTAACAGGATTGGAGACAGCAGTAAACATTTCCATGTCAACGTTCACGGTTAGTCAAAATCTTAAATATTCACCGACTGAAACCGTTTTGATTCCAAAAAGTTCAAGTGAAACATTTATTAAAGGTTTATTTTAGTTTGGTGCATTTTGTGTTTGCAGTATCCATCTGTAATCATTGCTGATGGCAAGGTTTTCAATTTTATAATTCAGAGCTCTTGTACGTGTGTTTCCAAGTGCATGCTTATTTTTGTCTTCAAAACTTCTCTACTGAGAGTCAAAGAGTTGCTACAGTCATGCACAATCCACCGAGTCTCAAGTCATGAGACGAGCAAATGATTCTTTGTCTTGTTCATTCTTTGTCATCTTGGACGTAATTTTGATAAACCTTTTGCTCTTACCATGACACTCTGTTCAGAACAGTTGCCATCAGTTACATCTGTAAATTTATTCACAGTTCCGTACCCTTCAATTGTAATTGATTTGTCTTCTTTTTCTTCACAGTCCCACCAGTCATCAACAGTCTACGTTTCGAGGAACTCATCGTCCGTGCCGGTGAATTAGTCCACATTCCCTGCGAAGCCACCGGTTACCCAACACCTCGTATCGCTTGGCGATTTGAAGATCGTCCAGTTTCCGGCCAGAATCTCCGATATAATATCCTGTCTGATGGAACGTTGGAGATTCCTTCTATATTTGTCTGGGATCAGGGACGTTACATGTGCACTGCAAAGAGCATCGCTGGAAATGCTACCAGAGTTGTTGACGTGAAAGTTATGGGTAAGAACAATCGATATTTCCTCAGAATAATCTTCAGGGGCTTTACTCTCATCTCTTAAGCTGTAATTTCATCTCATTGTCTTCTCTCACTGGGCCCACCTTAGTGCAACCCACCATCCCTCAGGTTCAGACCTCCTTGACTCGTATTCAAGGCTCCTCTGTCATCTTACCTTGTTGTTGTCTATTTTGTCCTTCCTGCCCCTCAGTGCAACCCACCATCAGTCAGGTTCAGACCTCCTTGACTCGTATCCAAGGCTCCTCTGTCATCTTACCTTGTTGTTGTCTATTTTATCTTTCCTGTCCCTCAGTGCAACCCACCATCAGTCAGGTTCAGACCTCCTTGACTCGTATCCTAGGCTTCTCTGTCATCTTACCTTGTTGTTGTCTATTTTGTCTTTCCTGTCCCTCAGTGCAACCCACCATCAGTCAGGTTCAGACCTCCTTGACTCGTATCCAAGGCTCCTCTGTCATCTTACCGTGCGAGTCGGCCGGCATACCGGAACCCACTGTGACTTGGGAGAAAGATGGTGTCGCCTTGAATCCTGATGAGGATCTCGATATGGAGATGATGTTTACTGGGTCCTTGAGACTGACCAACGTGAATGCCACCGATGCAGGATTGTATCGGTGTATCGCTAAGAACGACGCAGGGAACGCCTCTATCTCCATGACGTTCACCGTACAGAGTAAGACTGTCAAGAATTTGAAGGGTGCCCTCTGTGGTTTAAATACAACACCTGATTAAATTACCAAATTTGTTGCTCAATTTGTGACGTGGAAATTCAGTTTTCATTGACGAAGGTAGGACTCAAACTAGAAAAATGTCTCAGAAAAGTGGATTAGCAAAATTGAAAAATGATAACATTGGTTATGACAGTTAAAATTTGAAAAAGAGAATCTGGTTTTAAATATTGGAGCAAAGAAGCCACTATTCATAATTTTAAGAAGAAGTGATTAAGAGGACCCATTTTCCAATCACAAATTTTGCACATTAGAGAGTTATGTATCTTGTACTCAGGGCATCTTCCCAACTTGTTTATTCCTGTGTTTGTTTAAAGGTTGTTTATTCCCATTGAACTTGATTTGTGTCATTCTCACAGTAATTTGTTTTAAAGAAAGCTCTCATCGTATGGGATGCAGTAAGATGAGTGTCAAGAATTTAAAATTGGCTTACTAATCTCGTTCAGTTTTCGGAGCTCGCATCTTGATGATTATTGTCCTTTGTGATTTCTACAGCCCCTCCCGTACCAGACCCGTTCACCCCAAAGAATGTTACCTCCGTCGCCTTGAATGATGCCATCATCCCATGTAAGATGACAGGTAATCCCAAACCACGTATCCGATGGTTCAAGAACAATCGTCCACTCGCGGTCAATCGTGGGAAGTATCGCCAACTACCTGACGGCTCCTTGTTGATACGCAGCGTGCGTGCGACGGACGGCGGTCGATACATGTGCGTCGGTGAAAATGGTGTTGGGGTGAAATCCAACAGCGTGGATCTGGTTGTACCTAGTGAGTTTGTTTTTCTGTTTTTAACTTTATTAAAAATAAGTGGAGTTCTTTAGCTAGCTGTTTACTTGCTTTGATCGCACGATAAACCTTAACTATTTACTGATCGTTGTAAATCTTTTTTTATTTCTTTCAACCTTTCAAAAAATATGAAGAGACCAAAATTTAAGTTTGTTTCTTATATTCCCCTTCAACTAGTAAGACTTAAGGAAAAAAATGTCTGTTAAATCAAATTCATGAAAATGAGACTTGTACTCCTTAAACTTAAAAGATTCCCAAACCAAATAAACTACACTTCACACAGAATATCTGGCTCATTCTCTATATTAACTATTTGTTCGTCTCCTTTTCCATCTTGCCCTAGTCCCGCCTCGCATCCCAGATTCCAACACCCCAACGCAGTACCCAATCTCTGAGCTAATGCCTATCGATCTCCAGTGCTTCGTCACAGATGCCTACCCTCCACCTCTTATCATGTGGTTCAAAGGTCGCCAAATCTTGACGGATAACGACGTAGGAATCACTATTGATAACGATGTCTTGCATATCGACGCAGTCAGAATTGAAGATGCTGGGGAGTACAGCTGTCTGGCATTCAACTTGGCAGGAAATGCCACGAAGACTTGGAATATTGATGTACAAAGTAGGTTTCCACTTTCAACAAACTACTAAAAGCCCAACTCAACTGTTAGGCAAACTTGTCTTTCCCCAAAACTCTTAATCCTGCAGTTTTTCTTCAATTGTCTAGTCTGCGTGAGATGATTGATAATGTTTTGAAGTTAAATATTGTTCATCAATTTGTTACCCGTACACCTGTTCCATACAGGTGAACTTTAATAATGAATTCATTTTTCATTTAACAGAGTGATTTCTGGTCAAGACAATTAGTAAAGTCTTTTTGAGCAACTGCTACAGTCAGTCGTTTGCATATGTAATTTCAAACGACAACTTAAATTTCGGAACACCAACGTTGTTTTTGAATTCATTCTGACCACAGTTATTTTATAACCTTCGCCATCTTTCACACCAACAGCCCACCCCCGTGTCGTTGGAGAGCCCATCGTCCGTGTGACTGTCGACCAAGACTCTGAGATCTCCTTGCCATGCTCCGTAGAGGCAACACCAGCTCCCTGGATAGAATGGGAGAAAGACGGTGAACTCCTTCCGGCCAATGTCCCCAGTGGAGAAATCAGCGGGTTTGTGACCTTAGAGATACCAGATGCTAAGAGAAGCAATAGTGGTGTCTATAAATGTCACGCTCGCAACTCGGCCGGTAATGTTACCATCCTCTTCATTGTTGAAGTGCACGGTGAGTTTTGTAAATATCAAAACGACTGAACTAAATTGACCAAGATAGAATGTTTTTCTCAACTATAGTTGACCTTTTTGTTTAGTTTTTTAATGGTTCAACGTCAAATGTAATTAGTAATTAGACAATAATTTAGTTTACCAGAAACGTAATATTTGAGAGTTATGGATAGGGTTTACTAACACTATTGCAACCCCTAGCAAAGTGACATATTTCATGCAAATGTGTCTTATGAAAATGGTCTTATTTTGCCTTCTTTTCCTAAACAGTTCCACCTGTGATTGAAGACCCATTGAAGGAAGTCATTGCCGTTGGCCTGGGTCAATCAGTAATCATTCCTTGCCGAGCTTCTGGCTTCCCTCCCCCACAAATCTCCTGGCAGAAGAACTATCAAGACATTCCAAGGAACAGTCTGGCCATGAGAGTCTTGCTGGATGGGTCATTGGTCATCAATAGCACCAGGGTAGGGGATAGTGGTCAGTACGCCTGCCTGGCCAATAGCGTGGCTGGATTCCAGATGAGAGAGGTCACTATCAAGGTCCAAGGTAAAAAAAAATTCTTCTCGTTCACTTATCCTTTCCATCACGAGTCTAATGGCAATGAAATCCACAGTTCCATTCACTGGTCCGGTCAAAAGTAACAAAACAACAATGCGTTCGTTTTAAAAGCTGGTTAATTTGCTTTGGACTTGATCACAATTGTTGATTCTGTGAGAACACTAATTAAGACTTACAAGACTTTACTTCAAGACTGTAGATTCCTTGCATCTTTCACTGCCATTGCAAGTCACATACTGCAAGAAATCTTACGTTTGTTTTACAAACTACCTAGGCATCTGTTTCACATAGAATTCAAGATTAAAAAAATATTCATTACGTAACAATTATCTGAAGATCTTGTTCATTTGATTTGTACATTTCAGATCATTCCAGTCAAAAATAATAAGTTTTATTCATTTTCATGCACAAATGATGTAAAATGTGTTCTCCATGTCCTCTTAACCAGTTCGCGCCGGATGACGTATATAAACGTAATTTTTTTTTCCAAATTCAAAACGGATGACGCATAAACACGCCAAATTCAAGTTCGGAAATGTATGTCAGCAGCGAGCAAGGCCGGGAATGCGTGGGTGTGCTTCCCGGCACTATCAGCCTGAACCTGCATCGGACCGAGTTTCGTTAAAAATAATCCCGCCCGTTGGCTCGGCGATGTTAAAATAATCCCGGCGCGAACTGGTTAAAAGTGGCACTTTAAGAAAAATATCACTAATAAATCACAATAAGTATATGATATGAATATATTTAGAAATGTACAAACTACTTTTCCTTTACAGAGGCACCATACATCCCCCGCCCTCAACTGACGTCAGAAACTCCCACCTATGGATCCGTCGTACTTCTGACCTGCCCCGTCACCGGTACTCCGCTACCAAATATCATGTGGGTGAAGAATGGGATACCAGTTGATCCTTTTGAGACCGAGGTCTTTGATAATGGCACGCTTATTTTGAGAGAAGTTCAAGGAGGCGACAGTGGGAGATATGAATGTATAGCTGTCAATGAGGTCGGCAATTTCAGTATTTACATTGATGTCACGGTTCATGGTAAGTAATTAGACTTAAGAGAGGTTCATACTCGGCGCGAAAGCGAACATGAATTTGTGAAGTCAAGGCAATTTTCACGCTGTGAATTCGCAAAAGTTAAAACACATTTCAACTTTGACGTGTTCACACGTCAAATTCGCACTGCTTTGATCCACTTCAATCTCTTAGTTAAAGCTGATCCACTTCAATCTCTTAGTTAAATTTGATTTACTATGGCTGAGCCAGCTTTTGTTTAAACCCACACATTATAATTTGTCATAGTTAGGCCAAGAATTGAACACTGTACTTGCATCTCTTCCACTTCTTATACACCCACTTTTCTTTTCCACAGTCGAACCAGTAATCGGCAACTCATCCTCCATCACCCTTCTTACTGTTCTCCTCAACCAACGTATCAACATGTTTTGCGAGATCCTGAACTCCGTACCCCCAGCAACCATCGTGTGGTACAAGAATGGTGAACCATTGCCCATCCAAGACCCTAACTACTTCACCCAATCTAACAAACAACGCTTGACGTTCAGCAGCATTCAGACGGGTGATTCAGGGACCTATGAATGCCGTGCCACCAACAAGGCTGGAAGCTCCAAAAAAATATTCAATGTAGAAGTCCAAGGTATGTGACAACACAGGATATTGTAAAGGCAACGAGTTAATGTTCCTAACTTGGATCATTAACATTAAAACTGTGGGCAAGATTTAACAAACTTTAGAAAGTAAATTTATCATAAAATCAAGCCTCCTAAATTTAATTTGATTTTGTAACTAATAACTGAACTCATAAATCCAGTAAAAATCTGCCCCACTAACGGCGCTTTCACATTGAATGTACACATGTATTTTAATGATCCCTAACTATACAGTAATTAGGACGTCAGTGACCATTTTGTTCATAGGTATCTCTACAAGTTTTCCTGCAGTTAACCAGTTCGCGCCGGATGACGTATATAAACGCAAACATTTCCCCAAATTCAAAACGGATGACGCATAAACACGCCAAGTTCAAGTTCGGAAATGTATGTCGGCAGCGCGCAAGGCCGGAAATGCGTGGGTGTGCTTCCCGGCACTATCAGCCTGTACACGCTTCGGATCGAGTTTCGTTAAAAATAATCCCGCCCGTCGGCTCGGCGATGTTAAAATAATCCCGGCGCGAACTGGTTAACGTTATCTGATTAATCTGTTCCTATGTTCCCACAGTTCTACCGGTCATTGACGGTCAAACCACAGACTCCGGCCCCATCGATCCCATCTCCATCACCGTTACCCAAGACCTTTCCGTAGATCTACCCTGCTACGCTAGTGGTAACCCAAAACCCTCCATCACCTGGTACAAGCAAGGTCAGCTAGTTACCCATAATACACCTGGTGTCCGGGTCAGTCGTGACGGGACGATACTTAGCATCAGTCGGGCTAGCGTCATACATTCGGGGCAGTTCACGTGTTTGGCATCTAGCAGTATTGGCAATACTACCAAGGTCTTTGTCATTGGAGTTCATGGTATGTTGCTATCTACAGATTCATTTATTAATCGCTGTACCGCCCAAACACGCCCTGGCTGTTACACCCTGTATGGCCATACTGGATATCTCAAACAAAGAACAGTAAAGTAGGCAATGGTACCCCACAAGTTAGTCTCATCAATTTTAAGTAAAAGTTTCACTACAAACAAAGTGAACAATAGGAGACTATTATGTAAATAATTGCGGTAAACCGTCACTAAGTATTTCATCAGCTAGTTGTCCATCAGGTCATTGTTTATCTTTGGTTTTAGTTGCATAAACAAATACTCCTCAGCTATAATGCCAGTACCCATTCATACTCTTGGGTGGAGAATGGCAAGTTGGAGTAAAGTGGCTTGTCCAGGGACACAACATAAGGCCAGCGATCATGCATCACGAACCCTAACGTTTGTATGTGGTTTATAATCTTCAGTTAACTTTGTTAATGATTTACATTTCCATTTGACTGCACCTTGATTCCCCTGATTTCTCCAGTCCCACCAGAGATTGATAACGCTGAGTTCCTTCACAACATCACCGTCATACAGAACAATAGAGTCCTTCTAGAGTGTCCAACCATCGCTATTCCTGTCGCAACTATCCAATGGTTTAAAAACAATCAACTTCTGCCCAGGTGAGTCAAAAAAATAGTAGTTCTGCAGCCAAAAGCTGAAATAGAAAATGATTTTCCAGATTTCTGCTCTGCAAACCTTCTATTATCAGAATCTGGTTGATGACCACTTGGAAAGTGTTTGTTTGCTGGTCTAAATATCACAATGTTGTCATTGTTCACATATATTGTTACACGTCAGGTATTTCAAATAATCGATATCTCAAATTGCCCAACCCTGAGACAGGGTCATCATGCAGATTCTTAAAGAGTATGGTCTCCTGATGTAGAAAGAGTATAGAAACATTGTATATTTAACAAAGGTTCACCTTTCTAGATGTCGGACTAAAGGGTTGGTAGATTTATTTTAAAGGTTATTGATAAACCAGATATCCAAGAATGTTTAAGATTGCCATATTTTGTTGCCAGTTCAGTATTGTGTATACTGCATTATTCTTGAATGGTAGCACGAAATCAAAAGAAATTTGTAAATACAGAAATAGATAATATTTGGGGCGGTATCTCTAAATAAACGGATCCCAAATGATTTGTTTAGGGACGCTGCCCCTTAATGGATGACATAACCCCACCTTGGATTTTATTATCTTTTTTGCATTCTTCTTAGGTCACAGAATAACATTATCATTCAAGATAGTGGTATGCTGTTAGAGATCCGAGATGCCCAACTACTGAATGATGGACGATATCACTGTGTAGCCACTAACATTGTGGGAGAAAGTGCCAAATACTTTGACTTGAAAGTCTATGGTTAGTATCCAACAGTTCAAAACATTCCACAGTTAATAATAAGGCTGTATTTCCAGACATTTTATATGGTTTATTTATCTTTATCAAGCTTGGTCAATCACAAGGTAATAATCACAGGTCGATTGACTAGTGATTGTCTAGTGGAGTTGTATTTGAGTCCCTGCGAGTCCATCACAAGTCCTTCAGTCTCAAGTCAAGTCACTAGCTATTCAAATAAACTGTTAACTAAAGCATCCCTCTGTCATTGTTCAACCAGTTACTTGCGACTGGCTTTATGAAAGGACTTGTGACTGGACTTGTTGAAGGACTTGCAGGGACTTAAATACAACTCTGTTGTCTGTGATTGCCTTGTGATTTGATCTGCGATTGACTTGTGATTTGATATGCGATTGACTTGCTATTTGATCTGTGATTGACTTGTGATTTGATCTGTGATTCACTTGATAATAACTTGTAACTCACTTTGAGTAATTTAAGAGTCTCTTGTGACTGGCTTGTATTTAATAACGAGATTACAATTCTTCAATTTTTTTGTTTTTTTTACAACAGTTCCTCCTCGGCCAGTCACCGTGGGTAATCTTAATACTTCAGTAGACACTAGCGGGTCAGTTACGTTGAATTGTGAGAGCGATGGCTACCCACCACCAACGATCACATGGAAGAAGAACGGCATGTTTATATCTCCGGCAAGCTCAAGGTAGACTTGCCATCATATAATGAAATGACTGCAATGTGATCATTTAAGAAATACAAATCTATCTGCCATGAGTCTATAGTACAGTTTGTCTTATTTGTTTTTGGTATAATGCAATTCATTACGTCTTTTTTTGTTAAAAGAGATTTGTAATAAGATCCTTGATTTCATGTCAGAATAGTTCAGGTTCTTTTACTTAAACGACTCGTTTTAAAAGTAAAAAAGCCTTGATTTCATAAAAGAATATTTTCTTAAACTCAAAATTCTGTCTTTGAGGTTTGTCTCATTGTATAAGGTATTGTTTCTTTTATTGCAATCCAAGACTCCAGCTTTTAATTCTGCTCATCACCGTGTCTTTGGTTTGGTGTGCTTGTAGGTACCAGTTTGCCTCATTGTATAAGGTATTGTTTCTTTTATTGGAATACAAGACTCCAGCTTTTAATTCTGCTCATCACCGTGTCTTTGGTTTGGTGTGCTTGTAGGTACCAGTTTGCCTCATTGTATAAGGTATTGTTTCTTTTATTGGAATACAAGACTCCAGCTTTTAATTCTGCTCATCATCGTGTCTTTGGTTTGGTGTGCTTGTAGGTACCAGTTTGCCTCATTGTATAAGGTATTGTTTCTTTTATTGGAATACAAGACTCCAGCTTTTAATTCTGCTCATCATCGTGTCTTTGGTTTGGTGTGCTTGTAGGTACCAGTTTGACTCTGGCAATCTCCATATTCCTGAAGTCAGTGTCGCTGATATGGGATACTATGAGTGCTTCATCTCTAATGTCGCTGGCAACTACACCAAATCATTCACCTTAGAAGTCCTGGGTAAGTCATATTAGAATTAGGTTAAACAAAAATTACGCACCTATTTCACGTTTACAGAAATTTTGATTTTCAGTTTTCTTGTTCAAAGAATGTTCTCAATACTGGAACATTCATGCTAGAACTCTACAAAAGCTCCTCTTAAAACAGTTGCCAAGACAAACTAAAACAAGTTAAGAGGGATTGTAAAATTATTTCTATGTGTAAAGCAAAGAGTTGTTTTTAAAGTTAAGGTTTGTAAAATAAAGCAAGAATGAATTTGTTGATATCAAATGTCTTGTTATGAAGTGAAGAAATTACCATAAAGCAAAAGACATTTGAAAGATATTTGTGTAATTTGTTAAAATGTTTGTCTCTTTTTTGTTTGTCAGTCTCACCAAGCATTGATCCCGTTGCTGACACCATCTCTGTTAGCTTGGGTCGTCCTGTTCGGATCCCCTGCTCTGTCTCTGGCAATCCTCGTCCTAGCATCACCTGGCAGAAGAACAATCAGATCTTGACCCTTGACATGGGTTATACCATTCTAGACAATGGGATGTTGATGATTGATAGCTCAGATATGAGTCATGCAGGGCGGTATATTTGTATCGCCCGTAGCAAAGCAGGGTCGGCGGTGCTGAGGGTAGACTTACAAGTCCAAGGTTTGTTGGAATTTGAGGTTATTTCCATACTTGAATAGTCTGGAAGTTAATTCAATAAAAACAAAAATAGCTTATAGTGATTCTACTTGCCCAGTTACAACAAACATAATTTCACTGCCTATATTAATTTCCATTTGACAGTTCGACCATCTATTGACGGAGCAGCATTTACTGAGCACTCGGTTACCGAGGAAGATCGCATCACTCTATCATGCGAGGTAACCGGTATCCCGCCTCCTGTCATACGTTGGATTCACAGCAGTCAGGAGATTACTGGTAATGGTTTCCATTACAACATTCTGCCCACTGGGTCGTTGGAGATACCGGTAGTCCGTCGTGAGGACCAGGGATTGTATGTCTGCTTTGCTGATAATGGAGTGGGAATTGCACAGATACAACGATATCTGGAGGTCAAAGGTAAAAGGTCAATGTTGAGTCACAGCTTGACACTTTAACACATTTATATATATATGAAGTATAATTGGCCTCTCTGTGTAAATTCTTGTTTGTTAATGTTGGTCATTTTATAATGTTTAATGATATTTGGATGTTATTAAGAATATTTTAACATTATTCAGTCAATATTTTTTATTTTTTTCACTAAGAACATAACAGACTATTATCAGTTTTGGAACTTTTAAGTGATGTCTAAGTGCCATTTCAATGTTGATAATTTCAGAATTAGCTGTTGTTTCCTTTCCATTTCTTTATTAATAAAATCATTCCAAGAAAGTTGAATTCTATTTTGCTTTCTTGCTTGCTTTCTTAGTTCCCCCGAGCCCTACTCCTAATCAACCCACAGACTTATCTGTCAATCTGGGTAATATTGCTCGTCTCTCCTGCCTTGTTGAAGCCTACCCTCCTCCTGTCATCACTTGGGAGAAAGATGGAGAACAAATCGATATCTCAAGACGTCTGTCTATTGAAGGTGATGGCACGTTGGTCATTCAGCAAGTACAAGTAAGTAACTTACTGAACTGCCCCAAACCGCTCTGCCCCAAACCGGTACCGGTACACAAGAAAAATGCATTTGTGAACGTAGTCGACAGCCATCAAAATGAAAATGCTTACAAAAAAGCACAGATAGGCCATAGTTTTATCTAAACATTACCAATATTTAAAATTCATGCAAATATTATTTTGCATCCTAACAATACTTTTGTCATCATATTAGCTTAATAAAGGTTAGTCATAGCAAAAAAATTGAAAAAGACATTAATCTCGGACTGAGAAACATTTCTAACGTTGTTAAAAAATACTTTGAAATTGCAGTTGACTCTCGATACACAACCAGAGAAATGGCGGAATAATACTAGAGTAAAATGCGGGCATAATTTGTTTTGTTTGTAGGAAGGTGATAGCGGTCGCTATGTATGCACAGCAAGCAATGTGGTGGGACACGCAACTAGGACCATTGTCCTGGCAATACACGGTAAGAGTCCAGATTGAATTGTTCTACCTACAATATGTAATTCCTCTTCTGCAGTTTGGATTCTCTTTCATAATTAGTCCATAGTGTGCTGCATTCTGCCCCTGTAGTCAGGTTGGCGTAGCGGTTCTTTCCTCGCCTTCCACCGCTGTGACCTGGGTTCCAATTCCTGCCTGGGAGTCAGGTTGGCGTAGCGGTTTTTTTTCTTCGCCCCATCACCGCTGTGACCGGTTTTCGATTCCCGTCTGGGTCAATATGTAGATTGGGTTTTCAGTCCCTGCCTGACTCCATGGGTTTTCCCCCAGGATATTCTTGTAGGGTTTCCCCCCACCTCTAAAACTGTACCTTCTTCTCATTGTCTTTAGGCATTTCCTGGGGCACTTTTAAGAAATCCTTGGTTTTATTGCCGGCAAGAATTAATAATAATTTTGTTGTAACACGTAATATCGCGCCTCTAATATTCAATTCCTCTTCTCTAACATTTGTTGTCTACGTCAGTGGGTCCACGTTTCGTTAGTTTTCCTAACGACATTGAGTTGGCTACCAGGGATCGGTTGGAGCTGGTGTGTCAAGCTCAAGGCTCCCCTCCTCCTGAGATATCATGGTACATCAATGGAACTAAGACAGTCAGTAAGTACACGTTTGGAAATAAGAACAAAAACCTGAATCTTATTATAAGAAGGTGAATTTATGAACATTCACAGAATTCTTTGATGAAGCCTAGAATTCTTTGATAGAGCTTTGTTTACCAATTTTATGCAAAAGACAACTTGGCTGTTTGGGAATATACAGTTGATATAGGTTTGTGTTAAAATGGATATTGTTGTCATAATGAAGTTACGTTTTGAATAATTCTTATGAATATGTAATGTATGCAAATTTCTCATGAATATTTTATGTCAGGCCCGCCCACCATCAACGGCAGAAGTACCTATGTGATTGATAACATCGGCAAGAAGGATGAAGGAACGTACAAATGTTCAGCTGAGAATCAGCTCGGAAGCCGCACTGCAACAGCCTACGTCACCGTTAGAGGTGAGAATTTAACCAAATATTGGACGGAAACTGTTAAAGATTTCAAGAATTTGTGTTGAAATATCATGTTTCTGTCCATAAGTTGAACTTAAAAATAGAAAAATTATGACAAATTTTGAGACTACTAGCACAGAGCTCTCTCAAATGACGTAATTTTCTAGATGCATCGGCATTTTGAGGGACAATTTGCATTGCGCACATTGACTACACTGTATTTTGAACACATTTAGACCAACAATCGGGCGTATTTGGAACATTTTCCACACACTGCGCAGCGCCTGCTTGATTGTGTAGATTACGCAGTTGCAGTTTTCTTACAAAGATGGCCGTTTTGGAAAGAGATCTATTGTTATGCCAAAAGTTTGCTATTCTTAAGCTCAGGTTTGAATCCTGTTCAAGTCAAATAGAAAAATAGCAGAGCAAAGACATTCATATATTGGGAGTCTAAGGTCTAGGGCAAAGGTGTGGAGAGCTCAGTTGGTAGGACACTAGTTCATAATTCTGGTGAGTGTAGGTTCGGATCCTACATTATAGTTTAAATTAATCTTTCTCGTCCCGTAATCTTTCTTCCTCTTCTATAAACTCTGACATACATTTTTTGTCTGGCTCTTCTAGTTCCACCCGATATTTTCGATGCTTCGGGTGACAAGGTTGTCCAGGTGGGTGACAGCGCCGTCTTAGATTGCATCTCAGAAGGAGATCCTCCACCTGAATTAGTCTGGCTAAAAGGAAACAAGATTGTCAACTATGATCACCGGGTCCAAAAAGCTGCCAATAATTCACTCATCATCTACAAGACACAGGTTAGTTTGGTAAAAAATGCAATCAAAGATCAGTCCTTTAATTAGGCTCAATTCCAAATCTGTGTGGTTGTTTTTTTATATATTTTTTAATGAAGAATTTAAACATTGAATCTGCTGGTGTTTTGTTCTTATCGGATGACTGGTTAATGACTCCGATAACCATGTATTTAATCATCAATTGAATAAGATTAAAACTGCTACAAACTCCTTACTGGCTGGAGTGACCTGAAATATACAAATCAAATAAGTTAAGAAGGCCTAATATTTTGATTTTCTTCAGAGACAAAATGGCTGTGTACATAAAACAAACATATAAAGGGGGGCATACAAGCATGATGCATAACATGGTTGGGAGAAGAAACACAAAAGAGAAATAACAGTGGATTGAAAGAACTAACAACAAGAGGATTAGGCCAAGGAATGAAAGAAGTCAGAGTGGGTAGGATCAAAGACAGACCAAGATGGTAATTATCAATTGATCCTACTATTGTCCAGTTGACCAAACCTTTCATTAGATGTGGGATTTCGAACGAATAAGTATGCAGATCAAAAATGGTTCAGTCGGTTTGTTAAGAAGGTTAATCATTAACTGACTACCCATTAAGTACCTCGTCAATCAGTTTATTACTAACTAATAAATTTACAACGACGTGACTAGCTAATTTACTACAATTGTAGTAAAGGTGCATGAGGGCCCAATTTGAAGTAGTTGCTAAGCAGAAAGTATCGCTGAGTACCAGCCACAAGCAGTATATTGTATGGCTTATTCACTGGTAACCTGTTTATACTAAGCACTATTTTTGTATGCTTAGCATGTTTTTTAGTTTGTTGTTTTATTGTGTCTGTTAGGTTGAGGATGCCGGTCGTTATATTTGCCGAGTCTATAACCAGTTTGGTAGTGACAGTGCCACAATGCTCATCTCGGTTCAAAGTAAGTTAGATATCCATTATAAAGTAATTATCAAAGACAAAATATTACAAGAGAGGAGTCAGGTTGGTGTAGCGGTTCTTTCCTCGCCTTCTACCGCTGTGACCCAGGTTCAAATCCCGTCTGGGCCAATATGTAGATTGAGCTTTCAGTCCCTGCTTGATTCCGTGGGTTTTTCCCATAAGACTCGTTTGGGGGATTTTTCTCCGACATCTAATAATGTAACTTTCTCACATTGCGCTTTTTAATATCCGTATACAGCATGCGCAAGGGGTTAAATCAAAAGAGTTAGAGTTTATAAGATTTTGAATTGGTTGTTTTCCCAGGGATAGCAACTTTCTTGGTAGAACCCATGAACACCACGGCCGACCAGGGTGCTACGGTCAAACTGGACTGTCTTGTGGAAGGAGAACCCAGACCGACGGTCAATTGGCTCAAGGATGACTTCTTGGTCTATCCTGGTCAAGGAATATCCATCTTATCTAATAAGACGTTGGTCATTGTAGCTGCTAAACTTGAAGATAGCGGTCGCTACGTGTGTCAAGCAGTTAACTCAATGGGACCCCAATCTGTGACCGTGTTTATCGCTATCAGAGGTAAGTGAAGGGTTTCTATTTTGCATGACAGTATTTTGCTTTCGCTTTTTTTGCAACATTCTTGTTACAACTGTTAATGTGATTAAATAGGTTAAAAAAAGTTAGTTGGATTTTGCAAACTTGAAATTTCTACATTTGTGACCTGTTCCAACGAAACCCGGACAAAGTCGACTTTTTTGTTTTTCAGATTTTGCTTTTTTCAAATTCTCTAGGTTCTTAGCTTTAAAATGATGTATCATTTACATATGTACCCCCACCCTATCTTCCCTGGGGTCTGGATTTAGTGATAAAACCCTGACAACCTAATTATGAGATAAACAGCTTTGAAGTTTAGAAAAGCGTATTATTTCTATACACAAATGTTTCACAAAATTGACCAAAAAACACACTTCTGGTAGACGGATTTTGTTCAAATTTGAGGAGATTGTAGATTAATAGTGAGTGACTTAGGAAAACCTAAAACCTCAAAATGGTAAAATCCATCCCGAAATGACTTCAGGAGTACATTGTGACAAAACTCATTGTGCGACTTTGTCCGGGTTTCATGAGAACAGCTCACATTTGATCTATTAAATTCTTCTTTTGAACACAGTACTGATTTGATGACATTTCAAAGTTTTGGTAAACAATTTATGTTTTTTTTAAATTCTGATTGTGTAATTCACTTT
The DNA here is from genome assembly GCA_037893245.1 of Crossaster papposus. NCBI lineage: Eukaryota > Metazoa > Echinodermata > Asteroidea > Velatida > Solasteridae > Crossaster > Crossaster papposus. Next base: position 123,519 of record JBAIAA010000756.1, read on the forward strand.
GAAAGACATCTACACAAATGTTCATCATATTATAAATAATTATCAGAAATAGTGATGAAACTCAGGTGTTATCTCTTCAATTGAATTGTGGTCTGACACATAAATGTAAAAAGAAACACCAGAATTTGTCTTGAATTTGTACTGAATTGTTTTAGCATGATTAGTATTGTAAGGCTGGTGTGAATATTATTAATGTGTGTGTAATGTTTGAGATAGACATTGTGTATTTGCATCATTAGTGTGTTTGACATTATACAATTGTTGCCTGCTGTGACATGGTCCATGGCGTTTTGTACACCCGAGGGGGCAAATGGCACCCGAGGCGAAAACGCCACGGACCATGTCACAGCAGGCAACAATTGTTTTGTTATACCACGGTAATAGATTCTTACGGAGAAAATAAGGCAAAATTGGAACAGAAAAAAAGCAGACGAACAGCATAAACGAAAGCCGGTGTAAACAACAATGGCGGTCGTCAGGCGTTGCCGAAAGTGCTAACTTCACTGTTCCCTATTTACATCGCACAGGAACATACATCAATTTACGTAGTACCAGCTAATATAACACAGCGCCATGTCAAAGGTTGCTAGACTCTAATATCAGTCGCTTCCATGGTATTTATCACAGAAATGGCCGGCCAGGCTATGCGCTAGCGTGTAAAAAAAAAATCCGCGGCCTGGAAAAAGAAAGTTCATGTACCCCGTGGGGTACATGAACTCATGTACCACGCGTACTCAGCGTACATCACTCATACCATGCTCATACATCGGCACACTCGGATACATGCGTTTTTGTGGCATGTCACGTGAACGCTTCTCGACCAATAAAAATTCACAATCTATTGCCGTGGTATAACTCTATATATTGTTTACTTTTGTGTTTACTGCATCTTGATGTCTGTTGGCATTTGACCAATGCCGTCTCTCTCTCTGTCTGTCTGTCTGTCGGGCTGTTTGTTTGTTACTCAGTCTATCCATCTTGTTTGTTTGTTTGTCTACCTTTGTAAATCTTTATGTTGAGATGTTTGTTCGTTTGTTGGGGTTTGTGGGAGTTTGTTTGTTTGTTTATTCATTAATTTATAGAGTTTGGTTCTGTTTAGTAGTTTGTTTGTTTGTCACCTCATCTTAATATCTGTCTGTTCAAACTGTTTCTAGTTGTTTGGATGTCTATCATGTTTATGTTTGCCTGTTTGTAACTTAATGTTTGTCCATTGTTGTTTAGTGTGGCCCAATCTGTTTGTTTAGTCTGTGTTTGTTTGTTTGCCTGTCTGTAACTCAATGTTTGTCCATTGTTGTTTAGTGTGGCCCAATCTGTTTGTTTAGTCTGTGTTTGTTTGTTTGCCTGTCTGTAACTCAATGTTTGTCCATTGTTGTTTAGTGTGGCCCAATCTGTTTGTTCAGTCTGTGTTTGTTTGCCTGTTTGTAACTCAATGTTTGTCCATTGTTTAGTGAAGTCCAATCTGTTTGTTCAGTCTGTGTTTGTTTGTCTGTTTGTTCCTATCTGCATGTTTGTCTGTCTTTCATGTTTGCCTGTGCCTTGCTGTGTTGTACATTGCTACATTTTGACATGGTTTTTCTTAGTGCATGGACAGTTTTCGGCATGGGAGCCTTGGGGAGAGTGTAGTAAAACGTGCGGTGAGGGCGCATATCAACGACGTAGCAGACAATGCAACAGTCCCGCCCCGGCCAATAACGGTCGACAGTGTTCAGGTTCATCAACTGATAACAGAGAATGTAGTCTCCCTATGTGCCCTAGTAAGTCCCCTCTAAGAAACTCTTCAAGCAAACTCACTTCCTTCAGCAAGATTGACAGAAAACCTCCTAAAATCCCTAAAAGAATACCCTTGTATTAATTCCCTGCACTGTCTTGTTTCAGGCACTTACATTCTAATAGTCCCAATTAAAAGTATTCTTCCCTTCTTATGTCTGGCCAAACTCTGTCTTCATCATACTCGTCTCCTCTATAGGAGGTAATCTCAACAATTTCCTCAATTTCCTTCAAGATATTCCTTGTTTTAATTCCTTCTTGTGTCGAGCACTTTCAAATTTTAAATTTCAACCCTCTGGATAATATGGCTGCCAAAACCCACATCCTTCCTGTTAGATATCTCACAGAGAAATTCTCTTTTAAATTGATCCTTAAATTCCCTGCACTTTTCACATCAAACAGTATACACTCTATGTTGTAATAGTTCCAACTCCCCACCCTCCACCCAATAAACTCCAAAACTCAACCTTCAACTAAGCTTATGTGTACATCCCATTAATCTCCAGAACATCCTTGAAATTCCTCCACAAGTCCCCAGTCTTGTATCCAGTATTCTCATGCATATTGTTCTTAGTTGTTAATCTGTTTTAATCTCTCAAGTTTTCCCCTCGCCCGATCCTTACAACTCTCTTTCCTGGATTATTTTAATTCCACTGACCGTTTTAATAATTAAAACCGGTTCATTCAATATAAATAATAGTAACCTCAAAACCCCCACTTCTCTAGAATCTAGATCCGTTTTCTCTATAACTCTCAAACACCCAATTCTCCAGATTCCATATCTTTTTGCCAATAACTCTGAAACCTCCAATTCTCCATATTCCAGATTTGTTTGCCCAATAATTCCCAAACCTCCAATTCTCCATATTCCAGATCTGTTTGCCCAATAACTCTCAAACACCAAATTCTTCAGAATCCATATCTTTTTGCCCAATAATTCCAAAACCACCACTTCTTTAGAAGCTAGATCTGTTTGCCCAATAACTCTCAAACCTCCAGTTCCCCAGAATCCATATCTGTTTGCTCTATAACTCTGAAACCACCACTTCTCCAGATTCCAGATTTGTTTGCCCAATAACTCTCAAACCACCCAAATAGCTCCTTAAACAATATTTCCAAGTTATGCATGAGTAGCAAATTAGATTTAACAGCTTTTACTAACTCGCATAAATACTTAACTCCTGGGCTTAATTCTATGACTCTGCTTAGCGTTAGCAAAATTCTCTGCTTACTGTAGCAGAAAATGATGTGCTTACGGCAAGTGTATTTCACAGTTTACTGCCAAATGTTACCTTATGTGCATGCGTACCTCCCGTAACTAAGGATTCTGTGCTTACAGGGCTAGCGCAAAATTGTTCTGCTAATTCAATTAGTGCAAAATGGTGATCGTAAGCACGGAATTCTATGGTTAGAAGAGCTATGAAATTAGGCCCGCTTCATTTGACTAACTCGCCTTTTAATCCTTTATGTATGGATTGTTTTTACAGAGGTTAAATATTTAATATGTTGCCTAAAGAATGCTTCACAGCATTGAAGACAGTCTGTACCTTGTTGGGGCATGGTAACAAAGATTTGTAAATTTCAAAATCTTGGACCTGAATCTGAAAATATAATGAATTGATGAGTTTGTTTTCAATTACATTTTTAATACAAGAACAAATTGAAAGTTGTGTTTTCTGCTTTGAAATCCAACAATTTATCATTAAAAAGTTTAGATTGCCTGTTCCAAAACTTGCTAAACTCAAATTAGTTTTATCTTGATTGAAACTTTACCTGTGAAGTAGTAGTCTTAGGTGAAAGACGTCCTAATCACTGTATGCAGCACGTGTAGGCCGGCAGTGCGGGCACCCTCTAACGTACGCTGTAGAGCATGCCATAACCTTTGAATCACTCAGATAATTCCAAGCAGAATTGTGTCACATTTGCATGCGTGTGTGACGTTGCGTGCATAATCACTGACTCATTGGTCAAGTTTCTGTTACGTCACATAATTATGCAATTAACATCATACGCTAAGCAAATGCGACACAATTCTGCAAGGATTTTTTTGAGCAATTATGACAGTTAGCCAAGACGTCCTATTTGGAGGTCATGGTTTGGTCTATATGGCCAAGACTTGTGAAGTAGGAGTGGTCGTTCGCAATTTTCTTTCTATTTTTGTGTTTCGAAAGGTCAAATTTCGTGACAAAGTTTTTGAAATCTCTGCAATGATTCTTCATTACTGATTACAAAGCTTCCTTGCTTTTTTTAAAACCAAACATATCAGGGTGTATATCCCGTAAGATTATCATTTCAAATTAACACATCTCTCTCTGTCTGCCTCGTCTTATAAAACGTCTTCCCACAGTCAATGGAAGATGGAGCAGTTGGCAGCCGTGGGGGGAGTGTTCAGTAACGTGCGGTAGTGGGATTCGAACCAGGATACGTTATTGTGATAACCCACCACCACAGTACAATGGAAGAGGTTGTGATGGGGCACCCAGTCAACAAGCTCAATGCTTCGTCAGGAACTGCCCAGGTAAGAACTGTGCCCAAATGAGAACTGGTTCTCTTAACAAATGTATAGGCTAGTTTTCCCAGTCAGTATATGTCACTTCTGGAACGTAGGATATATTGGCAAGATATTACTTAGTAAAACTTCAAGCTAGTTCATTAATGAGAAATGTATTAATACTTTACCTTGTTATTCCAATTTGGGCTAAAGTCACACTGTTTTCTTCACAAATCCTACTTCAAACATTCTCTTTATAATTGAAGGTTGATAGAGAAGTACCTACAGGATCTACTGTCTGACACGAGGCTTCTTTTATTTTGCTTGTAATCTTCTTCTTTCGTAAGATGATGAGCAGCTTAACGTGTTACTGCATACATTGGTTTGATGATATTATTGGAAACAGGGTGGACCACGTGAAGGTTGTCATCGCCCACCCCACAAGTACAGTTAAAGTATTCAATACCAGACTTGTTTATATAAATATTAATAACCCATGATGTCATCACCTTACAGTGGATGGGAAGTACGGTCCATGGACTAACTGGCAGCCGTGTAGTACAACATGCGGTGACGGTGAGCAGATTCGTACCAGACAGTGTAACAATCCTCCTCCTTCCAACTTTGGCCGTGATTGCTTAGGACCTGCCGAGCATAAGAGGATGTGTTCTGAGAGAGACTGCCCAGGTAGGAATCAGCCGTGGTTTAAGGGTTTACCAAACCTAGGCATAAGAGGATGTGTTCCGAGAGAGACTGCCCAGGTAGGAATCAGCCGTGGTTTAAGGGTTCCACATGGTTCCGTATCACCGAAAAACTACTCATGAAAGCCCGTAAAAGTCCTACATTTGTCTGGATTTTGTTCTCTAAAGTACTAATTTTCTTTCTACTTTTCTCAAATCTTTTCCATCTGGATCTCCTTCAAAGCCTGTCTGAGCAGCTCAATAACATTGAAAAACGGTCAAAGTATAGAATGGATACTAAAACACAATTAAGCAAATTGTTAGCATTTGCCTTGTATTTTAAGAAGACAAACAATTCAATAGATTTGTCTTGTTATTGATTGTGACTTTCTTCTTTTGTTTGTATTTGATTTTGCAGATGCAGTTTCTAAACTAGGGTGTGAATTAATAGAAACTAAACAAAAGAATACATCACAACAAAACTCTGTTAAGGATAAAATGGAGATTGTGGTGTTTTTTTAAGACCAATTCTTTGTTCTATTGTTAGTTGATGGTCGTTGGAACGATTGGACCCCATGGACGACCTGCACACGTTCCTGTAATAGCGGATTGAGGACACGATCCCGGACCTGTCAAGCACCCCAGAATAACGGCCGAGAATGTGCTGGCAATAACATTGAACAAGACATCTGTAATGTAGAACGCTGCCCAAGTAAGTATCAGTCCCAAGAAACTGTTTGCAAACTTTTGCAATGTACAATGAGGAAATTGGATGTTCATGGACCACAGACACAGCGGTGATTGTCTTTTACACTTCCATATAAATATAGAATATTCCACTATAATTGTTGGACCTCGACCCGAGATTTCCTGATTTGTATGCATCTTTTAAAATTAACTTCAGAAAGCTTGGAAGAAGTTCACATAGACATCATCTAATAGTGATGTTCTAACAATAGTTGTTTATATCAAGTTTGATATCAGTCTTAAAGGTAGTATACACCATTGGTAATTGCTCGAATTATCATGAATAAGTAGATTTGGGGGGTTGTATTTTATAGTAAATACCGTTTAACTGACCTGTCCGAAGTTTTACAATCATGGATGCCGAGAAAAACACGAAAAACAGCGTTTGTTTTCAACCGGCGTCGAGCAGTTATTCTTATGTTATCTTTGTTTTTTTCGCGATCGCCGTCCGGCGATCCCGAATTTTTCTTTATAAAATTCTACTTTTCGGAATAATTACAGGATATCTAGCGCAATCATTTTGCTGAATGTCTAGAATCATTATTTACTTTCAAATAAGTAAGATATTTCTTAATAATTCGGTAGTAAATATTTTCGATATCTGCAAATGGTGTATACTACCTTTAAATAGTACGGCAGAAAGGTGAGGAGATTGTACCTTTGAAGCATACGATTTGGCACACAGTCAGAGTATGTCATGAGAAAGATATTTGGCTATAGGGCCATTGCAGATTTGTTATTTGCAAATTATTCACAGGCCATATTATTTCTATTATTCTTGCCCTTTGACCTCTTGTAGTCCATGGTAACTGGTCCCCATGGGAAGCCTGGACTAGCTGTAGTGCATCATGTGATGGCGGGCGCCAGTATCGATTCCGTTCCTGTACGCGTCCCATTCCTCAATACAACGGAAGACGATGTCCCGGCAAGGCACAAGAAGTTAGAACTTGTAACCAGGATGAATGCAGACGTAAGAATAGTTTGGATTTCTAGAAGAACAATTGGGATTTTATATTTATATTATTATTTATTTTGACCTGAATTGCCCATTCAGTGTAAACCACTGTAAGAAGATGCAGTTTTAGATGTTCGAGGATAACCAGGAAGCATTAATTTTGTTGTGTACTTGCAGGAAATGGTAACTGGAGTCCTTGGTCGGCCTGGGGTCCATGTTCACAGACATGCGGGGATAGCGAGAGCATCAGAGAGCATTCATGTGACAATCCAGCCCCAGCTAATGGTGGTCTGCCATGCATTGGTCTTAGGACACAACTTAGGAAGTGTAACGTCCCGTCTTGCATAGGTAAGGACCTATAGGTAATGGTGGTCTGCCATGCATTGGTCTTAGGACACAACTTAGAAAGTGTAACGTCCCGTCTTGCATAGGTAAGGACCTATAGGTAATGGTGGTCTGCCATGCATTGGTCTTAGGACACAACTTAGGAAGTGTAACGTACCGTCTTGCATAGGTAAGGACCTATAGGTAATGGTGGTCTGCCATGCATTGGTTTTAGGACACAACTTAGGAAGTGTAACGTACCGTCTTGCATAGGTAAGGACCTATAGGTAATGGTGGTCTGCCGTGCATTGGTCTTAGGACACAACTTAGGAAGTGTAACGTACCGTCTTGCATAGGTAAGGACCTATAGGTAATGGTGGTCTGCCATGCATTGGTCTTAGGACACAACTTAGGAAGTGTAACGTACCGTCTTGCATAGGTAAGGACCTATAGGTAATGGTGGTCTGCCATGCATTGGTCTTAGGACACAACTTAGAAAGTGTAACGTACCGTCTTGCATAGGTAAGGACCTATAGGTAATGGTGGTCTGCCATGCATTGGTCTTAGGACACAACTTAGGAAGTGTAACGTACCGTCTTGCATAGGTAAGGACCTATAGGTAATGGTGGTCTGCCATGCATTGGTCTTAGGACACAACTTAGGAAGTGTAACGTACCGTCTTGCATAGGTAAGGACCTATAGGTAATGGTGGTCTGCCATGCATTGGTCTTAGGACACAACTTAGGAAGTGTAACGTACCGTCTTGCATAGGTAAGGACCTATAGGTAATGGTGGTCTGCCATGCATTGGTCTTGGGACACAACTTAGGAAGTGTAACGTACCGTCTTGCATAGGTAAGGACCTATAGGTAATGGTGGTCTGCCATGCATTGGTCTTAGGACACAACTTAGGAAGTGTAACGTACCGTCTTGCATAGGTAAGGACCTATAGGTAATGGTGGTCTGCCATGCATTGGTCTTAGGACACAACTTAGGAAGTGTAACGTACCGTCTTGCATAGGTAAGGACCTATAGGTAATAGTGGTCTGCCATGCATTGGTCTTAGGACACAAATTAGGAAGTGTAACGTCCCGTCTTGCATAGGTAAGGACCTATAGGTAATGGTGGTCTGCCATGCATTGGTCTTAGGACACAACTTATAAAGTGTAACGTCCCGTCTTGCATAGGTAAGGACCTATAGGTAATGGTGGTCTGCCATGCATTGGTCTTAGGACACAACTTAGGAAGTGTAACGTACCGTCTTGCATAGGTAAGGACCTATAGGTAATGGTGGTCTGCCATGCATTGGTCTTAGGACACAACTTAGGAAGTGTAACGTACCGTCTTGCATAGGTAAGGACCTATAGGTAATGGTGGTCTGCCATGCATTGGTCTTAGGACACAACTTAGGAAGTGTAACGTACCGTCTTGCATAGGTAAGGACCTATAGGTAATGGTGGTCTGCCATGCATTGGTCTTAGGACACAACTTAGGAAGTGTAACGTACCGTCTTGCATAGGTAAGGACCTATAGGTAATGGTGGTCTGCCATGCATTGGTCTTAGGACACAACTTAGGAAGTGTAACGTACCGTCTTGCATAGGTAAGGACCTATAGGTAATGGTGGTCTGCCATGCATTGGTCTTAGGACACAACTTAGGAAGTGTAACGTACCGTCTTGCATAGGTAAGGACCTATAGGTAATGGTGGTCTGCCATGCATTGGTCTTAGGACACAACTTAGAAAGTGTAACGTACCGTCTTGCATAGGTAAGGACCTATAGGTAATGGTGGTCTGCCATGCATTGGTCTTAGGACACAACTTAGGAAGTGTAACGTACCGTCTTGCATAGGTAAGGACCTATAGGTAATGGTGGTCTGCCATGCATTGGTCTTAGGACACAACTTAGGAAGTGTAACGTACCGTCTTGCATAGGTAAGGACCTATAGGTAATGGTGGTCTGCCATGCATTGGTCTTAGGACACAACTTAGGAAGTGTAACGTACCGTCTTGCATAGGTAAGGACCTATAGGTAATGGTGGTCTGCCATGCATTGGTCTTGGGACACAACTTAGGAAGTGTAACGTACCGTCTTGCATAGGTAAGAACCTATAGGTAATGGTGGTCTGCCATGCATTGGTCTTAGGACACAACTTAGGAAGTGTAACGTACCGTCTTGCATAGGTAAGGACCTATAGGTAATGGTGGTCTGCCATGCATTGGTCTTAGGACACAACTTAGGAAGTGTAACGTACCGTCTTGCATAGGTAAGGACCTATAGGTAATAGTGGTCTGCCATGCATTGGTCTTAGGACACAAATTAGGAAGTGTAACGTCCCGTCTTGCATAGGTATAAGGACCTATAGGTAATGGTGGTCTGCCATGCATTGGTCTTAGGACACAACTTATAAAGTGTAACGTCCCGTCTTGCATAGGTAAGGACCTATAGGTAATGGTGGTCTGCCATGCATTGGTCTTAGGACACAACTTAGGAAGTGTAACGTACCGTCTTGCATAGGTAAGGACCTATAGGTAATGGTGGTCTGCCATGCATTGGTCTTAGGACACAACTTAGGAAGTGTAACGTACCGTCTTGCATAGGTAAGGACCTATAGGTAATGGTGGTCTGCCATGCATTGGTCTTAGGACACAACTTAGGAAGTGTAACGTCCCGTCTTGCATAGGTAAGGACCTATAGGTAATGGTGGTCTGCCATGCATTGGTCTTGGGACACAACTTATAAAGTGTAACGTCCCGTCTTGCATAGGTAAGAACCTATAGGTAATGGTGTTCTGCCATGCATTGGTCTTAGGACACAACTTAGGAAGTGTAACGTACCGTCTTGCATAGGTAAGAACCACCAGAATTAGGATTTAATCCATGTTTGTGACCAATCATGCTTCCTCAACAAACTACTTGACTATTCGAATAGATGATCAAATATTCAGTATATTTGAGACAGTTCTATTTCCTGTTTTTTGTTTTAATTGATACATCGCCCAGCCCTAATGTATGTATCTCAGCATCACTAACAACATGGCCGCAATCATTTGGTATTCGGATTTACGATTCACAATATGGTGTCAGAAGTGGGATTGAACTCATAAGATTGACCCCTGCCTAGGAAACAATTGACGATGCTCTCTTTTATCAGGAGGACCGATCCAAGCCGTCGCTAGCGTCGAGGGTAGCATCAACGGAGAGGTGTTTGCAGCCACTCTACTCCTCGCTAACGTGTCATCGGACGCAAGAGGCTACAGTCTGGTCTTGGCCAGAATGTACAATGTACCAGTGAGTGTGGGTGAGTAGATGGCACAACACTTTCATTTTGGTCAAAATTCAGACTTTAACAATCAGAATTAAAATGTACAACGGTCTCGTTGTGGTTGTGTTGATGAGTATGTAATCTGAAAACATTAGATTGATATTGAGCATGCTGAGATGAGTGAGTGGCACTGCGTAAATCATACTCCAAAATGCTAACAAAACATTAGCTATATTTGCCCGCTTTCCTTCCAATTCTCCCACAACATCCTTTCCCAAATTCTGCCCCTTTTCTCAATTTTCCAAACAGTGAAATTGCACAATTTCCCTGGTAACCCTTTTTCATATTTGCCTTTTCTGTTACCCAGGTTACGCTCTCCGTTATCTAATCTCCCTGATCTCACCTATCTACTGGACCAGTGCCTATGAACTCGGTGATGCAGTCAATGGCTACACACTCACCAAGGGAAACTTTAATCGCGATACGGAAGTCGTCTTTGGATCAGGTACATAGCGATTACCAGCATAAAATATTAACAGATGAATGAATGATTTGTATTTTTTTTAAACAGAGCAAAAAGGAAAAGATGTGGGTGAGATAAGATGGAAATGTTCACCAAGAATCTTTTAATTCAATTACAATTCCCCTAAACTAAAGCACCAGTATGCAAGAGGTTGTTGGTTCGAATCACAGCAGAGTAGAGTCCACTAAAGAAAATGTTTAAGGGGAAGTCAATTTATTCATGTAACAGCAAATAAATAATGAAACAACATTTGTTGTGAAATACCTTTTCTTTTTTGCTTCACAAATCACCCAAAAACACATGAACAGCGAACAAATGTTTCTTTATAAACAATTTTAAAAAGATTTTGAGACACGACGGTTTATTTGTTTGTCCCTATTCTCAGGAGAAACGATACAAATCAGATACAACGTGACCGGGGTCGATGCTGACGGTGTTCTCAAACTCAGCGTAGTCGTCAACGGCGAGGTTCCAAAGTTTGACACCGAGGATCAAATCGTCTTTCTTCCTTACGACGAAGACTACATCCAAACTGGTCCCGGTGAGATCTTTGCCCAGTCTACTCGGATTTTCACCGTGAATGGCATTCCGATCCCTTACGCCTGGAAGCACCTGATCCGATATGATCCGTCCGGTGTCAGTATGCCGTTCTTGGTGGAGACATTAAAGGCCAGAGGACTTCAGGGTAATTTCAACCCCTTAGAGCAAGGAATGGAGTACGGCTTGAAGGTTTCTATACACGAAGGTTAGTTATTGACTTGTTAGTTAAGGACGGTATATATACATCATGCTAATGGGTATGGCAAGTAGATTTAGATCCCAAACATCCCAAATTTTGTGAAATTCACAAAACCTTTGGCATTCATATTTCTGTAGAAATGATTATCAAGTAGTTGGTTTGTTAGTTTTGTTGACAGTTAGTCATTTTTGGTTTGGATTATTTGCTTGTTTTTACAGGAAGTCCCAGTAACCAGTGTCCGCAAGGATTCTACTTTGACCAATCAGGACCTTACTGTAGAGGTAAAATATTTAACATTTCCTATTTCTCTGGAATTATTTCGACTTTAAAATAAATCTCATCTCAAAATTCACTGACTGGTTATCGTGTTTTATGTAACTTGATTTTTGTTCCTCCAAAGATGAGGATGAATGTGCTCAGAGTGGGTCCTGTCATCACCGATGTACAAACACCCACGGCAGCTATCAATGCTCATGCTTCAATGGTCACAAATTGGATCGTAACAACAGGTGTATAGGTAAGTAATGAATTCACTCATATTCCAGCCCCTCCCCTGAGTGTGCTCAGAGTGGGTCCTGTCATCACCGATGTACAAACACCCACGGCAGCTATCAATGCTCATGCTTCAATGGTCACAAATTGGATCGTAACAACAGGTGTATAGGTAAGTAATGAATTCACTCATATTCCAGCCCCTCCCCCCTCCCCCCTCCAACAGGTACATGCTCAATTACAAACTAAACCAATATTTCTTTGGATTATTTACTTATAGACGTTAATGAATGCGAGGTAACGTCCAACCTCTGCTTGGCCAATCAGGATTGTCAGAACATTGCTGGGGGTTATATCTGTCTGAGTAAATGCAGAGATGGTTACAAACGGTTAGCAACAGGACTATCTTGTCATGGTAAGTTGAAACAGATGGTAAGAAAAAACAAACCCGGACATTTTATGAAATACTGCTACTTGCGAAAGGTGGAAACATTTATACTTGATACAATTGCGGAAAGATTGATAAAGAATTGAACAAACGACCAAATCTAGGGTACAAATTAGATTTGTACAAGAAATGTTAGTTTTTGTTAGTCATGTCTGTAATCCTCTTAACCAGTTCACGCCGGGATTATGTTGACAATTGACTGGGCCCTGGCGTGGGATTGTTTTTCACGAGCCTCGATCCGAGACAGGTTTACATCCTGATATTTCCGGCGTCACTCACTGTGAGCCGGTCGCTGACAGATATGTGTGGCCTTGTCGAGACTTGTTTATCTGTCCCCCGTTTTGAATTTTATAAAATCTTTGCATGTATACACGTAAACCAAACTGGTTAAGGATATTAATGCACCTAAGGGAAGTAACAATTTGTAATTATTAAGACGCTCTTCTTTTGTCTCTAGATGTGAATGAGTGTGAAGACGACGCGGGCCTGTGCGAGCATCAATGCCAGAATACATTGGGTAGCTACAGGTGTAGCTGTAACCGAGGCTATGAGCCTAGAGGCAGTGCGTGTGTAGGTGAGTAGGGTACATTAGGTAGCTACAGGTGTAGCTGTAACCTAGGCTATGAGCCTAGAGGCAGTGTGTGTGTAGGTGAGTAGGGTACATTGGGTAGCTACAGGTGTAGCTGTAACCGAGGCTATGAGCCTAGAGGCAGTGTGTGTGTAGGTGAGTAGGGTACATTGGGTAGCTACAGGTGTAGCTGTAACCGAGGCTATGAGCCTAGAGGCAGTGTGTGTGTAGGTGAGTAGGGTACATTGGGTAGCTACAGGTGTAGCTGTAACCAAGGCTTTAAGCCTAGAGGCAGTGTGTGTGTAGGTGAGTAGGGTACATTGGGTAGCTACAGGTGTAGCTGTAACCGAGGCTATGAGCCTAGAGGCAGTGTGTGTGTAGGTGAGTAGGGTACATTGGGTAGCTACAGGTGTAGCTGTAACCAAGGCTTTGAGCCTAGAGGCAGTGTGTGTGTAGGTGAGTAGGGTACATTGGGTAGCTACAGGTGTAGCTGTAACCAAGGCTTTGAGCCTAGAGGCAGTGTGTGTGTAGGTGAGTAGGGTACATTGGGTAGCTACAGGTGTAGCTGTAACCGAGGCTTTGAGCCTAGAGGCAGTGTGTGTGTAGGTGAGTAGGGTACATTGGGTAGCTACAGGTGTAGCTGTAACCAAGGCTTTGAGCCTAGAGGCAGTGTGTGTGTAGGTGAGTAGGGTACATTGGGTAGCTACAGGTGTAGCTGTAACCGAGGCTATGAGCCTAGAGGCAGTGCGTGTGTAGGTGAGTAGGGTACATTGGGTAGCTACAGGTGTAGCTGTAACCGAGGCTATGAGCCTAGAGGCAGTGCGTGTGTAGGTGAGTAGGGTACATTGGGTAGCTACAGGTGTAGCTGTAACCGAGGCTTTGAGCCTAGAGGTAGTGTGTGTGTAGGTGAGTAGGGTACATTGGGTAGCTACAGGTGTAGCTGTAACCGAGGCTATGAGCCTAGAGGCAGTGCGTGTGTAGGTGAGTAGGGTACATTGGGTAGCTACAGGTGTACGTAGCTGTAACCAAGGCTTTAAGCCTAGAGGCAGTGTGTGTGTAGGTGAGTAGGGTACATTGGGTAGCTACAGGTGTAGCTGTAACCAAGGCTATGAGCCTAGAGGCAGTGTGTGTGTAGGTGAGTAGGGTACATTAGGTAGCTACAGGTGTAGCTGTAACCGAGGCTATGAGCCTAGAGGCAGTGCGTGTGTAGGTGAGTAGGGTACATTGGGTAGCTACAGGTGTAGCTGTAACCAAGGCTTTGAGCCTAGAGGCAGTGTGTGTGTAGGTAAGTAGGGTACATTGGGTAGCTACAGGTGTAGCTGTAACCAAGGCTATGAGCCTAGAGGCAGTGTGTGTGTAGGTGAGTAGGGTACATTGGGTAGCTACAGGTGTAGCTGTAACCGAGGCTTTGAGCCTAGAGGCAGTGCGTGTGTAGGTGAGTAGGGTACATTGGGTAGCTACAGGTGTAGCTGTAACTGAGGCTATGAGCCTAGAGGCAGTGTGTGTGTAGGTGAGTAGGATACATTGGGTAGCTACAGGTGTAGCTGTAACCGAGGCTGAGCCTAGAGGCAGTGTGTGTGTAGGTGAGTAGGGTACATTGGGTAGCTACAGGTGTAGCTGTAACTGAGGCTATGAGCCTAGAGGCAGTGTGTGTGTAGGTGAGTAGGGTACATTGGGTAGCTACAGGTGTAGCTGTAACCGAGGCTATGAGCCTAGAGGCAGTGTGTGTGTAGGTGAGTAGGGTACATTGGGTAGCTACAGGTGTAGCTGTAACTGAGGCTATGAGCCTAGAGGCAGTGTGTGTGTAGGTGAGTAGGGTACATTGGGTAGCTACAGGTGTAGCTGTAACCGAGGCTGAGCCTAGAGGCAGTGCGTGTGTAGGTGAGTAGGGTACATTGGGTAGCTACAGGTGTAGCTGTAACTGAGGCTATGAGCCTAGAGGCAGTGCGTGTGTAGGTGAGTAGGGTACATTGGGTAGCTACAGGTGTAGCTGTAACTGAGGCTATGAGCCTAGAGGCAGTGTGTGTGTAGGTGAGTAGGGTACATTGGGTAGCTACAGGTGTAGCTGTAACCGAGGCTATGAGCCTAGAGGCAGTGTGTGTGTAGGTGAGTAGGGTACATTGGGTAGCTACAGGTGTAGCTGTAACTGAGGCTATGAGCCTAGAGGCAGTGTGTGTGTAGGTGAGTAGGGTACATTGGGTAGCTACAGGTGTAGCTGTAACTGAGGCTATGAGCCTAGAGGCAGTGGGTGTGTAGGTGAGTAGGGTACATTGGGTAGCTACAGGTGTAGCTGTAACTGAGGCTATGAGCCTAGAGGCAGTGTGTGTGTAGGTGAGTAGGGTACATTGGGTAGCTACAGGTGTAGCTGTAACTGAGGCTATGAGCCTAGAGGCAGTGTGTGTGTAGGTGGGTAGGGTACATTGGGTAGCTACAGGTGTAGCTGTAACTGAGGCTATGAGCCTAGAGGCAGTGTGTGTGTAGGTGAGTAGGGTACATTGGGTAGCTACAGGTGTAGCTGTAACTGAGGCTATGAGCCTAGAGGCAGTGTGTGTGTAGGTGAGTAGGGTACATTGGGTAGCTACAGGTGTAGCTGTAACTGAGGCTATGAGCCTAGAGGCAGTGTGTGTGTAGGTGAGTAGGGTACATTGGGTAGCTACAGGTGTAGCTGTAACTGAGGCTATGAGCCTAGAGGCAGTGTGTGTGTAGGTGAGTAGGGTACATTGGGTAGCTACAGGTGTAGCTGTAACCGAGGCTATGAGCCTAGAGGCAGTGTGTGTGTAGGTGAGTAGGGTACATTGGGTAGCTACAGGTGTAGCTGTAACTGAGGCTATGAGCCTAGAGGCAGTGTGTGTGTAGGTGAGTAGGGTACATTGGGTAGCTACAGGTGTAGCTGTAACCGAGGCTTTGAGCCTAGAGGCAGTGCGTGTGTAGGTGAGTAGGGTACATTGGGTAGCTACAGGTGTAGCTGTAACTGAGGCTATGAGCCTAGAGGCAGTGCGTGTGTAGGTGAGTAGGGTACATTGGGTAGCTACAGGTGTAGCTGTAACCGAGGCTATGAGCCTAGAGGCAGTGCGTGTGTAGGTGAGTAGGGTACATTAGGTAGCTACAGGTGTAGCTGTAACCGAGGCTGAGCCTAGAGGCAGTGTGTGTGTAGGTGAGTAGGGTACATTGGGTAGCTACAGGTGTAGCTGTAACTGAGGCTATGAGCCTAGAGGCAGTGTGTGTGTAGGTGAGTAGGGTACATTGGGTAGCTACAGGTGTAGCTGTAACCGAGGCTATGAGCCTAGAGGCAGTGTGTGTGTAGGTGAGTAGGGTACATTGGGTAGCTACAGGTGTAGCTGTAACTGAGGCTATGAGCCTAGAGGCAGTGTGTGTGTAGGTGAGTAGGGTACATTGGGTAGCTACAGGTGTAGCTGTAACCGAGGCTTTGAGCCTAGAGGCAGTGCGTGTGTAGGTGAGTAGGGTACATTGGGTAGCTACAGGTGTAGCTGTAACTGAGGCTATGAGCCTAGAGGCAGTGCGTGTGTAGGTGAGTAGGGTACATTGGGTAGCTACAGGTGTAGCTGTAACCGAGGCTTTGAGCCTAGAGGCAGTGCGTGTGTAGGTGAGTAGGGTACATTGGGTAGCTACAGGTGTAGCTGTAACTGAGGCTATGAGCCTAGAGGCAGTGTGTGTGTAGGTGAGTAGGGTACATTGGGTAGCTACAGGTGTAGCTGTAACTGAGGCTATGAGCCTAGAGGCAGTGTGTGTGTAGGTGAGTAGGGTACATTGGGTAGCTACAGGTGTAGCTGTAACTGAGGCTATGAGCCTAGAGGCAGTGCGTGTGTAGGTGAGTAGGGTACATTGGGTAGCTACAGGTGTAGCTGTAACTGAGGCTATGAGCCTAGAGGCAGTGTGTGTGTAGGTGAGTAGGGTACATTGGGTAGCTACAGGTGTAGCTGTAACCGAGGCTATGAGCCTAGAGGCAGTGCATGTGTAGGTGAGTAGGGTACATTAGGTAGCTACAGGTGTAGCTGTAACCGAGGCTGAGCCTAGAGGCAGTGTGTGTGTAGGTGAGTAGGGTACATTGGGTAGCCTAGAGGCAGTGCTGTAGGGTACGCTGTCTTTACCCAAACAGCAAACATCTTCACTTATAAGTGGCGATATTTCTTCTTGTGTTCAGTCATTGAGCGAGTCAGTTTGGACTTTGGAGCCAAAAATTCTTCAAATGAAACTGATTTGATACAAATTTCTAACCGATAAAGACAAAAACTGTTAGTCTGAAACAGAGAAAAACTTGTATGAAATACTCACTAATCCATCCCCAAATATTATATCGTTTTGTATTTTTAAAACATTTAGACAATTAATGATTTTTTTCATTAGATGTTCCTGGCAAGATTTGCAAAATATAGCACGTAATTCAGAAGGAAAACAATGCAAGATAACAAATGCACCTAATGAAAAACAAACAAATCAGCCATTTGCATTTTGGTTTTGTTGCCAGACATTAATGAATGTGACCGTCCAAGTACGTGTGCATCTAGAGATCAACAATGCACCAACACACAGGGGAGCTTTAGCTGTATCACCGTGTGTCACCAGGGGTTTGAAAGAGCTCCCAACGGATCATGCGCTGGTAAGATGGCTTCAAAGAAAACTCAACTATCCTTTAATCAATCCTCGTTACGAGTCTCAAATCCCCCAATTGGATATTGTTTTCCCACTCACTAAGAGGTTGTGATTGATTTGAGATTTAACAGTTGACTGCTGTGATGTGCAATGTGATGTTTTAAACAGCTACACCCCCCCCCCCCCCCCCCCCCCCCCACCACCCCAAAACCAAGGGTGCTATGTGCTCCTGAGGGTGATAACAATTGTTTTGTTATACCTCTATCTTGGGTTACCAGCTCACTAATATAATTTGAGAGTATTCTTAGATATCATGCAAAGAATGTGATAGTCTTTGTTATAAACCAGACACATGATCATTCTAGACCAATAAAAATACAGTATTCGAGACAGGGGTATAACAATGATTGCTGATGACTTGTAATAAATTAACTATGGCCAACAGTAAAACATAGTACCTTTCCCATTTCATGAAATGTATTTTGGGGGGTTTAGATCTCTGAAGTTTTTATCCTATTTTTTGTTTCTGCGTAGATATCAATGATTGTTCCAATCCCACTTTGAATCGGTGTTCTCGCATTCAGACCTGCGAGAATACTTATGGTAGTTACACCTGCCATTGTCCTCGAGGCTACAGGAACGATCGTCAGACCAAAATATGCCTAGGTAAGATATGCAGAAAAGCCCCCCACCCCCAACAAAAATACAATTGATGCTTGAAACTTTGATCCTGCACAAGTTGCTCTGAACGTATTGCTAATAGCACCAACTATCCCTCCCACCTAAGCCCTGTAGTGTGGCCACACAGCACCTTCTATCATTTACTTTGGTTTAATCTTGAGTTGATTTTCTTCCAATTCTTCGTAGATATTAACGAGTGTCTAGACAATCCCTGCACCTTCGAGTGTCGTAATACAAGAGGTAGCTATGTGTGCATCTGTCAGGAAGGTATGCTGAGGTTGACAGATCGTAAGAGCTGTGTTGGCCGGCCATCGTCAGTTGGAAGCCCTAGTCAATGGATAAGATCACAGAGCTGTGCCGATGGTTACCAGCTGAATCCTAACAACAATGAGTGCACTGGTGAGTGGGTACCAGTTTATTGGCTAGTTAGTAGCCATAAATTGGGAGCTAAATGTAGACGATAATTCACCTAAGTTCTAAATCTTGTTTCCAATGTTTAGTTTTGAGATGAAAGTACAGTTCCTGAGCTACTGAAATAAACGTGATTTTGTTAGTGGCAGCCTGGAAAGTGGCATCGTTACCGTGCCCTCATTCAACCAGATAAACGGTCTATCGTCAGCTATTAAAGAGAGCAATTTTGTTTTTCTTGTAGATATTAACGAATGCCAAGTGGGACGTCAACGAAACCATAATTTCTGCCAAGGAATCTGTGAGAATACAGAGGGTAGTTATCGCTGCTTATGCCCCAACGGTTACAACTTGGGTGATAACAAGGTTAACTGTAAAGGTGAGATGCTAATATTGCTGGGAAATAATCATTAAGATTTGTCAGATATTGAACCTAATGTCAGGACAATTGTAGACAAACCTTTCGTACGGGGCTTATGTAAACCAGTAAACCAAAGCTGTCGACAGGGTGTATAAAGAGAGAACAGATTGTAGACTTACACACAGCCATGGTGTATTTCTCTCTCTTTGAAAAAAGACTAGGACAAAATAAGGGTTAGGGTTATCTGTGGAGAAATATAAAAGAGAACAAATAACCGGTTCGCACCGGGATTATTGACTGGGCTCAGGCGATTGTTTCTCATGAATCTTGATCCGGGACGGGTTCCGGCCGGACTTGAAGACTATCTAACTCAGATTGGTCATCTGTGTTTGTTTTCCAGACATCAACGAGTGTAAGGCCAATCAATGCGGGAGAAACAGAATGTGCTTCAACACATTAGGAAGCTACGAGTGTATCTACGTTCCCTGTCCGAGGTTCTATCGAAGAGCTGAAATAGAACTGGAAACAGGAACTCAGTTTAGGTAAAGCGGGGATGAGGGACAGGGTCATGAAGCCATGGTTGAAGTTAAGTCGTCCCTTACAAGGCCTAGTCAGTCAGTCACTGAGACATTATATCCTTTTAAAAGTTTGTTGAAATTGGTCATTTATTTTGTATCAATATGAATTGCAGATCAGACGCTAAATTGTGTGCAACAAGTCGTGCATGGACGTGTACTTGTTCTTCTCCAAGATCAAAATGTGTGCATGGAATTGTTCAAATGTTCAATTGAAGTCTCTTTATTTACTGAAAGATACAAGTTGTTTGTGCTATATGTTTAAGTATGACTACGAACATTAGGTGGCAATGCCATTGCTGTTTAGCTATTTTTCAACTAGTGTAAAATGGGACATCAAACGAACAATTCTAGTTTTAAATTATTGAATTATTCCGTAACAAAAATTGAGTATGTGTTTGTTTGTTTGTTTGTTTGTTTGCAGTTGCATTAAAGAGTGTCCGAAGAATACGCCCGAGTGTTACGACCTTGAGGACTCTATCCGATATAAAACCTTTGCTATAGCCAAAGGTTACCGCACCAGGGATTTGTTCATCATGAAAGTCGTCAATTTATATGACGGCACAGCTGAGAATAACGTCTACTTTACTGTCACTGATACTATAGGCTCACAAGAAGTAAGTAACAAATAAAAGCAATGACCAGGAATAAGAGTACGTCTACTTTACCGTCACTGATACTAGAGGCTCACAAGAAGTAAGTAACAAATAAAAGCAATGGCCAGGAATAAGAGTACGTCTACTTTACCGTCACTGATTCTAGAGGCTCACAAGAAGTAAGTAACAAATAAGAGCAATGGCCAGGAATAAGAGTACGTCTACTTTACTGTCACTGATACTAGAGGCTCACAAGAAGTAAGTAGAGGCTCACAAGAAACAAATAAGAGCAATAGCCAGGAATAAAAGTCTGTAGTTTTCCAATTTGAAATATTTGACCGGTTGAAAAATCCAATCTGTTGTTAATATTGGAGACTTTCCTTGCTGAATACTGAGCACTGTGTGGTAGCTAATGCAAAACCTTTCGCTTGCTAGTGCAGATGTTCTATTAAAAGATGACAGAGTTTGAGATCTTAAAGTTTGGGGGTTAATTCTAAGTACATATTTTCACTTTTGTGTCGGCTGTTATCAGAGTTGTATTCGAGTCCCTGCAATTCCTTTCACAAGTCCAGTCACAAGTCCAGTCACAAGTCCAGTCGCAAGTCCAGTCGCAAGTCCAGTCGCAAGTCCAGTCGCAAGTCCAGTCGCAAGTCCAGTCGCAAGTCCAGTCGCAAGTCCAGTCACAAGTCCAGTCGCAAGTCCAGTCGCAAGTCCAGTCGCAAGTCCAGTCGCAAGTCCAGTCACAAGTCCAGTCACAAGTCCAGTCACAAGTCCAGTCACAAGTCCAGTCACAAGTCCAGTCACAAGTCCAGTCACAAGTCCAGTCACAAGTCCAGTCACAAGTCCAGTCACAAGTCCAGTCACAAGTCCAGTCACAAGTCCAGTCACAAGTCCAGTCACAAGTCCAGTCACAAGTCCAGTCACAAGTCCAGTCACAAGTCCAGTCACAAGTCCAGTCACAAGTCCAGTCACAAGTCCAGTCACAAGTCCAGTCACAAGTCCAGTCACAAGTCCAGTCACAAGTCCAGTCACAAGTCCAGTCACAAGTCCAGTCACAAGTCCAGTCACAAGTCCAGTCACAAGTCCAGTCACAAGTCCAGTCACAAGTCCAGTCACAAGTCCAGTCACAAGTCCAGTCACAAGTCCAGTCACAAGTCCAGTCACAAGTCCAGTCACAAGTCCAGTCACAAGTCCAGTCACAAGTCCAGTCACAAGTCCAGTCACAAGTCCAGTCACAAGTCCAGTCACAAGTCCAGTCACAAGTCCAGTCACAAGTCCAGTCACAAGTCCAGTCACAAGTCCAGTCACAAGTCCAGTCACAAGTCCAGTCACAAGTCCAGTCACAAGTCCAGTCACAAGTCCAGTCACAAGTCCAGTCACAAGTCCAGTCACAAGTCCAGTCACAAGTCCAGTCACAAGTCCAGTCACAAGTCCAGTCACAAGTCCAGTCACAAGTCCAGTCACAAGTCCAGTCACAAGTCCAGTCACAAGTCCAGTCACAAGTCCAGTCACAAGTCCAGTCACAAGTCCAGTCACAAGTCCAGTCACAAGTCCAGTCACAAGTCCAGTCACAAGTCCAGTCACAAGTCCAGTCACAAGTCCAGTCACAAGTCCAGTCACAAGTCCAGTCACAAGTCCAGTCACAAGTCCTTTCATAAAGCCAGTCACAAGTCCAGTCACAAGTCCTTTCATAAAGCCAGTTGCAAGTAACTGGTTGAACAATGATAAAGGAATGCTTTTGTTAAGAGTTTCATTTAAATAGCTAGTGACTTGACTGGGTGTTACCTCTGTCTCTTATTTTCATCCAAGTGAAATTAACATTAATAATTTGTTTCTTTCTGAAATTGCTTTTTCTTTCACCGCAGTTCTGCAATTGCAACATGCCATTCAGAATACGGCGGGAAAATGGCGAGACTTTAGTGGCCACTACTTCTACGTTGACTGAGCCTAAACAATACAAACTGACAGTGAAAGCTTCGGTCTACGACGAGAATGACGTCTTCCAGTACGCCACCAAACAAATCATCTTCATCTCGGTGTCTGCGTATCCTTACTAAGCTAAGGGGTACTATTCACAAACAAATCATCTTCATCTCGGTGTCTGCGTATCCTTACTAAGCTAGGGGGTACTACTCACAAACAAATCATCTTCATCTCGGTGTCGCGTATCCTTACTAAGCTAGGGGGTACTACTCTCAAACAAATCATCTTCATCTCGGTGTCGCGTATCCTTACTAAGCTAGGGGGTACTACTCACAAACAAATCATCTTCATCTCGGTGTCTGCGTATCCTTACTAAGCTAGGGGGTACTACTCACAAACAAATCATCTTCATCTCGGTGTCTGCGTATCCTTACTAAGCTAAGGGGTACTATTCACAAACAAATCATCTTCATCTCGGTGTCGCGTATCCTTACTAAGCTAGGGGGTACTACTCACAAACAAATCATCTTCATCTCGGTGTCTGCGTATCCTTACTAAGCTAGGGGGTACTACTCACAAACAAATCATCTTCATCTCGGTGTCTGCGTATCCTTACTAAGCTAAGGGGTACTATTCACAAACAAATCATCTTCATCTCGGTGTCGCGTATCCTTACTAAGCTAGGGGGTACTACTCACAAACAAATCATCTTCATCTCGGTGTCGCGTATCCTTACTAAGCTAGGGGGTACTACTCACAAACAAATCATCTTCATCTCGGTGTCTGCGTATCCTTACTAAGCTAGGGGGTACTACTCACAAACAAATCATCTTCATCTCGGTGTCGCGTATCCTTACTAAGCTAGGGGGTACTACTCACAAACAAATCATCTTCATCTCGGTGTCTGCGTATCCTTACTAAGCTAAGGGGTACTATTCACAAACAAATCATCTTCATCTCGGTGTCGCGTATCCTTACTAAGCTAGGGGGTACTACTCACAAACAAATCATCTTCATCTCGGTGTCGCGTATCCTTACTAAGCTAGGGGGTACTACTCACAAACAAATCATCTTCATCTCGGTGTCGCGTATCCTTACTAAGCTAGGGGGTACTACTAACAAACAAATCATCTTCATCTCGGTGTCGCGTATCCTTACTAAGCTAGGGGGTACTACTCTCAAACAAATCATCTTCATCTCGGTGTCTGCGTATCCTTACTAAGCTAGGGGGTACTACTCACAAACAAATCATCTTCATCTCGGTGTCTGCGTATCCTTACTAAGCTAGGGGGTACTACTCACAAACAAATCATCTTCATCTCGGTGTCTGCGTATCCTTACTAAGCTAGGGGGTACTACTCTCAAACAAATCATCTTCATCTCGGTGTCTGCGTATCCTTACTAAGCTAAGGGGTACTACTCTCAAACAAATCATCTTCATCTCGGTGTCTGCGTATCCTTACTAAGCTAGGGGGTACTACTCACAAACAAATCATCTTCATCTCGGTGTCTGCGTATCCTTACTAAGCTAGGGGGTACTACTCACAAACAAATCATCTTCATCTCGGTGTCGCGTATCCTTACTAAGCTAGGGGGTACTACTCACAAGGCTTCCAAATTCAACAGCTACAATATGAATCCTTTTGCTATTTGATATTTCTTGACAAAATGGTGTTACCTTTGATAGAAGTGCTGAAAACATAAGACAATTTATTCCCCAACTAGTCTGTTTTCCCCAAAAATATTTATAATCTGCAAATTAGTAAGAAAAGAGATTTGACCTTAGTAAGTGTACTTGGTGAGTTATTGATTTTTCAGAAAGTTGTTTTATATATACCAAAAAAATGTATATAATTACCACATTATGCTATTAATTTGCAAACTGCCTCGTTTGCTAGGTGTTTTAACACAATTTACAAGTAGAAATTATATAAAAGTATTTTTGGTGTCAGAGTATTTTTATCGCTTCAAACCTTTCTTAATTATGTGAAAAGTTTGCAAAATATTTGATGTAAACCCGCTATTTTGTACATTGTATTAACCTTTCGACATAATAGTGTTATTTCTCAATACAAGATATTAATCATTAAAACAAATCTATATTTCTGAACTGTATATTCATTTTATAATATTGGGCTATTTGCCCCAATAATGGGTTAGCACTAATCAATTGAAATGAAGAGCACATTAATAGGGTATTTTTTTTTAGTTTGATACAAATGTTGAGTTTGTTGGGTCTGTCCCCAAATAACTGTAAACAAACCAGCATTGTGCATGTACAAATTAGTAGAATATGTTAGTATTTGAGTACCATCTATGTACACTACGCTTAATGGCACTTTGGAATATATGAAATGGATGGTACATGTACGACCTTGGCACTAACAGCCCTAAACCATTAAATGTCTTGTGGCCAGGAATCCTGTTCCAAACTCCAGATACTAACAATGATGAGTTTGAACCGTTGCTCTTATATTGAAATAGTCCATCGATGAGTTGGCTGTGTATAAGGCTTTATTATTTCCTTTTTTTTCATGTCACCAGTATATATGCAAAAAAGTTACATTTAGTAATTATTTTGTTAGTATTTATCGTTAAATTTGGTATGTATTGGACTAATGATGGTTGAAATTTGTATTTTTGACAATTAAGGAGAAAGTTTTCCCATTTAATTCTTATTCAAATGTATCGTATCAGATAATTTAATCATGTTATAGATCGTTGTAAATATGTAACATTTTTTAGTGCCGACAATTTCATTAATTATACAATTTTACAATCTGGAAATAATTTTGAACACTGAACACTTAATGACCAAAAAAGTGTTTAGAATGTTTGGAATGTGTTTACCCACAAATTGACAAAGTTGCACAATATTATGCTGCATGGGTATGTCATGTTCTTGATCTCACGATTAAGTAATTGTGGCTAATATGCTAAATATAAACAGGTGTAAATGACCAATTCCAATTGGCACTTTCATGTTGTATTTGTGCGTACACTTGTCATTTATGTTGCGATGTCTGTATGATATTAAACCCTACAGAAATAAAGACATTGAATCTGTGTATTGTTACCTATAATTGTTCAGAAAATTGCTGGACGGCAAACGTTAAGAACCACTGCATGCCGTTTTTTTTCTTGTTATCCAACTTCAAAACAAACCCCCTTTTGATGATGATTTGGTATAAAATTGGACAAAGTTGAGATTTTTGAAAAGAATTAAAATTTAACAAATGCTGAAATTTGTTTTTATTTGCACAAACATCTCTAAATTAACCTTGCATTAGCTCAAAACTATAAAACAAAACATATTTGTTTAGGTATTATCACATTTTAATAGCATTTAAGGTTTTTACATTGTTTAAAGTTATATATAAAAACCTTGGGAATATGTAACAAGATAACCAGTCTGCAATGGGTGTTACAGTTCCTATGTTTAAAAAATATACATTGTTAATTTTGCATGTTAAAAATTGCAAAATACATTTATAATAATGCCTTCGCACCATATTATTAATCTGTACAGGAAATTTAATAGCGATTGTCCAGATGGCAGCCAACTTCAGGTGATAGAATAAGGTAGCAATTCTTTGCCCAAACTAGATAAGTTGTGAGCTATGTAGCCTTGCCCTCGAGTATTTCACCACCCTAATTGATATAAAGCAAGAAAAAAAAACAATTAGTGCATATAACGACGACGACGACGACAACATGGCGTTGGGGAGGGGTTAGCGGTGGGGAGGGGTTGGCGGTGGGGAGGGGTTGGCGGTGGGGAGGGGTTGGCGGTGGGGAGGAGTCGGCGGTGAGTAGGGGTCGGCGGTGGGGAGGGGTCGGCGGTGGGGAGGGGTCGGCGGTGAGGAGGGGTCGGTGGTGGGGAGGGGTCGGCGGTGGGGAGGGGTCGGCGGTGGGGAGGGGTCGGCGGTGGGGAGGGGTCGGCGGTGGGGAGGGGTTGGCGGTGGGGAGGGGTTGGCGGTGGGGAGGAGTCGGCGGTGGGGAGGGGTTGGCGGTGGGGAGGGGTTGGCAGTGGGGAGGGGTTCGTCAAAACAATAATAAAATAGGGGTGAGTGGTGTGGGGGGGACCAGGATAATGTCATTACCTTCTCAATCTTCTCATCCAATAATTTGAAGAATTCCATCTGACTCTGCGAGATGGCCCTGTGAAAGGAGACAAACAGTCATACTTCTAATCACCCACACATACACTAAGGGGGTTAAGTCTAATCACCCACACAGACACTAATGGGGTTAAACAGTGTGTGAGGACTAAGGAAAATCTCCATTTCTAGCAGACACTGCAACTCCAGCACATATTACACTGGTTCTTTTCAGAACCACACTAATTCACTTAACCAGTTCAACCCAGGATTATCTTGACTTACTTAATATTCTGCGCCAGCGGGCCAGCCTGCGGAGTTTCTTTCCGTTGTAACTTTCGCAACCCGAGATCTTTCTATAAAATAAATATAAAGTTCCTCTTTGACTAAAACATCAATTAAACTAGGGGGACTACGCAATAACATGTTCGAATTCAGGAGAAATTTTTTAATTTTGTCTGTGTGTGAAGATTTCTTTTGATAGGGCAGAGTCAATTCTAATAATTTATTTGAATATTCAGTTAGGCCAACAGGTAGATTATTGGTCACGAAACTTTCATCATTTCATAGAATAAGTAAAAATAAAGCTTCTAAGATTTGATATCAATCATATCTTCAAATGTTTTGAGACAAACTAACGTCACGTTTGATAATGGCTTTTCTGCACATCACAAGAATAAATACTAATTTTTGTTTGGCAGTAAATCAGTAATTGCATAATTCCCAAAGGGAAACTTTGGATTCAACAAAACAGTTGGACATAGAAAATAAAACTGTCAGCAAATGAACCTGTATTGTCAACACAATACAAGAAGACCTTATCAACAATCATCATAAATATAACATCCATCTTTCATTTCAATTCTGTTTCTTAGTAGTTAAATGCACACAAAATTAAACACAGACTGGATAACAGACTTGCTATTAATACTCAAGCACTCAAATTAAACGCTTGTTTGTATTTTTTTCCAGCTCTCAGGATGTCAATTAAAAATCTTGTCCACGTATTCATTCTTTGCGCGACTGTCCAGTTGCCATGGTTACAGATCCACGTAGATTCCTAAGAATACTGAAATGTTGTTTTAGTGCATTCTAAATGGCAGCCCTCAAGTGAATAACTCAAAACTAAACATCAAAGACAAGTGCGCACATCGTTTGTAAAAACATGAGCCTAAAGGTAGGCACACATTTCAAAATAAATATCAATCACAAACGAACCAAAGTTCTAGCCATTACCGAAATATAGATTACATTAAACCATACTCCTCCAAGGCCCTATCCCCAAGTCAAAATCAGATTACACAGGACTCGTTTCCCAAAAGGCAAGGATCTCAGGTTTTCTGTTAAATGCAATGCACGACCAAAGCACACACATAGTAAAATATAAGTGTTTTTTAAAGGGGGGGGGGGGGGGGCTGACATCTGACATTGTTCAATATAACATTTTACAAAACTCTTAAAATTCTTAATATTTCACTGTTGTGACATGTCAGATTGAAGTGCATGACACAGCATTGTAAGGAGAAGTTAATCCTCTTTCCTATTATGTGAGAATCATTATTTCAATCTCTGCTCGGTTCATTTGGCCAGAACCCCTCACAAAGCCCCTCACATAGTGCATTTTTCCCGCCACTCACCGATAAACTGATTTCTGGAGATACTTTATGGTGGGATTCCTCCCCTGTGTTTTCGCTGGTCTGCTCTCCAGACTCCCCAGCCATCTGTCCACCAGTCTGTCCACCGTTATGACTGTCTTCGATGTCAGGGCTCTGTTTGATGTTCTCCCTGCCTGGGCTCTGACCTTTGACATCTGTTTGAAGAAAATAAATGTGTAAACATTTACAATTATCTTTATTTCAAGAGAAGTTTGTGACAAAAAGAGGTCTTCTGATGTGTATTTCATAATATTGTAATGACTACTGACTAGTGACTACTGAAGTCACTTATTTATGCAGCCACTCTTACACACGTGATATTGTTTAAATAAAATTAATTACATCCAAAAAGGATTTTTTCTCAAAACCAAACAATCAGTTTTTGAATTATGTTCCATCACCAAATGCATTGTCTTTTTTACTGAGCAAACAGAGGCAGCAGGGCTTATGCAATATTACTCAGCAGGCTAAACAAAGTCTTAAGAAGGAAGGGAATTTGCCAATCACAAAGAAGATTGGCAAAACCAGTAACTTAATTCCAACATGGTGGGTAATAAGATTAGTGATTACCTCTTCCCTGTGCAGAAAAACGTCACTTTATTTGAAAGAGAACAAAAATATCACTACTACAGAAAAATATTCTTACTTTTGTTTGGTTGCTGCAAATATAAAAACTGATAGGTTTGAAGAAGTTGAAGAAGAAAAACCAACCACTATTGAAAACTACTGATAAGGCTGCCCAAACAAGCATATTCTTTTGGCCAATAGGTTTCACAGTCTCCTGATTTTAATAAGAACCGACTCATCAAATCTTGAGAAAAATTAATTCACACAAAAATTGTTCCTTTTCTAATGAAGAAATTGGCCTACCATCTTCCCGATTCCTGAGGATATTTCCATTGCTCTGGTCTTTGATCGGAGGAACCGTCTTGGTAGCAGAGCATCCCATATCTCAGTTGATGGCATTCATAACCTGGTTGATGTGCTTCCTGGTCCTAGTGAAGTCTTTCCATAGCTTCATTGAAGGACTTGAATGCTTTCGCTTGGAACATCTGATTTTAATTTGTAATTAAAACAAGCAAACAAAAAGGGACTCATTAAATCATAATTAACTGAATTAAGATGAACTAGCTGGGCCTAAATCTTACGAAATGAGTCTTAACATTTGTGTAAACTGTGTCCCCAAAGAAATAAAGCTCTTTGTGTTGAGGACTGTACCCTTTAACCAGTTCCTGGTTGTTGTTTTCATTTATTTACCGGACCCGGGCACAGGATTATTTTGTACAAACATCAGGCCCAGGACATCAGCCCAGGACAGCAGCCCCTGGGCAGCACACAACATGCCAACTGTGAGCCGGTTACTGGCAGATATTCCGGTTAGTTTCAACATATTACCACATGCAGAAATGAATAAAACTTGCATCATTTTTCTGTAAGCACAACCTGCTGTACAACTAATGGCAAACATTATTCTTGGCTTTCTTACTAATGAAATTAGTCTTGGGGTTAAAACATCTTCTAATGAACACGAGAAGAGACAGAAAAACACGTCCGTTTCTGACAAAGGTGCTAAAAGCTTGCAACGATAATTAGGTGTCTTGGCGATCTGACAATCTGTTACCGTTGACAAATTGATAAAAAGCCCCAATTAGTTGGCCATACATTACCGACTCAATGTTTGTTGTTTTGTTGGGGTTTCTATTTATTTTTGGGGTGGATATCTAAGACTATGATTTCTCAAAGCATTTTGATCCCCAAAGGAGACAAGTTAAAGGTAGGATACACCATTGGTAATTCAGCAATGGGTGGATTTCTTAACAATTTGGTAGTAAAAATGTTTGATAACGGCAAGCAGTGTATCCTTAATTTAAGACAACAGCTTCTTACGCTCTTCACTCGGCTCTCTAGCAATTGACAAGATTACGTGAACATACTTGACGACAGAAACTTCACCAGTTTTAACTGTCAGCAGCTATAGTCTTCCAACGCCTTCCAGCAGAGGGTTCTTAGTTGTCTACAAATCTATTTATTAATAATTGTACAGTTCAGATACAACACTTTTCACAAGCAAAATTTGAGGAGAGAGAAACTAAAGTTATTTTGCACACTGATAATATCTCTTTCTTTTGTGAAACATCCCAAGTGATTTGCTTACATGTAAGTTAGATAGAGCTACCATACTTCACATCTCACAAATTATAACAGAGAGCTACGTACCCTTCATTTGTTCAAGACTTCAGAATTGTACGTCTTCTACAAATCCATTCCCATTTTTTGGATTGACCTCTAATTTGATTTCTGTCTGCATTTAAGGACAAAGACTACAAAATATCAATTCATTTTGGCCATTGGCGTCGTCGCCACAAAATCCATCCATGACTTAGTGATGACGTAAATACCTATTTGCACACAAGGTTTAAATGCTGTGGAAGTCTGATGAATACTCGATAATGTAAAACCAGAAACGTTAGGTTTCTTTAACCCTAACTCCTTCTGGTGATTTTATACTAGGAACTTTCCTCATCCTTGCAAATCCCAACACCCTGTGCTATTAAACTGCACTAAACAGCTGGACTCCACCAAACCCTTGTGTTGGAGTTTGGCTGGATGGGGATTGTTAGTGTTAATTACATCTGATAACACTCAACTACAGCGAGCAAATTGCAAGCAATCAACGTTAGTTACCATTTTAATCAATTCAGTCACTTAGACACTCCACAGCATCATTAGTGACATTTCAAATTGATAGTGTAGAGCTGCAAATGTATACAGAACGGGGGGGGGGGCAGAACAGGAAATAAAATTGGGGAGAATTGTGTCTTTGTTGATACCATGTTTTCCTTCCTCCATGGTGATACAAACAAGACATTTTGCACACAGTCAGAGTTCGTAACGAGTAAGATATTTGGCTTTAGGACCATTGCAGATTTGTCAAAATATAGGTAAAATTAACAAGCAATTTTCTAAAATGTCAAAATGGCTGCCATTGCTAGTTATTCTACCAAAACAATTTCAAAGAATAAATCTGCAATGGCCCCATAGACAAATATATCATTATCGTGCCAAATTCCATGTTTGTTTAATCCAAAGCAAAATCCCATCATGTCTGTATTTTATTGAAAAAATTACTTCAGCAGCTGTTTTTCACCGGAGTAGACATATCTTATCATAAATGATTAATTTCACAGTATTTTTAAAACAAAAATGTATTCCATCAAGATATTATTGAATTTTGTTTGCAAAATGTTTAGGAAATTGGCTTTTTTGGGAGTCTACGCGTATGAGATATTCCAATCTTTAAATATTTTGACCACATTTAATTCATATGTCATTTTTTTAATGGATAAAGAATTAAACTAAAACGTAGGTTTCTTTTTACAATTCTAAATCAATAATGAAATATGAAATCAGCATTCCGTCATCCATAGTGTGCATTCTTTATTTGATTGTTGCCAACGGGATTGTTACTATGCAAAAATCCATGGTAACTATATTGATACCAATTGAAGGCCACCTGTCATTTTTCTGTGAATTTAGCCAAAGTCCAATCAATGTAGTGGCATAATCCATGGTCACTTATCCATTGTCAAATTCCTCTACAAACCAATTCTCCCCTGCATATTGTTACCAAGGATTCTGATCCAATATATCAATAACCAACCACCCACCGGGACTCTGCATACATGCCATATAATTATTTCATAATACAAGAGGGGGAATGAATTATGTCGAATATTATAAATATACAATCACCAATTTACCAGACCCATCCAATCAAATGTTGGTATCCTGTACTTGCATGCGATAGCTCACAATTGCTTGTGCTACATGTAGTAATTTATTGTAGTATTTATTGTAGTATTTTTATTTAACTTTTTGTATTAAACTTGTATGTATTTCTATGGGTAGTGTACATAAGACAAATTTCTCCATATTTTTATGAGGAGACAAATAAATATCAATATCAATAATACATGGTCACGTGTGGTACCGGTAGATCATTGCTGCCTAGCTCTTGTATCCATTATCATCAACTGATTACAACAATAATAGCAACAGGAAATGATTAAATGGTTGGCTGCCATAGGTTTGTCAAGTGTAATGCACGGCAAACGTGCATTCAATTACTATCATTTTAGGGCAACATATTACTTATTACCTACAGGAAATGTTACAGCATCGTATACTGAGAACAGGTCTGAGATCTTCATCCAATATACTGTTTATCCCGACAATTTGTTTGGCAACCTATGGAGACTGTGTATTTTCCAGCTTTG
This sequence comes from Crossaster papposus, assembly GCA_037893245.1. Lineage (NCBI taxonomy): Eukaryota > Metazoa > Echinodermata > Asteroidea > Velatida > Solasteridae > Crossaster > Crossaster papposus. The sequence goes on from JBAIAA010000756.1 coordinate 155,700, forward strand.
CACCGTTTCTCTGGAACTCGTTTCCTGACTCGTTAAGGACAATACAGGACCACTGTCTCTTCACACACGCCATCTAAAAACCCACCCTCTTCAATCCATTTATCTCTTAGTCATAATGACATTCACTTTCCATCATTTTTCACTGACCGACGCCTTTGAATGACTATTATTATCATAATTACTGCGCGCCTTACAAACTATGCGTTGTATTATCATCATTACATGTGCAACAGCACTCAAGTTGTCTTTCCACTTTTTACTGGTAATTTTCAAACATCAGACAGGTGCCCTTTTTTAAACATAATTTTTTTAAATTTAAGCTAGACAATCAAGTGTGAATCAGACCTGGCTGGAGTGCTGCTTAAATACCAGTACCTTTTAGCAAAATGTCTAAACCAAAATTGTTATGTGTTACAGTACTTAGCTACATTAAAAACTAAAAAACAATAGTGTGTCCCAACAGCGATATCAACATATTAATCTTTCTTAGCAGGTTTTAGGAAAGGCTTTGATAGTTTGCTTTACTGATTGTGTGTACCCGCTCACTATGGTAACAAATATTGACTTGGCCTACAAATACAGATCTATGTATTCAAACAGGTGGCCAAAGACGAGTGCACACAAACACCCATAGAATCCTGACCCACATGTACCTCCGATACATGTACCTCCATTATCCGTGTCATATTCATTTTATGAACCTGACTTATCAAACAAACGTTCCATTTGACCGATTAGTTTTGTTGCATTCTTTCACCATGGCTCTTTATTGCTATAGCAATTCTGAATTTAGGCAAAAGAGTTCAAAGTTTCAAAACTTATGTATTCAGCATGTACTATACGGAAACAGATTAGTAATTGATCCAAATTTTTTACCTTTAGAAGTATAGGCCTGGAGTAAATCATACTCATGTAGTTATTACTGAACACTTTGCTTTATTATTTCGAAGAAACATCAATGTATTCAATATACAATACTGAATGATGACAGATTCATAATTATGATGACAAAAACATCATGAGAGTTCCATGTACATGTATATTTACATTGTACAACTGATGACAGACAACACACTCTGAGTTTTCAAAGACAACTGGGTCAAACCAGAAATGTGTGCATAATAATGCATTCCCTCATAACTGCATGCAATTTCACACTGCACTGAACACCACTTCCAATCTCGAATTGTTCAGTTGACATAACATCTCTCCTTCTTGTTTCTATGGCAACATCAACACAAAGGTACAGATGCTACATTGTGAATGGAAGCTTTTTCTGCCACACAGAAATTGGCTTTCACTGGGAAAAGTCACGTTGCATTGAAATAAACTCGCTGAAAGAACCACTCTGACAATAAAAACCACTCTAACAATAATACAATTATTACCTTTCTGTATTGTGTACCTGCATGAGTTCATTTTGATTAACGTAGACATTTTCAAACCATGTCCACTTCTCCCAAACGATGCATTTATTTACCACAGCCTTTCTGCAAGTATACCATGGCAATATTCATATTTCAGTTTGAAAAAGATTTGCAGTTTCATTTGCTGAGAGCAACTTAAAGGTAGTATACACCATTTGCAGATATCGAAAAAAAATTACTACCGAATTATTAAGGAATATCTTATTTATTTGAATGTAAATAATGATTGTAGGCATCCAGCAAAACGATTGCTCTAGATATTCTGTAATTGTTTCAAAAAATTGAATTGTATAAATCAAAATTCATTATCGCCGGACGGCGATCGCGAAAAAACAAAAACAACATAAGAAAAACTGCCCGATTCCGGTTGAAAACGAAAGTCGTTTTTCTTGCTTTTCTCAGCAACCATGATTGTAAAACTTCCGACAGGTCAGTTAAACGGTATTTACTATGAAATATAACCCCCTAAATCCACCCATTCATGAAAATTCAAGCAATTACCAATGGTGTATACTACCTTTAAATTGTAGCAACAAGAACATAAACATTGCGTTAAACTTAAAAGGACAACAGACATCTTAAAGTAATTCTTATTCAAGTGAGGCACATCACATCAAAAACTGTTGAAGCTGTAACAATAGAATACTTTGATGAGGCTAAACAAAAAGGGGGTTGGTTACATGATCTACCTGAATTTGATTTCCAATTTTGGCCAAAAACAATTTGAGTATTTTAAAGTCTTCCCTGCAAGATATTTGGTGCTATGAGTTAATTAAAACTAAGATGTGTAAAACAAGTAACTTACAGCATGGAGGAACATTTAGAAAAAAATGACCCAACAAATGATCATAACAACAATTACAAAATTTCTTTCCTATTTATCTACCTGGATAATTTTAAGTGCGTTACTGTCAACACACAATTTGTTTCGGTTTCAGGTTTTGCTGGTTAATTAATGGTGAATTGTCAACTAACTACGCAAACCTTCAGCATCGCTCCATTTGCAAAGGTTCTTTGTTTATACGTTCATCTCCTGTTGAGAGGGGAAAAAAGAGCACTTAATATACTGAAGGGCTGGCACTAGAATGAAAATAAAATTAGCATTTCTCTTCACTATAAGACCTAACATAAATAACCATCATTCAATGGTGATAGATCTCAACTGAATTGCCAATGGTCCCTAGATTGCATGCAACCAACACTCATTAATATTTCATGGACTTTCCACCACAACCCTCGACAGCTTTTACATCCAATCTGTTTAATAGTATAAAATTCATTTTGGATGTCGACTGTACTGTGAAGCATTTTAATGCAACGTTTTTAAGTGACTGTTTGCCTACAAGTACCTCGTTGAAGTGACGTTTGCGTTTATGGTTATATCAAATTGCCCATGCCTATACTTTTCTTTTTTTTGAATATTAGCAAAAATATCGATCTAGTTTATAATTAAACAATAGCTTCATGCAGTTTAACGTTAAATTTAAAATCAGTATTAAGACGTATTCAAACTTGCAAAATCACTGGCTCATAAAGTAAAAGGTCATCAAACATTGAGAAAAAAATGGTGTTAAACTAATATTACAGTCCAATTTACAAAACAGTGGTTAGGCCAACATGTACACTGTACATTTTTATATTTTAATTGGTTCTTATTTTTAGAACTGATAATTCCAAATTTGTACAATTGAATCTCATTTTTCTTTGTAGTCTAAAATCTCCAAAATGTTTTCCAAATTATAAATTTCCTATAATTCCAGATTTCTAGGTTGATTTGGGTCGTCACTTTGTAGGATCTAGGTCTTAAGCATGTTTGCAAGACCATAAAGGCACGTTAATGGAAATAGACAATTTATCTACTTGATGTAAATGAGTTACTTCAGACTTTAAACGTCTTCAACTTGTGTAAACATGGTAAACAGGAAAAGAAAAGAATCACTTGAAACTAAATACATACTAGCCTGACACAATATAAAGAAGTACTTAAACAATCTTAGATAGTACACAAACTGAACGACCACATTGACGAAATTAAGGCAGACGTGCTTAATTGAGTTGTCTGAGCACCCTTATGGGTCGGATTTGATGCCTAGACTGACACAGATACAACAGAGCAATGCCACGGATGTACGTGTACGTGTTCACGAGAAATGGATGTTGCGAAGCACAAGGACGTACATTCTGATAAAATTGCTAATGAAGTGTGATTCTGCGCTGCGCTCCGTTCAACGTGGCTTTTTTGTTCCGTGGACTGTGGTTGTAAAGAGATACTAATGTAATTTGTTTCTTGGGGGAAAATATTAATTAACCTGCGCTTAGTGCAATAAAACAGGCACTGATTCATTTACATATTAGCAAAATTAAAAAAATTAAAATTAATAATGGTAACAAATTGGAAAAGATTCCGTCTGGAGAACTGTTAATATGTAGAATACACCATTGGAAATTGCTTGAATTATCTTGAATGAGTGGATACCCGTATCACATCAGAGTTTATAACCTATGACCTTTAACAACTGGACTGAAGCAGAAAGTTTACCATGTAGCTGGGGTCACACTCCTTAACCCCAAGAAATATTACCTCATTCTATCACATCCAAAATAACATTGACACATTGGGGTACATTAAATCCAGCAGTATGTTTTAAATGGAAGTGGATTTGAAGCAATTGTGTTTGTCTAAAGGCATGTTCCCATTGGACTTAATTTTGTTAGAGTACCGCGACTTTTCTTTAGAACGACAAAATTAAATCCAATGGGAACGCACGGTAAACACACCTCCCTGTCTATTTACCGCGACCGTGATGTAAAAAAAACAGGCCGAAAGAGGTCGCGGGAGACTTCCGCGCAGCCACGGTAAATTATCAGGGCCGCTAAAAAGTCCAATGGGAACGCTCCGCGCTGTAAAACTACCGCGACCAAGCTGTAAAACGCTATGCAAACAACAACACTTCCTGTATACGTCACAACTATACACAGAACTCGCGCGAAAATGGTAGTATGGTTCCCTGTCTCGTTTGCATTGATGGCGGTGTGGTATGTACCGTACGCAGCGTGTGTAGGAATTACCGTGTGTAGGATGCAATACGGTCAGCGCTTTTTTCAATCTCGTCCAGTTGCTGCAGTTTCGCTACTTGACTAGTTAGAAACATGGCACATTTGACGTGTTGACGTGGCCGACGAATCCAGCGCGCGAAAAATACGTCACAGGCACGTCATATCCCGCATAGGTCAAAGGTGACTGTGCACAGCGCCCGCAATGTGTGACATTCTGCCAATCTCGAACAGCGAATGAACCGTTCCGTCGCGGAATATAAGTCCAGGTGGGAACGCGCGGTAGATTCACGCTAAGGAATGCCGCGGTAAGTTCCCGCGTGGCCGCGGAAGAAAAAGTCCAATGGGAACACGGCTTAAGAGAGTATTTATCACAATATAGACACAGAAGGAACTACATGAAAAACGACCAGTGTACTAGTTACTGAGTTACACAGACGGCTAATCTGCAGAGTTACGCACACATTATTGTGACCATAGACCATCCTGACAATTCTAAGCATTCATAGACCTACCGGTACAGTGAACCACATAATACTGAACGATGAACGAAGCAAGATATGATTCAAGCGGCGTAATTGTTGGCTTATCTCAGTAACATACACACCACAGTTCAGTCACCTGAATATTGATATTCCTTTCAGTATTTGTACTGGGTCAACAGTACCAGACGAAAAAGCATCACATTTCAAAGTCGAATTAAACATACCTTAACGGCAGTGCCAGATTCTAAAATTGAATGTTCATAAAAAAAAATAGCGACTTTAAATTTCTACTTTTCATTTTTGGTTTCCTCCTTTGATTTTTCTTGGGGGGGGGAAAGGGGGAAGGGGGGAGGGGGAGGGGAAGGAGGAGGGGAGGGGGGAAGGGGGAGGGAGGGGGGAAGGGGGAGGGGGGGGGGGGGAAGACGGGAAACTGGCGGGAAAGGAAAGGAAAGTATTTTTTTGTGGGGGGGCTAGACAAATGCTAAATGCCACTTTTTCTTGTACAGCAGCTATTGCATTCAGTGTGTGAGCATGATACTCTATCACACCAGCTGCTCAGTGTGTGAGCGTGATACTCTATCACACCAGCTACTATCTGTGAACTCACCTAGCCATATGGACCTAAGACAGAGATAACAAAACAATTGTTGACTGCTTTGATGTGTGAGTAAGATGTGACAATGTTAACACCCAAACACTGCTGAGGTGAAGCAAAGGGTGCTATGCAGTCCACGAAGGTGTTAAAACGTCATCACATCCAATATCACAGCAGTCAACAATTGTTAAACATAACACAGCTTCTAACACTAGCTCTATCTGAGTAAAAAAATATAAAAAAATTAGCTGACCCATGTACACGGAAATGTATGCTTTGCCTACCTGTGTACGATGGGATGTAGATCTGCTTACTAGAAACGTGTGGATTTCAAAAATCAAATCACTTAGGATACGCCATTTGAAGATATCAATTTTTTTCACTACCGAATCAATCGAACCGAACAAAAGGAGGATTAGACCAAGGGGATGAAAAAAGTCAAATACAGACCAAGGGGGTGACAACCTGGGGGGAAGGGGTGAAACCACAAGGAAAGGGTCCAGGGTGAAGATCAAAGGAAGAACTAACAAGAAGTGTGACTGCAAGGGGGGGGGGGGGGGGGGGTTGCGAAGAAAATGTGTGAGCAACAGTATCACAAGAATTGGAGTGTAAATTGATTTTAAAATAGATTTTTACAAAGAGTAAGCCAGACCATAGTGTGAAACAGCCTTGTCCACATGACAGCTTGGTTGTCAAATGGTGTGTTTTGATAAGCTGTTCAATTTACATCTTCATTGTTGACCAATCCTAGACGCAAATATCCCCTTCCTACACCTACATTGTATAAACAGGTGTACATGTAGTCAGGTTGGCATATCACATTCCTTAACTTGAATGTTCGTGGTTCAAGTCCCTCCAGGGGAGACGTATACAATGTCCAGTCAAGACTCATGTTTCAATTTCTGCAAGACCTATTAGTCATGAACCACATAACGATCGAGGATCCCCTATTGTGTTTTCCTTTATTCCTATGTTATACCCTAACCCCATTACCTAGCGCTTGCCCCAATGATCGAGGACCAAATTCGGACAATCAAACCGTCGATCGAGGATCCTTTGTTCCCTTTGTTCTCTTTTGTGTTTCGACCCTCGATCGCAATACGATACAAGAGCCTGATCTCCAGACTAATTTCAGTAGATTTCCCAACAACCTTTTATAAACACATATGTACATAAATCCTAGGATCTTTCGCATTTAATTTATAATTTAAAAAAATCCACCCACTCAATAACTACATTAGACAATGTAAACAATGGCACTTAAAAAAAAGGAAATTAGACAAATAGAGTGATTAATTATCGAACCTAGTTTTTAGAACTTTAGAAAATGCATTAATAATATACCAACATGTCAATGTAGGTAATTTGATACATCGTATCAACAATTTCAAAATGCTATTAGGTCATGAGTCACACAGCAGCACATATCAGTGCTTAATCAGCCAAGACCCTCACAGGTTCCCATTTATAATCTAGAGTAGAGAGAAGCAATTGTGGTTAAGTGTCTTGCCCAAGGACACAAGCACCATGTTCCTGGCAGGGTTCAGACCCATGCACCATCTCGTGCATGATTCAAACACAGTTAACTAACTGACCACGGCACTCTAAATGCCAATTCTCATACTTTGCAAAGCGTCCATATCCAAGAAATCATGCAAATTGCATTTTCATTCTAGAAAATATTTCGCAATTTCTATCACACCACAGTCCATTAATTGATTAGAAATTGTGCTCCAGACATAATTATTCCCCATACACAAACCACTCAGGCACAAATTCCAGACAGTTTCTAATCAATCTAACACGATCAACCTGCTAATTAGCGAGGACTTTCTTCTCCCAAACTTAATGAGTTTGAAAGGTTTGTGGGAGGAAGATATTCCCTGGGGATAACAAACAAGAGAGCAAGTTGCAGGTTCATCTTAAGAATTCAAGATAATGGAATAGTCAGTTATCCGTATCATAAAGGATGAGAAGCATCTCAGGAATGACAGCTAGATTACATGAGATCAGGGAATGGGTTCATCAAGTGTGGAGAACTCAAAACCAGCCTTGAATTAATCAAACGTGAGGACAGAAATCTTCTTACAGAGAAGGGGAGGGGGAATTAACCTATCCGATGATTTTATGTGGTACAGCGCTGAAAATGTCGATCTGGGGCTTGTGGGAATTAGGTACATGTTGCCAAACAAAATATGGAAATTTAATTCTAAGCTTGCATATTGAAATGAGCATCATCTTGTAGTAGTTGGTAAATTTCCTCCTGAATCTGGGTCAGTCTAACAGAGGCCAGTGCAAGATAATTCATCAGGCATATAGTACATACATGTAGTTTACATTCGATCTAGCAAAGAAAATGTTACATACAGTCGAGGGAAAAACAACTTATTCTTTATCTAAAATAGTGTCTATACCGTTTAGTATTAAATTGGTCCACAAAGATCACTAAAATCCAGTCTTTGTTCCATACCTTGTCCCACAGATTGTCACTTTGATTGCCCTTCAGTTCAATTCAAGCCGCGAGTTTAGATGAAAATCTTTCCTTTGCCAAGGGTCAAATTAGAATACGTGTAACTGGCATCAGATTTCTGTTCAGATCAGAGTTCTTTTTATGGAACTACTTGTATCAAATTACTTCATTGCATAAAGTGTCCAAAGGAGAAATCACTTACCTGGAAAAAGTCTTGAAGCCTTGAACAGCTATATCACTATCAGCATGCTACGTTGCGCCTCGGGCAGTGTTCGTCCAATTTACAAGAGAGAACATGTACCGCTTGGATGAACAATTCTACAAGGGGCTCGATACACACACACCACACTTGTTAAGTCCTCCTGCCAATATTCTTTGCATACATTCACATAAATCTCTCTGCTTGCGAGTCACGACTGTTCACGCCATTTCTCCATGGTAATGAACTTGCGACAGTAATGACGGTCTCGGTTGAAGTGGGAGAAGGTAGAGGGTGATTTGCATGACAGCTAACGTCTGGGTTTAGCATCCAGTCTTTCCTCTGCGTCTAGATATCTGATTCAATTTTCGAAGCTCGTTTCTCTGATTAGAGAAGACAATCATTATCCGTCAACTGTGGCTGGCAGCACTTTGGCTTTTCCTGGTGCAATAAAAATCAGAAAAAAGGGGCTGATTATAAAAGCAGCTGCAGAAATGTAGATTATAAAGAATTGGTTTTGAAACTGAACAATATGACATTAATACAAGTTGCTTTTAAGACCATATGTTACCTGACAAAGATTTTTCCACTTTTTACAATTATATTTTTAAATTAAATTACTGAGGCCCATTTGTATAACTTTACAGACGAATAATCTATAAATTATCGTCAACCAACGTCACACTGTGTTTTATTTGCGACTTGATAGAATCTTAATGCACTTAAAATGCTCATCATTACTTTATCCCACGTTTTGAATGGTTTTAGCTACCCCGGCCCCCTGAACACGTTCCTGAAAAGATAGCAGATGTTTTTCGGCATCGGTGCGTTATTTCAAGGGTTATTTATACTGCAACATGGTTGGACTTGCTGCTACTATACTATACTAATGACAATTACGATGGTTTTACGATATAATAATTATCTTTATCAGTTTTTAATTCTACCATGGAGGAATCAATAGACATTCTGAATTGGAACTTGAGCAATAAAGGAAACCAAATTGGTGCAGAAGTCGCTGTGAAATTACCATGTGCTTTAAATAAAAACACATGGTCTTGATTTCTAGCCCAAGAAATGATCGTATATAAAAAGATTGAAGCCCCACAAGTTCATCTTAGTTTGACACTTGGAAGCCAGATTTGTGAGATGCCGGTATTGTATTTTGATAAGTTTTGTCATAATTTTGGTGACGTTACTTATACTTCTAACCGGCATGCTGGGTCCTATACAGAACGGAAAGAATGTAGTATCTTCAGTGGTTGTGTACAAAGTATATGGAGAGTCCAGAACATTGTATTTCCTAACAAAATTGGAAATGTTTCTCGCTCTCAGTCCCGGATTCATGTCTTTTTAACACTTTTGTACTGTATGACCGTCAGTAAGATAATATGAAGAACAAGTGGTGTCAGGTTGCAATTAACATTCTTGTTAAATAGCTCATAAATGTATGCATGCACACATTTGTATTGGCAAGCAAATTGTTGCCAATATACCCCAACGTTTAAACTTGAAGTTTCTAATTAGTATACTTCCATTGTGATTTATAGTATAACGCCTGTTAACATATTAAGAAACATAACATGCAAGTATTATATTTTAACAGTTCAAATAGTTCATAAGTTTGGATACTTACATACAATACGTTCACTGAAAATAATATGCGAGTCAGTCCGAATTATCACTGTAGGTTGTTGTTCACAACTGCCACCATGTGTTATGCAGCTAGCAAGCTATACCCCCTCGTGTGAATACATTTTGTACACGTTCTTTATTTCGAACGTACATTTGGTGCTGCACTAAATCTCGACATGTCAACAATTATTGACAATTATTTACAATCTGTTTACCTTAAAATACTTCCAATTGATAGCACTGTTACCAGAAGTTCAATTTAAAATAGAATCTTCAAACAAATCTCAAATGTACGAGATATTCTATATACACGTTTATAACTCATTCCGAAACTTGTGTAGAAGATGACGTCATGTTGCTAAGCACTTGTAAATCACTTGCCGCTAATACATAATGCACGACAGGTGTATTTTTAATTGATTGGACGAGAAATATTCTGTCACTCGATAGCGACGCGCGCAGTTCAAAAACAAGGACAGTTTGCGACTATATGTTGATATTTATTAATAAATATATTTTATAAAAGAAAGTTCTGGTTTTCTTTTAGTTCCCATATTTGTTTATAAATATTCCTTAATTTGTTGCAGATTCTGTGAAAAAAAAAGTTATTCACTGTTAGAAAAAGGAGTTAATAACCAAATTTATGAAACTGGTTAAAAAACAAGATTTATTTGGGGTGGGGTCCCCCCTATTTAACAACACGTGGACCATAGAGGATGGGAAAATAGACAAGAAAAAATACAAATAGCGTATTGTTTTAGAATACTTATTTTATTCCCCAATCTTCTACAGCCAGAACAAAATTAAGACAACTAATGAAACCCTACTTATCCAGAATAAAGGAGGAAAAAGGGAAACAGGTTTTGTAAAACCTGTACTCGAATTTAGTTGATGGGCAAGGTATTTTTCTCCTAATACAAATTCCGTGAGTATTATTTCGCGACTTAACAGCCCACGTGTTGAGCGCCCTCTTATGAACTGCGTTTGATAAACAAACTCACGAGCGAACTTGGGGTGCGTTCGTTTAGCTCATCTGAAGGGTCGATCTCTAGCCCTTCTAAACTTTTGGCTCTAGAACCGCGCCGGCAAAACGCGATTGTCGGACTGAAGATTTCTTCGATATTTACTGCTTTCCGTCAGTCGAAAACAACTTGAGTAACAAGGTCGGGCTGGAATAACAGCTTCTAAAATCAATGATGAGCTTAATAAATATTTGTCCGTTGCTTGGACTGCATACTGAACGACCGAACGACCCGGGGTAACCCGTGTCGACTCGGGTGAGCTAAACGAACGCACCCTTGGGCACATAATCCAGTGATTGCGCCCTCATTCACCAATCTGATGAGAGGGCCCGGGCGATTCACAATGCAGTGCGCCACCAAGCGTTTGACTCAAAAGAGCCACTTTTAAACTTTACGGTCGACTTCTTCCGTATATCATGTGGTGAAATATCTATTCTTCATTGTTCACGCGAGGTACAACACAAACATAAATGTATCCGGAAGCGTCGTTGATTAAAACATTGTTATTTGCAGAAAAAATTGGAACTTTAATCGTGCGCGTCCAAAAAGACGTAAAAACTGATGAGTTCATGCAAAATGAATACCGTTTTTCAAACTGATGCCGACTTTTTCCCATGATGCACCGCGGGTATAGCAGGATTTGCGCCTCCAACGGCAGCTTCTAGGTATTGTGAATCGCTCGAAAAGGTAGCATACACCTTCGGTTTAATTATCTTGAATGGGTGGATTTGGGGGGTTGCATTTTATAGTAAATATCGTTTAACCGACCTGTCCGAAGTTTTACAATCATGGAGGCCGAGAAGGGAAAAAAACAAGAAAAACGGCGTTCGTTTTCAACCGGTGTCTGGTAGTCGTTCTTGGGTTATTTTTGTCGCGATCGCCGTCCGGCATGCAATTCTTTTGCTGGATGCCTAGAATTTATTTACTTTGAAATAAGTAAGATATTTCTTAATAATTCGGTAGTAAAAAAAAATCGATATCTGCAAATGGTGTATACTAGAAATAGAGCCTGAAAATTGACTCTTGGTAGCGCGCTTCCGGACCCGCGAATAGGAAAATTATCGTGTAAAATTAGAGAAAGTCAGTAACAGTTTTAGAAATATTTGATTTCTTAAGATAATTACCCTGGGAAAAGGCCTTTGTAAAATTATTACTAGCAAATTAATTTATGAAAAATGAAATATTGCATGACGTGAAAGAAAAATATGGTCACTAAGGTCATTAAGTATTTTTTTGGTAAACTTAAATAGGAGATTAACATTTATCTGGGGGTAAACATTGTATTACAAATAAACTTGAAGAACTTAAAAGAACTGGATAAGAACTGTTTTAAAGCGTGATCGAAATTCAATTGCTTGAATCAATCTGATGTAGGTAGGTAAATCGTTGATCATTTTCGTCCCCACGCAAGTTTACGATGTGAAAACAAACCTGATCGAACAATGATACCTAGAATTCAGAAACGAACATCCTCATGTAAAGGTCGCAAGTCGAATTAGCTTTTGTTCATTTTGTTCATCACTTTTTCCAACGATTAGAAACCATTCAGTTAAAAACTATAGCAGGAGAACCGTGTAAAAAGCCCATAGAAGGATCACGGAGGCGTCCAGAAGCGCAAAGACAAAATGGCGCACTTTCAGCCCTTAACCAATGCATAACAATATAGATTTATGCTAATATCGAGATTTAAACCCTTCTTGATTCTTGTAACGACATAAGAAGAAAAAGAAGCGGGTATTTCAATCCCGTGTATGTTTACACAGTGTGTTTATTGATCGATATGAACAATGACTTTAGCCAACAATATCTCCCCTCGACATCGAAGAAACGGCAAACAGACGATGACTTGAACTGCAAAATGAACTATCACACTTACTCTATGGTGTAAGTAAACAATGACAACATGATAGAGTCCAAATACAGTGTCGGTAAACATTCTTATCAAGATATACGGCGTGTAAATCAAGGTTCAAGTGAGTATTGCCGTGTTGTATATTGTTGTTCACAAAAATACATACATGTACATGTACATTTGTTACAGTTTAGAAAGTTTAGAATACAATTTCCTGTCATTCATTTATATTAACGAAAAGAGAATACTCACTGGTGCCTATTCGGCGTTTTCTTTTCACATTTTTACACAATTGTTTTGTGTCAATCATCGTTTAGCGATAAATATACATGTATTTCAAAACTCATTTTACACTTGTTCTAATCATAAATAATAACGCAACTTAAATGATATGTACAGATGAGTTTTTATTTGATAAACATAATAAAAACAATAGAATATCCAAATGTCCCGTTGTCATCTTTCGCCAATATAATACAAAATTTTCAAAAGTCGTTTATTTGTCATACACTACAATCACCATGGATAGAGAAATTTAACAAACCAAGTTTGAAATTCAAGTTTACGTTATACAAATAGGTAAACTCTGCAGTAAACGTCAATTGTTGTTTTGTGTTTTCTTTTAATTCAAACATATTTCTGTCCATGCCTAAAACAACCATTGCAGCGCTTGCATTATACATGTTCGGATTTAGGTCATAATTCTCTTGACATGTACACGTACATTGTACGTGGCATATATTAAGCTCGTTTTATTGCAAAAGTTAAACTTTTAAATTTGGGATAAGATGGCGTCTAGCACCAAGGCGTAGCTCACAGTATAAAAGGCAACTTTTCATTGTAACAAATCACTACTAAACCCGGGTCACCGCCTATTATGTTCTAGTCTATGATTATATTCGTAACTGAAGAAAACATATTGTTTTCTTACTACATGTATTTCGTTATTTCCCCAGATTGAAAAAACAACACGAAAGGAGGTTAAGATTTGAACTTTCCGTGAAGACAACTTTGACTTGAGATGTTAGCACTTAGTCACACAAATTATGTTCTTTGAAACGAAATGTGTTAAATATATTCTTCAACAGAAAGTCGTCTAGACATTTACCTACGCTACAGCCCTCGAAAGGTTTCATTGGTGCAATTTTAGGAACATAATGTACATGAAATATGTACATGTAAATGATGACATACCATCAATAAAATTCTTTACATAAAACAGGTTGTTAATGTTAGCTTTAATATGGAAATTATTTTGAGAGTAAACGTAAATAAATAAGGTCTCTCTCTTTAGCAGTAAATCCGCTCGAGAAATAATCACCAACCCATCTATTACATTGTGCTGGACAAGCATTACTTAGAGATTCTAGTGGATGTTTGGTTCCAAACGATTCAACTTTTCTTAGAATTCCTGAAATCTATGTACACGCAAATCTGTTACGATGACGTACATATTATCAGGTCAGTATTAAACACCACCAACGACCACAATTGGTAATATTTTTTACATAAATCTCAACACTTCTTAGAATGTGTAGGCCCCTTATATGCAATCAATCTAAAACGATGGGGCTGTTTACACGCAAAAATGTATTTACTTTAACAATTTGCAGGAATGTTTCAAGTTGTTTAGTGAAAAATGATAGTAGCCCAAATATCATGTAACAGATGTAAAATAGTTATGTGAAACAACAAACTGAACATGGACAAAAATATGATCACATGTGTGGCACCATAAATCACAGCTTTTCTGAATAAATAAACAAATTCTGGGTCATGTAGCCGATGGAATGTTGTCAGTGTCAAACAGGTCAGGGGTCAGAGGGCACTCAAAAGAATCGTATACTGTCTTCTTCGTCTGTGGGCAGTCTATAGGCAGGAAGGGAGATCTTCCGGATTCTCACGTCCATCGGCTCAACATCCAGATACTCATTTCTGGATGACACCTCCTCAAAGACCTCATCCTGGAATCGAACCCGGTGCTGCTGTTGCTGCTGTTGTTGCTGCTGCTGCTGCTGCTGCTGCTGCTGCTGCTGGTGGGGGTCCGAATCCAACTGAACTTTGTTGTTATTGTTCAGGGTCAGAATAGAGCCGTTAGGGATCCCTCTACGTCGTCGGTCTCGGCGAGAAGGCAGGAGTTCTACAGTACTAGCTCTTTGTCTTGGCACCTCGCCCTCAGGGCGAAGAAACTGACTCAAATGGGCGTTATGTAACCCTTTCCCGTTCTCCATATGTGGTTCCTCTTCATGGGCGGAGTCAGGGACCGGTGAAGGGCAGGGGGATGTATCAGGTGTCTCTAGCCTTATATCATGCAAACTCCCAAGAAGTTTCTCATTAGCATTGTTCAAGGCGTCAATTTGTTTTTGTTGTTTCTTCACAGTTTGTTCCAACTGTTTAATCTTGGTGTCCCTCTTGTTCAACTTTTCGACAATTTCTTTTCTTTCTTTTCTCAGACATCCCTCGATGAACATCAGTTCAGACACTAGCTCCGTAAACTGTTGATCTTTCTCACGAGCGACCTGCATGACCTTTTCATCGCCCTCTTGTAGACGCAGTTTCCAGCCGGCGATCACTTGTCTGGTTCTCGTCTTTTGTAACTCCATCTGTCTGCCCATGTCATCAGTGATATCATTGGCATCACGTAGTCTTCCCTTCAGAACGCTTATCTCTTTCTCAAGCTGCGCGAAGAAAACAAAACAGAACCACATTTAAATCTACTGGCGATTATTGTGCTACAAGTTGTTTTTCCCGATTCTTGTCTGTTTTTCTTTCTCCAAAACACACACCGACACACAAACGTCTTGTCTCTTACCAATATGCACTTCTTTGGTATTCCATCCCTACATTAAATTGTTGTAATTTAACATCCAACTTTTAACAAATCGAAGATTGTATATTGTTCGTGAAATCTCCGTACTGCAATTTCTGTGTGACCGCATGCGGTCCCATATCCTACTGACAAGTGGACACAAACAATATCGTGTACCTAATGCTAAACAAACACGCAACACCGTCCAGCTCAGATAGAAAATGAACCACCGTGCAATAACAATATTATTTACTTTCAAAAGGAGTCGCGGTCCTTTTTAATAGACCCAAAACCACCAAATTGTCCTTCAAAAGTATTTGGTTTGAGTTTCTTTTCACGATAGTGACTGGACAATAAACTAACCAAAATGACTGGAGGGAATTAATAAGGGTGGTTGTGTTTGCACAAAGGCCGCGAGCGGCAAAGGAAGGCGAAAAGTAAACATACACGTCCCAAAGGAATGGACAAGAAAGAAACAAGTCGAGCCATCGACTCTGCCTCGAAGCCAATTACGGTAGAAAATAAAAAACTCTCTTTTTGGCTTCACGATTTAAGTCGTAAATCTGTATTGTGAGCAGTAGGGTTACGTCGGTCGGGTAGAATACGAGTTCACGAGTGAGACACGAGTTCACGAGTGGAACACGAGGTCGTTTTAGTGCGGGTATACGTATACGAATACGTTTGCAATCCGACAGTACGTCATTCATTCTGGGATGGTTGACATCGATCAATTGTCAAAATAATAATCAATATCTACCCTGCAAGAGTATAGCAACTAAATAATTGATCGATCGATCCTACACTCGAAAACGTATAAAACTGTTACCATTCTAAAAAAATATGGTAACAACGATCCATTCCCAAAAAGGCTTTGGTTAACCCTTGTTACATACAATCGACCTTTATACTGACACAAATGACCCCCTTTGGCCCAATTACTGTTCATACCATTACCAAGATCTCAGAGTAATAAACACACCTCGTTAGAGCCATTCACAATAAATCCCTCATTGTTCAAATCCAGTCATACCAGAAAGGTCAAGATTTTTACGGACATTTATTCCTTTAATGGACCCTGAATGTGACAGGCCGACCATGTTCCCCCCCAAAAAAAAGAAGAAGAAGAAGAAGGTGGGGCTACCTCGGCTACCAGCTTAATCTTTGGAGTCACAGAAAAACAACATGTTTATAATACAGTTAACAGATAACAGTTAATCGAATATCAGTTTGCTGTTGACATATTTGAGACAGACGATGTAGAATTGGGCATAAAGCAAGGATCTGTTCCTTGAAGTCCTAACCCCAACGTTACCCTTTGATCAAATTTCAAATTTGTCATTGAACCTCGGGATGTGAGCATTAATAACCAGACGTAAGTTTCTACGCAATTACATACCAAGGATACTCTTCTTATTAATAAAAAGGGACCAGTCAACATTTATTGACATTACAAATGGCACAAGCTTTCTTTTCTTAAAGGTAGGATACACCATTGGTAATTGCTTGAATTATCATGAATGGGTGGATTTGGGGGGAGTTGTATTTTATAGTAAATATCATTTAAATGACCTGTCCGAAGTTTTACAATCATGGATGCCGAGAAAAGCATGAAAAACAGCATTTGGGCAGTTATTCTTCTGTTATTATGTTCTTTTCGCGATCGCGAGCTTTGTTTAATAAAATTCATTTTTTCCGGAATAATTACAGAATATAATATCTAGAGCAACATTTTGCTGGATGCCCAGAATCATTATTTACTTTCAAATAAGTAAGATAGTAATTCGGTAGTAAATATTCGATATCTGCAAATGGTGTATCCTACCTTTAAAGACCAATAACCAAATAGAAATATCCAGTAACCACATAGCTTAAACTATGCACAGCAAAAAAGGAAGTTATGGCATTTTTGTTTCCAATTTAATTTAGGTAGAATAACAATTTCGCTCAAGACGCAGTGACACTAAATAAACCATCAAATTATCACTCAGAAGCGAAAGTCGACCGGAGTGGTTTAGACGATAAGACACCGATACAGGAAACTTCTAAATTGACAATTTCCCGCCAAAATGTATCAAACAGGAAACACATTATTGACATTGTATGAACTCTGAAAGCAACACCATATTGTCTCAAGTTTTCCTGGCGGAAATACAGCCCAACCAACGTCGCATTTATACGTTTCTCTTTTACATTTATCTTCCACGTTTATACTAGTCAATAACGCACACATTTCACCGCGTCTCGCATCAAAGGAAAAGTCGATTAAATAGTAGGTTTTGCCTTTAACTGTCGTAAAAAACTGTCGTATTTGTTTATGAATAGTTAAGAAAAGTCATCTTTACCCATTCGACAGTCTCTCCTGCTGTCGAATCGAACTTGTATTTCACACATTACTGAAGGGCATCTTTAGGGGAAAATTTAATTTCCCGCGCCGGTCCGAACTGAAATTTAAAATGCCTTTAGCTTTCAATGCGACTTCGGTCCGGCGCAAAGTCCACATTTCATACCTAGACACCTACCACATCATGGGCACATTTTCATGTTTATTTTTCTCCCAGGGACATCATTACTGTGACTTTAGTTCGTGATATCTTGCGGATGGATATAAACACGAGCTACTCGATAGTTACCGTTGATAACATTTTGGACACTTCCACCATGCTTGGTATACGCGTACGTGATATACACGTAGGTGACATTGTCTGGTTAAGCCCTATGATGAACCTAGAACATGACGGAATGACTGAGAAAATGGCAAGATAGTTTCAAGTCAGAATTCAAGAAAACAAATGTTTATAGGGCCCTCGGTTACTGGGTCTACAAAGACAGGATGTAGAAAATCCAACGAAAAGGTGTCCTTTGATTGAACTTCTAGTTGTAAGATATGTTGCGTTTGTTTGTGTATTGGGTTGTTGAGGTGTTTGCTGAGGTTCTTTACAATTACAAGTAGCTTTCTGCTTAATAATGACCTTGCCGAGATTAAAGTGATGTCTTGTTTAAACAGTAGCCGAGACGTAATGACGTATTTCCTAGAGGGGCGAAGTCGGGACGCCAGACGACGTAGGAACAGACTCGCTCATTATGGGAAAGCGTACATGTAAACAAAGCGTGACGTCATTATGTCTTAGCTTATTGTATTTCTTATGTTGCCTTGAAGGTTCCTTCGATTTCAAGCCCCTTTGCGAGTTTGCGTACATCAGCACCTTCTGGTATATACCACAGAGTTTGTAAAAGATTTAAAATACCATGGAATTGAAAACCAAACGGAGCAGTTAACAATTCTAGTTATTTAGGGGCACGTATACGTTTTCGTTCAGTGAAGTGATTGCATTTGTACATTGCTGTTTAGTTCAAGAATTTCAAGTACTTAAATTACTGGAAAACGAAATAACTTTGCAGATATATTGTATATGTTTGTGTGATAAACAAGATCCCAGACATTCATCAGAATTGAAATTGATTGCGTTTATGGGCGTCCAAAGCAGAGAGCGGGTTGCGAACACTTGTTGATAGACGTCACAGACCACAAACCCTGGCAAAACAGTCATTACAGTCGGCCGATATGGGTTGCTTGGCACAAAACCGAAAAATACAACACCACTTTCTGTCAACTTCACCTCAAGTTACAGAAAGAAAAGCGATAAAGTTACTGACAAAAAAAACCCCGAAAACAAGGAGTACTGGTTGACAGTTTGACAACTTGACTTGGGATTGAATTAAACCTGGTGTTGTCTAGTCTCGGTTCAAGCCTGACCTGTCAGGTACATAGGTGACACCTGTCGTTCATAAACAAAGATGTCTGAATTGCCATAAATATTTGTCAAACCCTCTATTTATAAGCTGATGTACATCTACATATTTTCTACACGGTTTAGAACACAAATAGGACCTCGATTTGAAATCCATGCTTTATATAAAGTCCTTCACAAATAATAAGTAAAAACGAAGCACTGACAAACACAAATACTTGTATGTCATCCCTACAAGACTGGTATTGTTAAGACAAGGTTGAACCAGGGTTGAACCAAGGATTGCATTGTGTAAATCTTACCGTAGGGTCTTCCTATTGAAGGTAAACACAAAGGTTCTTAGGTAGCTAATCTATGCCTCCCTGGGGCAAAGATATATTGTGGTTGAACCAAGGTCTTAATCATTGAGAAAAACACGGCTTGTTTTACAGTCACGACATCATGGAGGGTAATCACGTGTCGTAAATATGTAGACTCGTTAGCGGTCGTAATTTACAACCATTTGCTTGTTGTAATTAGGGCCAATTAAAGCGGCTAATTGGTGATCCTATAGTAAGAACGCTTGGAGTGACATATTGGTGCATACAGTCAGTTAACAGAAGCGACCGAATCGCCATGACTAAATTTACGTTCATGTTCATAATCATAGTCATATTTTAGTGAAAACGGCACTTATATAAACGGCACTTCTGGTGAAAATATACCACTTTCCAAAACAGTTTTGTTCAACTGATTAGGCTATCGCGTTTCTTTTAATAATACAAACTGTGAAATTAACGGGGGGGGGGGGGGGGGGGGAGTGGGGGGGGGGGGGGGGGGGGGAGTGGGGGGTGGGGAGGGGGGTAGTAAAAATCATCAAATGACCTTCGATTTAGTTGTAACCTAAACCAGACGAATAGTGATTAAAATAAAATCGAATTAAGTCCACTAGGTTTGTTTACATTTTCCAGTCAGTCAGCGCCATAGCACAGCGTGGATTAAAACGCAAGAATTTAGAAAGCATGTTCTGAAAACAGTGCATTTATTTACAAGCACACGTGGGAGACAGGCATAGAAGCATGTAAACATTCGTGCAACATGTGTGAAGTGTGTGAAATACGAGGACCATGGGAACAAAGAAAAACCATCTATCCGAATGTTAGCCATACTTTATGAATATTCATTACAGCAACTTTATTTTCAAGATTGTAACTGGATATGTGGTAAACGCAGAACATTATTCGTCTGTATTCCAACCCAAATTAGTTTACAAAAACCACTTGTTAAAATGACAATAATGTTTCAGGGTATTTAAAAAACCTTAACATTAAAAAAAATGTGACTTTTTATTCACGTAATGATCAGAATCACTTGTTTAAAAAATAATGTGGTGTATGTACCCCCCCCCCTAAAAGGTAACTTAAAGCAACTTTTACCAAAGAGGCCTCAAAATTGTTATTAATATTACACAACAAAACGTTGTAGTTTACTGTTAAAGGTAGGATACATCATTGGTAATTGTTTGAATTACCATGAATAGGTGGATTTAGGGGGTTGTATTTTATAGTAAATATTGTTTAACTGACCTGTCTGAAGTTTTACAATGATCATGGATGCTAAGAAAAGCAAGAGAAATGGCGTTCGTTTTTAACCGGCGTGGTTCGTATGTTGTTCTTTTTTTTTGTATCGCCGTCTGCCGATCATAATTTTTTTTCATTCGATTTTTCGGAACAATTACTGAATATCTAGCGCAATCGTTTGGCTGAATGCCTAGAATCATTATTTACTTTCAAATAAGTAAAATATTTTGGGACAAATTACAATTGTCTTTCAGTAGACCATGAATAAATATTATGTAGAATTCTTTCAATGGCTAGGCAGATGTGCATGGTTACAACCAGTAATGCCCGGCCAACAACAACCATAAGATAAGTCCAAGGACAACCATTATGTTTATGTATAACCATAGTGAAAGGTAGGTAATAACCACAGAGAAAGGACCCATTTCTCTATGGATAACCAAGGTCAAACCATTGAGGTGGAAACGACACGAAGACAGCGTATTTTAGCTGTAAAAATATCAAACGAGGCATAATGTTATGAAGGCGCAAAGCAGAATATAATTATACAAACGTGTGTATCTTTATTTAGCGCCGACAGACAACATGGCGCTTAGTCTTTGCTCGAGAATATTTCACAGCTAATCTACCTCACCGCTGGTTGCATAACAAGCCTGGTAAATCTAAAGTCAAACAATTTTGCAGATACCAAGAAGTCTTAATAGTGCTCTAAGCTTAAAACCACACATATATTACAGATTCGGGCATTAACAAATAAGAAGGGCGTGGCCACGTGAGATCTAGCTCCAGTGTAAACCTAACGTGGAACTTTGTACCGTAACGAGAAAACTATTCTTGTAGGCTACGTTTCTGTCCTCCTTGGTGCAACCAAATACCTAAGATTCAACACCGTGTGTACATCTATACACAATAATGCTAAGTTTATGCTTTTCTTTCAAAATATTGTTTGCTATTCAAACTAGAAACTTGCAAAACAACATCGAGCGAACAAAGACATTCCACACATTTTGGGCGGCTTACAAACATTAAATACAAATGATAAGTAGCGGGGCACCAGTCACTGCAGGGAACCTCTGATACATGTACTTTGGCTTTGTCATAATGACAAAGTATAATATTGTGAAAAGCAGCATTATGCACAATGCAATATTTACTAAAGAATAAAAAAACGCAATGAAAATAAATGCTCTATAGATTTCCTCTTTTATAAAAACCGAAAACCACACAAACAAAGAGACCATGCCACAATGCTCAGTAAATCAATCAAAACAGACTGTTTACGATTCCATGCTATACATTTCATAAGATGGAATCAGGAACAAATTGAATTTTTACAATTTTTAACTCAGTAAAACTCGGTGCACATGCATCACATTACAATCTATAGAATTTGACTGAAACTTCTGCAATGTTTTATAATAATAGCTGGCCATTATTTATAAACGGTTTATAATGTGTGGAGGGGAAACACGACTTTGGACATTTT
The DNA here is from genome assembly GCA_037893245.1 of Crossaster papposus. NCBI lineage: Eukaryota > Metazoa > Echinodermata > Asteroidea > Velatida > Solasteridae > Crossaster > Crossaster papposus. The sequence continues at coordinate 178,042 of JBAIAA010000756.1, forward strand.
AGTCACCAAAAAGGCAGCTCTTGCCCGAATTCGTGCTTGTTTACTAAAAAGACTGATCTTGCTAGCGGTCTTGTATAAGTTGTAATAACAAAAGTCAAAACAGTTATCAAATTTATCAAAATAGACCAAATTTGCTGGTAGAAAACACAACATTCCCATTATTTAATAACGTTTTTTGCTGATATCCTCTCCAGGGAATTTGAACATTTCACAAGATAATCCATTATTTCCAAGGTTAATCTACCCCCTCACAGGCCCAGCAGTCGGCCCGGCATACTTCAGATATCATGTACGCCAGCATTCCTTGCACCCTACCATCAATAAACTTTTGGTTTCAACCCCAAAGTTCAATCTTTCATCCCACACAAAGCAGACACAGTTCACCAAGTTCATTTTGTACTTTGCTGACGCAGGGTTAAAACCATGTCTGTCAATTTCCATGGTTGGATTTGGGCATATTATGAGGACAAAACTCGTGGGAAAACACATTGAAATAGGATTTATACACTGGCTGAAGTTTGAACTCCTGCCCCGAACACATCGCATGAGAGGGTTTTGTGAATACAGCATTGATCTGAGGCTGTATAGAAACAGTTATGGTAGACGGAAATGCATTGCCAAAATGAAACAGATCTGCAAAAAAATACACTAAATTAAAAATTGGATATGTCCAATCGTCATAAACATAATCACATAGCCAATATTATGGGATTACATGTATGGTTTAGGGAGTACCTCTTTCAAATCACAGACAAACTGATTTCACTTCAATTTTAGTAACGTGATTTTTTAACAAATGCGTGTGGATATAAAATCTGGCAAAAATCTGCCAATACAATGTACAAAATGTACACTGTACATGTACAGTAGTTATAATCATGGCTATGCACAAAGGTAGCACTTGTAGCATGCAATGAATAGAGGGCATACAGACTGAGCTGACAAACAATAGGACACATGGGTACACACACAGGGTACAAGGACAAGTAACCTACATGTATGTTCCGACACCCCTATATGTTCCGACACCCCTATATGTTCCGACACCCCTATATGTTCCGACACCCCTATATGTTCCGACACCGCTATATGTTCCGACACCCCTATATGTTCCGACACCCCTATATGTTCCGATCCTCTATGTTCTGATATTCCTGTGTTCCGACATCCCTATGATTTTACACTTCAATGTTCCGACACCCCTATGTTCCGGCACTCCTATGTTCTGATACCCCTATGTGTCGGAACATAGGGGTGTCGGAACATAGGGGTGTCGGAACATAGGGGTGTCGGAACATAGGGGTGTCGGAACATAGGGGTGTCGGAACATAGGGGTGTCGGAACATAGGGGTGTCGGAACATAGGGGTGTCGGAACATAGGGGTGTCGGAACATAGGGGTGTCGGAACATAGGGGTGTCGGAACATAGGGGTGTCGGAACATAGGGGTGTCGGAACATAGGGGTGTCGGAACATAGGGGTGTCGGAACATAGGGGTGTCGGAACATAGGGGTGTCGGAACATAGGGGTGTCGGAACATAGGGGTGTCGGAACATAGGGGTGTCGGAACATAGGGGTGTCGGAACATAGGGGTGTCGGAACATAGGGGTGTCGGAACATAGGGGTGTCGGAACATAGGGGTGTCGGAACATAGGGGTGTCGGAACATAGGGGTGTCGGAACTTAGGGGTGTCGGAACATAGGGGTGTCGGAACATAGGGGTGTCGGAACATAGGGGTGTCGGAACATAGGGGTGTCGGAACATAAGGGTGTCGGAACATAAGGGTGTCGGAACATAGGGGTGTCGGAACATAGGGGTGTCGGAACATAGGGGTGTCGGAACATAGGGTTGTCAGAACATATAGGGTTGTCAGAACATATAGGGTTGTCAGAACATAGGGGTGTCGGAACATAGGGGTGTCGGAACATAGGGGTGTCGGAACATAGGGGTGTCGGAACATAGGGGTGTCGGAACATAGGGGTGTCGGAACATAGGGGTGTCGGAACATAGGGGTGTCGGAACATAGGGGTGTCGGAACATAGGGGTGTCGGAACATAGGGGTGTCGGAACATAGGGGTGTCGGAACATAGGGGTGTCGGAACATAGGGGTGTCGGAACATAGGGGTGTCGGAACATAGGGGTGTCGGAACATAGGGGTGTCGGAACATAGGGGTGTCGGAACATAGGGGTGTCGGAACATAGGGGTGTTGGAACATAGGGGTGTCGGAACATAGGGGTGTCGGAATATAGGGTTGTCAGAACATATAGGGTTGTCAGAACATAGGGGTGTCGGAACATAGGGGTGTCGGAACATAGGGGTGTCGGAACATAGGGGTGTCGGAACATAGGGTTGTCGGAACATATAGGGTTGTCAGAACATAGGGGTGTCGGAACATAGGGGTGTCGGAACATAGGGGTGTCGGAACAAAGGAGTGTCGGAACATAGGAGTGTCGGAACATAGGGGTGTCGGAACATATAGGGGTGTCGGAACATATAGGGGTGTCGGAACATATAGGGGTGTCGGAACATAGGGGTGTCGGAACATAGGGGTGTCGGAACATAGGGGTGTCGGAACATAGGGGGGTCGGAACATAGGGGGGTCGGAACATAGGGGGGTCGGAACATAGGGGGGTCGGAACATAGGGGGGTCGGAACATAGGGGTGTCGAAACATAGGGGTGTCGAAACATAGGGGTGTCGGAACATAGGGGTGTCGGAACATAGGGGTGTTGGAACATAGGGGTGTCGGAACATAGGGGTGTCGGAATATAGGGTTGTCAGAACATATAGGGTTGTCAGAACATAGGGGTGTCGGAACATAGGGGTGTCGGAACATAGGGGTGTCGGAACATAGGGGTGTCGGAACATAGGGGTGTCGGAACAAAGGAGTGTCGGAACATAGGAGTGTCGGAACATAGGGGTGTCGGAACATATAGGGGTGTCGGAACATATAGGGGTGTCGGAACATATAGGGGTGTCGGAACATATAGGGGTGTCGGAACATATAGGGGTGTCGGAACATATAGGGGTGTCGGAACATATAGGGGTGTCGGAACATATAGGGGTGTCGGAACATATAGGGGTGTCAGAACATATAGGGGTGTCGGAACATATAGGGGTGTCGGAACATATAGGGGTGTCGGAACATATAGGGGTGTCGGAACATAGAGCAGGGTGTTGGTAAAAGTCGGAGGTGGTCGGAGGTAGCCGGAGGTAGCTTTTAATGCTGTACATGCTGCTGACGCGAACCAGAGGGAGGATCTTGGAGTGAACAATTTGGAAATACAGACAAAATGTAATTGTGATGATCTGTGGTCGTGTGGAAACCCAGAGGTAAAATTTTATTCAGTGTAGTAAGTAATCTGTATGGGAAACTATATAAAAATCGTATACAACAGCATTTAGCTACCTCCGGCTACCTCCGGCTAGCTCCGACCACCTCCGACTTTTACCAACACCCCATAGAGCAGCAGTCACCTACACACAAATATAAACTATTCATAAAATCATAACTGCAATTTTTCAGTAAATAATCGAATGAGAAGTTAATCACTTACTTTCTCGTTGGATTTTAGTTCCCTGTCGACAGACAAAGTGAGGACCTCCACTTCGTTCATCTTCTCCAGTAACATTCCTCAACAGGTGTTCAACCCTGGTCCCTACCAAAATAATACCGAGAACAAAACCACCGGTAAAACTCAGCTCCCAGAAGTAGTCCCAGAGCGGGTAAACCAGCGGGTGAAGCAGCTGACCTCGGTGGGTTCAAAACGGCCTTGGAAACGGTCGTAGTGAGAGGAATATTAGACGCACAATAACGACACCCGTATTGGCTAGAAACGTGTTCCAACACGTGTAACTCCCCGCAGCGAGTCCATAAAACATAATGTGCAAAAATCACACGTGTTATCCCATGGTTATCCCGTTATCTACATGTACACTGTGGTACATTGTACATGTAATACTGCTGGTAGTGGTATTGATAAAATCCAATTCGCCAAGGGGTTGAGAAAAGTCTAGTTGCTTGCGCTCATGCAGGCGACCGTGTGTTTCTGTTGGAACCTTTGTATTATGTGGCTAGCCTTCGGATTTAGATTCAGCTATTATGCGCACAGTGTTTATGGGTGTTGAGTTGGGTCCGTTGAGTTCGAAGATAAAACCTTGATCAAACCATGGAGGATTATTCCTCCATGATCAAACTAATAATGCATTATTATAGATTACCCTGTCAACAAAATCTGATGCAAGTTTTTTTATTAGATTTCTGCGCGTAAATCCAAAGTTACGGACGATAGTTGTTAAAGCTCGAACCCGGATATTGTCTGGACAGATTGCAATTGTGTCACTGTCAATAAAACGGAACAATCCACGTTTGTTCTCCCGTCACGGTTTGAAATTTGGCCTCAATAAAAAAGCAATAAACACGATTCCACATCGCAGGTAGCTGTACAATGGAAATACAATTCTGCACCGAACAGAAGGAGCGAGAAATAAAGGTTGTTTTTAAACTCCTGTGAAACGGTGAGCTTTATTGACTTATATTACGTCATTGGCACAATCCCAAGATTCGGCATTGGTAACAAGACGAGCCCAATCTTACCGACGTAAAGGTTAACATAAATCATCAATTCAGCTCATCACAGTTGTATGATATTAATAACGTGCTACATACCTTCTTATTCCTCCATGGTTAAACCAAGGAGGAAGATTTAACAAGACGTAAAAATAGTGCGTTTTATATAGGAGAATAGAAACATCGAAATACACACCTCGTTGTGTAGTTCTCTCAATTTTTCGACAGTGTTACTCCACAAAAAAGACTGCAGACGAGCAGATTTCTAAACCGTATTTTCTAAAAATCATCGTCCGATCTTTGAGGATAATAACATTGCCTTATTGAATTACTAATGAAGACGTCAGTATGAGTCATGTGAAGATGTGCCTGATCGTCTTGATGTATCTGATTCGTGCTCTTGTGAGATGGATCGTAGAGACAAAGACGTACAAACAGACGTTCATAAACAGCTTCGTGTGGTTTTAGCGTTTATCATTCTGTACAGAGTGCATGACTGATCCAGTGCACGTGTCATTATTGCAAGCACCAACCCATAACATGCATACCCATGCGCATAATGGATTTGCCCACCGCATTATATTCATCCACGTACTACGAGACTCGACCAATCAAATTTAGGGGCGTGATTAATATCATACATAATTGGCATCATCTTTGCGTTAAACAAAAACCCTTATGATGAAAAGGTAAAGAGCGTTTTTAGAGAAGCTTAGTTTTTTAGGGAAAACAACTTTTTCTTAAAGTCGTAACAAATTGTTTGTCTAAAATATAATAAAATAAAAAAATACACAAACAATTTTTATTTATCACCCCTCGACAACAAAAATGTATTGTATTTTCCGATGGGAGCAAAAAGCATGTTTTGTATTTTGTTTTTGTTGCTTAACAACGTGTCCGTTTGCAATAAAAAATAGTTGAAAAGAAAAGAGGAACCCTAAAAATAACCCAATTGTACAAATCCTGAAACAAAACAAATAAACAAAACCCATCCTTCCGCAAATTACTGGTCATAGTACAGTTTAATATAATTATTTGTTCAATAAAACTATCATAGTCTCCGATGTAGACCACGAAGCCTTTATATAGGCTATATTTACTATTAAACAAGAGAGATAAGAGAATAATATTCCCTAAATATCAACATCGTTAACCTTTGAAGTATTTCGTTCAAACCGCACGAACAAAAACACGATTCTGTAAACACGTTTGATTGCTAATCGCGGCTATCATTTCTTGCGGGTTGTTTTTCTGTAAACCCCCGCAATTACAACTTGACGGAAGGAAAACCATAAATGAAACGCAGGGTATAGTTAAGCCATGGAGCAATAAACTAGTTTATTGCTCCATGGTTAAGCCAATGGAGGAATCCTCCATGGTTAAGCACACCGGATAAACGATACCGTTACACCTGACAGCGGTTGTCAAACGCTCGGTATGTGGTAATCCATTATGATCAATGCTTTTGTTGATTGTTAATCTACCCCCAGCTTAGTCTTTGCCAAAGATGAATGCAATTTTGTGTACGTCGCGTATACTCTTCACGCAGTGCGCCGGCTAACGACACGATTATAGACCAGCTACCTCGTGATCGAGGAAGCTGATGGGAATATAAATCGTGTCGTTTACTGGGTCGAATGGCAGACTACCCCCAACCATGGAGGAATCCTCCATGCCCCAACTATGGAGGAATAAGAAGGCTGCATGACCCCCTATAAAGCATGGCACCTGTACGATGAGTCGATGACCCTCAACCATTCAAACCCCAAATAAAACCCTTATTGTTCCCCCGCTCTAATTCGGCCCTGTCTTCTTGTACTGTAAATCTTATTATTTTCTACCCCAGCGGAGGATTAATATTATTACGGCTGTTGAAAATTACAACACGGTTGGGTAAACACCGTTAACGCGACGAATAGAAAAGATACTTAGTGGTAATTTTGTGACCCCGAGGTTAACATGTTTTGGACCGATTTGGAATAAGGATTCACTGGAGGCAACAGCTAGCAGCACTGAGTAAGCCAGGAGCACGGGCGAGACAAATCAATCCTCTGTAGCAATAGGAGTTTATAAACAAACAAAAACAGTTAATTCAAAACATTCGATTTCCTAAAACAGTTGGACATGGAAGGATGCATTCGATTTCCTAAAACAGTTGGACACAGGGAGATGGGCGGAAATTGCCTACAAAAGTTGAATTCATCCAAAACAGTCGAGATGATCGATGTGTGCAAATCCGAGCCTCGTAATGTATGTAAATGTATGGTCAGAGGTGACGAGGAATTGTTGTGGAAAGGCAAAACATATTGTTGTCTTCTTAAAATCAACAACAGACTACGAGTATTCATCGAAGAAGGAGGAAACCCCAATTCTACACACCCCAGGAGCCGCGGGAGTGGGAAATGCATTCAATGCAAATAGGTACTATTGACTGTTGAAAACAAGTACCCTAGCTGGCTTAAGTTGTGACGTGACATAACAAACAAACTCGTCGGGTTTATTTGGGGTTTCTTCGCACGGAAGTTCAGAAAGAGGGGCCTTCGTGATTTGATCAAAGGGAACGATAATAGAGCAAACTTTACCGTAGTGATTGCTGGACAAAGGGTTTTTACTATTAAAACGAGATAAATGATTTAAAAGGCTGCATGCTGTGCAGGGGGATTAGAGACTTCAAATGCTGAGGGTCGTACGAAATCCGAGGATAAAATTCCTAAAGATTTTCGTAGGATCATAAGGTGGGTCGCAGTAGCGAACTTAATCCTAGATAATCACCTTTTTCTATAATGTGATTTCATAATTCTGATAAATGCGCTGAATGACACTTATTCGCAAGAATGCTAGGAAATTAACGACAAAGGGTAAGCCTACACAAAAAAACACTATATCCTTCACAAAATCCTGCCATAAAATTGCCAAACCGAACAAAGGCCTTCATGGCTTTTTACAATTAAAAATTAAGTCATAATTTTTAAATGCAATTATCACAGCATGACGATGAATGACGAATAAAAGCGGATCATATTAACAGGTGCATTACACCTGCAACGAATAGAGCTATGTATGAACACAAACACGGCATGTATTCCCGGGGTGGGGGTACCATGGGGACAGATTGTTATACAGTGTTGACACGCAGGGCACACAGGATAAAAAGTTACTTTCACTTTGATCAAATCATACTTAATTAAGGGTCATTTCTGTTCATGCTTGGCGTCCAGTGACTGTATCACCAAGATTTTGGTGTTAAAACAAAGACGCAGTGGGTTTTCTGACCCTAGCATGTTGAGTTCCATTAATTTGGTTTTGTATGAAATAACTTGATACATTGATTCAACAGACGACTGTTTGTCCAACTTGATTGACAACCTTCCGCGCCGCAAACATCTTCTCCCTGTCAAATTGCCTTTTATTAGACTGTCACTTATTTCACCAGAATAGACATCTATTGTCGCAATCAAAACACCGAAGAAAAACACTCCAACGACCTCTCTATTATTGTCAGAAACCCTACAAATGACAAGAATGGTAATACATGTATATAGTAACAAACTTTAGGTCTCATCAAAGTTCAAGGTGATTCGTAGAATTTGGTTTACTTTTCACAGCTCAGCTTGCGTTTCAAAACAATGCAACCTTTTATTGCTCCATGATACAACACAGTAGAGAGGAAAATTGCATCTGCATGGTTGTTAACCCAAGCCGTACGGCATGGCAACCAAGTACGATAAATGATAGAAATATTCAACTCTGAAATATACTGACATTTACAAATCCATATAAAGCATGAGAAAAGACCGGTGTGAATACAATAGAGATCTCATTTATCTCTGGTAAAGTTAATTAAAACAGGGCAAAAACTGCTCGCGTATCGATTTGTAAGGAGTTAGAAACGAATTCGCACGACAAAATCGAAACAGTTTGTGATTTGAGACGATGAATACCCAAACGAACAATATGATGTTTTTAGACTATTGTAGAAAGGCCTACGTGACTACAACAGATCGATAAATGTAACTTGTTTACTGTAAACTCTCCCATAAAATATTCCCGGGAATTCAAACGTCGCAAATAAAACTCTATACACCAGACGAACCTTTTCACACTACAACGCGGAGAGGTCGCCAGAAAAGTCGTAACTTTTTAACAATAACAAAAGGGGAAAAATAAGTGTTTATTCTTGTATCGCTAGGGAATTATTTTGTAATAACTCGGTAACACCTGCAAACTTTTAAGAGGCATTAAAGGGAATTCACAGCAGAAACCGAGAAGTTTTAACGAAGGGACTTTACGAAGCCAAAAGACACTGTTACAGGACGACAATTTGAAAACAATTTGAAACATTTTAATTTGGCGTTTTAAAAATAACTTTTTGTTCCGAGTATACAATCGAATTTGAAGTCCTTGCTGCTTTCATAAAATAACTTCAGATAGATGTTTAAAAAGTTGGTCAAATTTAAACGCTCAGTTGATCTTTCTCAAAGATTTCAATAACAAGACGATTTACTATTTTCATGGCCGCAAAGATGTGGAAATTCATTCCTGCAACTAGTGTTCTTTTCTTTCTGAGAACAGCAACTAAAAGATACATATACACAGTCCAGATTTACAGGTCTGCAAATATGGTTGTAAATTCCTCAGATAAAATATCGTAATTTGGTGCCAAAATGTCAACAATTCCAACAATAGATATCCAATAAATCCCAGCCTGACACAACATAACCCGTCACGTTGTTTTCATTGTGTAAACATTTCGTGTAAACTGTTGACATATTGTACGATCTCATCTTTACATTGTCATGTAAGTATACAATAATACTAGCACAGATCATGCACAGATTAACTATGGATCGTAAACAAATCCCATTTCAACTGGTATCTTTCATAATTCGTTGGTACGCAAAATTAAACAACAGTTGAAATCTCTTATACAAATCCAAGTAAGATTTTGTTAACGAGTATAAACCGCCCAATTGTCCTCGGACAGAAAAGTAATTATTCATGCAATGACCAATTTTATTTGGCTTACGCATAGAATTGAAGTACAAAAATAACAGATAATTGACTAAATAAGTCGATAGTAAAACGTACAGAAATACTTAACCTCGAGCATGCTTTAAGTGTCCCCCAGGCATTAAGAAGGAAGGTTAATCCTATACCTCCATGGTTAAACTAGGGCAACAGACAAGAAATCGTCTCCGTTGATGCATCGGAAAAGCATAATTAGTACCGCTGTAATTACAACATACACAACAAGGTTATTTGCAACAATCAATATCATTCTAATCGATTCCTTTATTAATAAGGTCTGTTAATTTGTTCCATTTATTGACTTACATTGCCTTTAACTGTCCTTCCTCGTCGCTGTTGACACAGAGGTAGCGTCCTCATAAAATAACAATGGAACTTCGGGTCCTGCGAGATTTGTATCCAGCGTTTTAAGAGTGGGTCCACGTAAATATTTCATATAAGTGTCCTCGGCATTTTTTTTTTATTTTTTAATATGAAAGGACTTGGTAAGCAAGTAACAAAAATTGAAATATTTGTTTTTTCTTTTGCCCGTTGCCACGGTAACAGGCCATTTTGTGTTTTGGGCATTTTGGGCCAGTTTTGGGGCCGCAAAAACAGTTTTTTTGCTTATTTTAAAAATATCACCCAGCCAAATTACAAACATTTATCACAAAATCAACTATATCATTACAAAGTATCATCCTTGCCCTTACTTGAGACAAAAATTTAATGTTTTAAATGTCACCCTTATGCTATTTTTAGAACATGCAATAAAGCATGTTTTCAGAGCATGTAAAATTGTAATTTTGAACCTATTTTTGTCCCTCAAAAAGTCAACTTGCCAGGGGTCTCAGAATATTTTCCTTTTGGATTTGATTAGAGCCAACATTGGTCTGTTCATATCTGGTGAGAAAAGTTTGGGGGATTGTATCTTCTTAAGGCAGTAGTGCATCAAAAATGGTCATTTTCCCAAAAAACAAAAAACTGAAATTTGAGCTTTTCCTTCAGTTTAAAGTAATAATACACACACAAATTTTACTTTTATGAATCTGGAGCCTTTTTCAAATCATAAGAGTGAGTTGTAGGCCTGTGAATTACTCCTACTGAATAAGCAGCATTTTTTACGGCAACAATCTAGACTAACCCCCTCCACAACATTTCTTACATACAATTTTCTGATAACATTTTATTAGTGGCATATAAAAAGAGAAAACAATACTTGTTGTGAACTAAAACATTATTTCTACAGAACCCAACTAAAGCATTATTTCTACAGAACCCAACTAAAGCATTATTTCTACAGAACCCAACTAAAGCATTATTTCTACAGAACCCAACAGCCCCTTGTAAGCGTGTCACCCCTCAAAACACAGCTTTAAGGCCTGCAAGTGTATCCAAAGTGTTATAGCGCTCCCTTAGAGCTAGCTATGTCAGTTCGAAGAAAAAAACATATGTCTTTTTCGCTTTATAGGCCTATTTGAACTATAACAACAGTTTATACCATAACAACCTTTTAAAACCATTCCAAAAAAATATGTACGCACATTTAGTAAGTTTCCCTTGTGGTTTATTTGTGTAATATAAGATAAAAGGTCGTATCCTCATTGGGTGATCCCCACAATCCCCACAATGTCGCTTCCCAGGTTGTATCGTAAAATTGAGTGTGATCAATGGCCACACAGCATTCTGGTGTTTGTGACTTTTGACAAGCGCCCTCGAACAAAGATATACTGACAATTTGGGAGACTGCCAACACAGCAGTTGGTAGTTGAATGGTTTAGTTGACTGCGTGAAGAAGCTATGCCTATATTCCTATGCCTGGGTACACTCATGTTTAAATACACACAATATGCTTCCCCAATGTTTTCATCACATATTTCGATTTACTACTTCTGTTCATTCATATGGAACACGTAGTTTATTGAAAGGTAATCTGTTTGTGAGACAATGTAGGACTTCATTTTTTAGAAACAGCCCATTTCAACGTTGTGTCATATACTGAAATAACTCAACATTGATTTGAAAAAAGTGCAATTCTGTGGTTCCATTTGCCCCAAAATTGAAGAAATCGATGATTAATACTTATGCTTAATACATTTTGTCTTTACTGAATTGCTTAGTTATTATGTAACTTACTGTACCGGGTCTCACTGTCCTGATTTTGTCCGTGTGTAGTTTTTGTCCTGTCCCCGGGAAAGGTACAAAAGCTTTGCTTCACCGTTTTCCTGCATGTTGACATCTGTTTTATGCTTTCGATTATGTAATGTCTTTGATGAATACTCTGTAAATACATACATGTTTTCTCCTTTATGTGTACAAGAATAATTGTAACTGAGGATGTCAATGTGAAAATAAATGTTGAGTTGATTGATTGATATTCAAATGGTCGAATTTGTATTAAAGGTAGAATACACCATTGGTAATTGCTTAAATTATCATGAATAGTTGGATTTTGGGGGTTGTATTTGATAATAAATATCGTTTAACTCCCCTGTTCGAAGTTTTACAATCATGGATGCCGAGTAAAGCATGAAAAACAGCGTTTGTTTTCAACCGGCGTCGAGCAGTTATTTTTATGTTATCTTTGTTTATAAAATTCAATTTTCCGGAATAATTACAGGATATCTAGCGCAATAATTTTGCTGGATGCCTAGAATCATTATTTACTTTCAAATGAGTAAGATATTTCTTAATAATTCGGTAGTAAATATTTTCGATATCTGCAAATGGTGTATACTACCTTTAAAAGGTCACGTTGCAAAGACCATTGCGTGATCGAGGGAGCTGATGGGGATACAAATCGTGTTAGTCCGGGAGCCCAGCCAGGTTTAATCATAATTTTGAGTGCAAAAGGTTTGAAGCGTGGGATATGTAGGGGTGACTGGGACAACTGCAAAATGGGTTTTCTTAAGTTTGGCGAGTGGTGCGTTGGGAGGGGGGAGCCCCTGACAGACCCCCAAAAATTCGATTTAATCATAATCTTGAGTGCAAACATAATTTCTTCATAAGTCGAAAGTTTATCGTGTACTGAATAGGATTTGTATACTTAAGAAAAATATAATTGGTGCTAAGTACATTTAAGAAGGTCTTTAATTAGTGCTAATTACACGTTTGATTATAATTTTGAGTGCAAGGATAAAACAAGTGTCAATGTGTAGCTGACACCTTGCTGGAGTAAAATTCGCCACTTAAGAAAGTTTCAAGTGGTGCCATCCCTAATTAAGAATGGGTCAAAGGTCATCATAAGTCATTAAACACTAATAATTATAACGTTGAGTGCAACTTGCATTTATGTGTATATTAACAGATTATCGTAGACCGATCACTGATCACAAGCTAAAGAACATGATATATAGTGCAAAGTTAAGAAGGTCTGTATAATTAGGGCTAATTACACTTTTAATGTGTAGCTGACACCTTGCTGCATGGAGCAAAATCCGCCGCTTACGAAAGTTTCAAGTGGTGCCATCCCTAATTAAGAAAGGGTCAAAGGTCATTAAAACTAAAAGTCAATAAACACCGATACATGTATTTATAATGTTGAGTGCAACTTGCATTTCTATGTGGATCAACCGTTTATTATGGACCAATCACTGATTACACGGCGCAATGTCCGATCAAAATGTCCGCTTAATAAATTATTAGAATGATAATTGAAATCATAAAACGAGCGTCAACGTGTACATGTACTTTACCAAACGCCGGAATAAAACCCACCACATAAGAAATATTACAAACGGTCATGAAGTTGATTGCAATTGCCTGTACCCTCTCAAACACGAATGGGTGTAAATATGAAATACGTTAAAATTAGGGAATATGAGATCACCGGAGTTTATAATTATAGGAACATAACCTTTTAGTAGTTTTTTGAGCTCAAACAAGGTTTGCATTAAAGTAGACAACAGTCAATACTGAGAACTTTATTGTAATGGTATCATTAACATTGGGTGATGAGCTGCTTTGGTGTACGAAGTTACGTTACGTTGTGCCTTAGTACAGTGGCTCGATAGCGAAATTCCTAAATTTATGCAACAGCGCGATCGTGTAAACAAAATTGCAAAGCGCACAGGCTTACAAATCCATTGGGATTCATACAAAGACCTGCGGCACAATGTTAACTAATGCAATCCGCAGTAAAAAGAGTGAACACTCGCACATCCGCCTTAGAAGAAATCAAAAGCAATTCACTTATGATGTGGACAACTCTGCAGGAGGTACTCACTCCCCAATGAGCAGACAACTGAACTGTACTAAATTTGATTACTTCCCCAAAGGGTGAAATATTGACGATTCAGCCGACATTGCTGATACATTAAATAAACACTTTTTAACAATCGGCAAGCGTACTGCTGGTAATTACCCTTTGTGTGAACTTGAAATAGATGACAATACTGACGCCTCTATCAATTATTCCCTTGATAAAGAATGCATAGTACCGTACCTAATGTTACAGAAGAGTTTGTTCAAAAGCAAATATCATCTATCGGTATGTCGGTTGGGAAAGCAACAGGTCTGGATGAAGTGTTAAAATGATCAAAATTGCTTCACCTTATATCATTAAACATTTAACTTGTATTTTTAACATGTCTATAAGATGTGAGCGATACCCTAAAAATTGGAAACATGCATTAGTACATGTAACACCAATTAACAAGGGAGAATGTAAATGTAGTACAGGTAACTATCGGCCTATTTCTATACTGCCAATCATCTCTAAGATTTTTGAAAGATAGGTGCACATATCGGTATATAGATACCTTGATGAAAACAATCTGATTCCTAGTTGCCAGTCAGGATTTAGACCCCTGCACTCAACTGAAAGCACCCTACAAGTGTTTTGAGGCCATGGAGAATAGAGAAATTACAGGCACAGATCAGGCAGTGTGTTTATAGATCTCAGTAAAGTATTTGATTGTGTTAATCATGGCATCTTACTAGAGAAACTAGAAAATATGAACATGTCATCTTCTGTAATCATGGTTTATTAAAGTCATACCTAAGTGATCGTAGTCAGTCTGTAAATATCAAATTTCCTGTCCGTAAACACTGGTTTTCCGCAGGGGTCGATACTAGGTCCACCTTTATTCATTGTGTATACTATTGATCTTCCATTTTGTATATCCCCAAACTGCAACTTATTTATGTAAGCTGATGACTCCACATTAACGTGTGGCTCCTCAAACATTAATATAATAGAAAGCAGCTTAAACACAGCTGTTATAGTTTTCACAACTGGTACGTAAGAAACAATCTATAGCATTAAACGCCACCAAAACTAAATGTATGCTTATTGGTACAAGGCAGAAAATATCCAATGTTGACTTAAAGGTAGTATTGTCATCTATTTCAAGTTCACACAAAGGGTAATTACCAGCAGTACGCTTGCCGATTGTTAAAACGTGTGTATTTAATGTGTCAGCAATGTCGGCGGAATCGTCAATATTTCACCATTTTGGGGGAAGTAATCGAATTTGTTACAGTTCAGTTGTCTGCTCATTAGGGAGTGAGTACCTCCTGCAGAGTTGTCCACATCATAAGTGAATTGCTTTTGATTTCTTCTAAGGCGGATGTGCGAGTGTTCACTCTTTTTACTGCGGATTGCATTAGTTAACATTGTGCCGCAGGTCTTTGTATGAATCCCAATGGATTTGTAAGCCTGTGCGCTTTGCAATTTTGTTTACACGATCGCGCTGCTGCATACATTTAGGAATTTCGCTATCGAGCTACTGTACTAAGGAACATCGTAACGTAACTTCGTACACCAAAGCAGCTCATCACCCAATGTTAATGATATCATCACAATAAAGTTCTCAATATTGATTGTTGTCTACTTTAATGCAAACCTTGTTTGAGCTAAGTTAAGTTCCTAAAATTATAAGCTCCGGTGATCTCATATTCCCTAATTTTAGCGTATTTAATATTTACACCCATTCGTGTTTGAGAGGGTACAGGCAATTGCAATCAACTTCATGACTGTTTGTAATATTTCTTATGTGGTGGGTTTTATTCCGGCGTTTGGTAAAGTACATGTACACGACGTTGACGCTCGTTTTATGATTTCAATTATTATTATAATCATTTATTATTCGGACATTTTGATCGGACATTGCGCCGTGTAATCAGTGATTGGTCCATAACAAACGGTTGATCTCGTTGCACTCAACATTATAATTATCGGTGTTTATTGACTTTTAGTTTTAATGGCCTTTGACCCTTTCTTAATTAGGGATTGCACCACTTGAAACTTTTTTAAGTGGCGGATTTTGCTCCAGCAAGGTGTCAGCTACACATTAAACGTGTAATTAGCCCTAATTACAGACCTTCTTAACTTTGCACTATATATCATGTTCTTAAGCTTGTGATCAGTGATCGGTCTACGATAATCTGTTAATATACACATAAATGCAAGTTGCACTCAACGTTATAATTATTAGTGTTTAAAATCCATTATTTAAATTTATTAGTGATCAAACGTGTAATTAGCACTAATTAAAGACCTTCTTAAATGTACTTAGCACCAATTATATTTTTCTTAAGTATACAAATCCTATTCAGTACACGATAAACTTTCGACTTATGAAGAAATTATGTTTGCACTCAAGATTATGATTAAATCGAATTTTTGGGGGTCTGTCAGGAGCTCCCCCCTCCCAACGCACCACTCGCCAAACTTAAGAAAACCCATTTTGCAGTTGTCCCAGTCACCCCTACATATCCCACGCTTCAAACCTTTTGCACTCAAAATTATGATTAAACCTGGCTGGGCTCCCGGACTATGTCGTTAGCGGTCGCACTGTCGAATGCAGTGTTCGTTGGCAAAGACTATTAAGGGCATGCAAGATAGCTCAGTTGGAAGAGCGCCGGTCCGTTATTATGGCGGTCTCGGGTTCAAGTCCTGCCTATAGGGGGCGCTATAATGCAACACTTTAGATACACTTGCAAGCAATAAAGCTGTGTTTTTGAGGGGTGACATGCCTAAAGGGGCTGTTGGGCTATGTATAAATATTGCTTTAGTTGGGTTCTGTAGAAATACAGTTTTAGTTCACAACAAGTATTGTTTCCTCTTTTTATATGCCACTAATAAAATGTTATCAGAAAATGGTATGTAAGAATAGTTGGGGATGGGATTAGTCTAGATTTTCGTCGTCAAAAATGCTGCTTATTCAGTAGGAGTAATCCACAGGCCTACAACTCACTCTTATGATTTGAAAAAAAGCGCCAGATTCATAAAAATATTCTTGTTTGTGTGAATTATTACTTCAAACTGAAGGAAAAGCTCAAATTTTATTTTTTTTGTTTTTTGGGAAAATGACCATTTTTGATGCACTACTGCCTTAAGAAGATACAATCCCCCAAACTTTTCTCACCAGATATGAAAAGACCAATGTTGGCTCTAATCAAATCCAAAAGGAAAATATTCTGAGACCCCTGGCAAGTTGACTTTTTGAGGGACAAAAATAGGTTCAAAATTACAATTTTACAAGCTCTGAAAACATGCTTTATTGTATGTTCTAAAATAGCATAAGGGTGACATTTAAAACATTACATTTTTGTCTCAAGTAAGGGCAAGGATGATACTTTGTAATGATATAGTTGATTTTGTGATAAAAGTTTGTAATTTGGCTGGGTGATATTTTTAATATAAGCAAAAAAACTGTTTTTGCAGCCCCAAAACTGGCCCAAAATGCCCAAAACACAAAATGGCCTGTTACCGTAATATTTATAAAAAATATTTATAAAAATATTTCAATTTGTGTTACTTGCTTACCAAGTCCTTTCATATTAAAAAATAAAAAAAAAATGCCGAGGACACTTATATGAAATATTTACGTGGACCCACTCTTAATTAACCTTTTGAAGGTTTCAAAAATATTGCAGATGACGCTGCATCCCCTCCGGCAAATGATGTGCACGCTGTTGTCGCTCTTCCAATTCCGAAAATTAAAATGGTTTTCCGTTATTACATGTATCACAGATTGTTGAGTCTGGTTATTCACATTGTAAAATATGTTGTTAATGTCAACACCGCCCTCACGTGCTACACCAAGGCTAGTCTAGCCTTTTATGCCAAGGGCCGGGCAGCGATTTTTTTTTTGCCAAACAGGTTTGCACAATTTCATGAATTATTCAGTAGTTTGGATGAGAAGTTATGTTTATTCATCGGAATAAAACATGACGTCACAGCATTGTTGTTATTAGTTAACTAGTTACAATAAATCACTTTAAAGAACAGCTGTTGTCGAGCTGCTATACGTAGTGTAGTGGATAGTGGGATTGGCTATGGATCAAAGATCCCGGGTTCGAATCCTGCTGTAGTAGGTCACCTCGTTTTTCCTAGTCAAATTGATATCTTTAGAGTATTTTTAATTTAAGGGGAAAAGGAGACCTAGAACCTAAGTGTTGTACAGCGATCAACGCAACTACTGAATAATTCATGAATTGTGCAAACCTGTTTGGGGAAAAAAAATTCGCGGCGGCGGGCAGGCCAATCGTGGCGATTCTGTGAAGCGATTCTGTGAAGCGCTCGCCGCCCAGAGCCGGAGACTACATCGAGCGCTGAAAATAGTCTCGGCTTCAGTCGGCTTCAGTCGCCGCGCCGCACAGCAGAAACCTCTAAATAGACATAACACGTTACAAGATTATTTTGTACAGCACAACTTTTCATACACAATTTATTTCTCACACTCGCATCTTGTGAAATTATGAATTTAACAAGTGACAAACTGGGATTTGTTGTTAGGAGATATAATTGTGATTTAAAATACTTTACTTGATAATTTAATCAGTTGGATGAACTTAATAGATGGAAAAGGTGTTAACTAAATAAAAACTAAGCAATAGTGTACAGGCCAGGAACAGTACACCACACCCACCTGTTAATAACATGTATGTACATTTTGAAACGCTGACACTTCTGAAAACAAGCGGGTAATATTTGTTTGGTAACATTTCTATTTAAAAACAATTCAACTAAAAGTGACAACTCGCACACAAACTTTCACTTTTACACTTTATGTTGGCATAGCTCGCTGTTCTTAATTCAACATTTTTTCAATGAGTCTTTTTAAATCGACACGAAAACAATCCAATAAATACGAGAATTGAAAACACTGTGCTTTTTCTCACAAAGAATTGAGAAAAAATCTCCAATAGCAAAATTACAAAGGTCCCCTGTTTGGAAGACTTTCGTAATGCTTAAGTTTGCTACAATAAATAAATACAAATATTTTGCTTTAAACTATTTACAATGATTCAGATAGTATTTAAAACCTAGTATAATAGATGACTATAATACAATGGCACAACTCTGAAGATATGGGAAAGGATGACAACATTCCCTAAATAAGATTTTGTTCATAGAAATTTGTACAGAACATTAAATAAATGAAAGGGAATTTTTAAAACTATATTTTATTGTTTGCAGGGCTAGCTGTTCTTTAAACAGAGAGAGAATTGTAACCACCCCTGGATTCAACACAGCCTTAGTCATGTCTTATTTTGGTTCCTTTTATTCTTGACTTGATTCTTAAAAAGTAGATCGTAAATCATCTCAATTCTAAAGGTTTCATAAATGTCCTCTTTAAGAAGTCATAATGCTAATGTTTTTTGACATTTTGGTATTAGTTACAAAAGTTTAAATAAAAATAATGTCAAAGCAGATCAATTAAATTAGATTATTTTTTCAGATTTGTTTTTAATTGTTTTCAGGTCCTGCCTGATCATTTTTGAGTTGTACAAACATTTGAAATATAATTTCATAATTCACAAAACATATAGTTTATAAGAAACCACACCAACAATGTCAACCACTTTGGTAAATTATCAATAACTATTCTCTTTGTAACTGACTAAATCCAAAATACATCTGAACAAAAGTGACTAATATAATGAACACAATTATTTGTATTTTAAGTGAGAAACTTAAACAGCTAAAAGCCAATATCGCAATTCCAATTTCTTGTCAACATATATATATCATTAGTACACGATGAAACAAGAGATTGTCAAATTAACAAATTCTAACGAGAAAAGCTTCCTGACTCAATATTTTTTCATCAGAAAAGTGTTTAACTTTAGTAGTTTCAGTACGAGGATGAACTATGATTCATGACCTTTGAACTCTAACCCCTTCAGCAATTGGTGGATTTCATGCTGCTTTTCAATGGGGTCAGTTTTGCGGTGGTCCGTATGTCAGAGGACGACTTTGACCGCCGCTGGTAGCGTTCTTTCAACTGGTCTAGCGCCCTCATGAGACGGGCGTTGGCTGCGTCTAGGCCCTCTATGTGCGTCTCTTGGGCCTCGATAATTTTCTGTTTGGCAGAAACCACGGCAACCATCTCCTCTTGTTCTTTCTTGAGTTCCTCCTCGACGGTGACAAGTCTGGAGAAGATAACAAAACCGTCGTTAAGAAAGCTTTCAAGATTGGAGAGCCGACACTAGAAATCGTCTTGTAAATGTCAAAAAATGTCATCTTAGTATTTGGTTAATGCTATTTGATCTCAATTTGAAAAACCAAACTAACCAAGACAAAACTAGCCATATTCTAAGACGACATTTAAAAAAAATATCATATTAAGATTTTCTTACAAAATTATGAAAATTTGGTTAGTATAGTGATATCACTACAATTTTTCAAAACCAGTTTTTTTTTGAGAGATCTACTTATCATTTAATTTCACACATTATCTCTGTTAGGGCATTTATAACCACACTACCGAATTCTGGAATGTATACATTGCAAGCAATGTTTGGTAACATTCATGTTGTCAGACCATTTTCCAATGTACATAAAATGCCTACGGAAAAACACTCAGTCTGTTAAAAAAAAAGAATTAAAAAAAACACATCGATATGATTTTACAATTCCACATAAAACAGCAGTTACCACAGACATGCAACAGCACAAATAATTTCATGAGGGGAGAGATGGAACCAAATGAAATTATTCCTTCCATAAAACAAACATAAACATTCATTATTTGTTTTGTACAACACCTGATAAATCCTTGTCATCTGATTGGTCAGAGTGTGACCAGTGACGTGCAATGAAAGATTTATTACATCTTAATTGTTGTGGTCTGGTCGCGCAGTGAGCATGTGATCATTAATCCACCAATCAGATGCTGAGGATTATTTCAGGTGTTGTATATAAATATATATATAGCCTAAACAAAGGAAAACAAATATTTCCAATTGGAAATTTATGCTGTCAAACAATTAAAAATAAAGCTATGAAGTAAGATGTAAATGAAAAGTTGTAGAGTTGAGAATTTACATTTAAAAAAATATGTTTAAATTGTTTATAACTTTAATTTACTACATGAATGTACACGAGCCCCATAGTCTTTCGCGAAAGGTTGAAATTACCTCTTGGCAGATAAAAGATCAGGTTCAACTAAAAAACTTATCTCTGAGATAAACAAGATTTCCATAGGGACTTTCCAACAGACATGAAGGGCAGTGAAAAGCTTTGATGATGTGATAGAAATGCAAAAAAGAAAATCAGCTACCAATGTAAAAAGGAATTAAACAAATGTGAATTGTTTACGAAGACACCATGAACAGCAATGAAAACAAAGAATGTTAGAGTATGATATCATGATGCACAGCAAAAGAACACATGGAAGAGAAATAAAACCCAAACTGGCTTAGTGTCACTTGGCCAAACTCTCACAGAGGGAGCTGTTACACTTTGCATAATCGACAAATTCAATTACAACATGTTTCGCCATTCTGTTGCAAAATAGTAAATCTCCATAGTGAATCTACAAGATTTATCTACAAAATTAAGAAAAGATGCCACTTTTTTACACCAATGAAGGTCAGTCGATGCGAAACTAATGAAAAGACATAAATCTGGGACCAAAAAACATTTTCAATTTTATTAGAAGATACTTTAGAAAAACTACTCTCCCTAGACTTTGTACTCAACCAAAGAAGGGGCGGCAAGTACATAAGGCTTCAAACTTTTGTATACACCAGAAATGCATTTCATTTGCTAAAGAAATTGTCTATATTAAATTTTATTTTGAGGGAAAGATGCTTTGAGCACAGCGACCTCTGTGAGTTTTGAGTTTGCAACTTTACGCCAACAGTGCAGAAGTGATTCTTACAGACAAACTTTAGCTGTGCAATAATGCGGGGAGTTGACCCTGCCAAGTAACGGTCGGATGCATGGTGGAACGCAGATACAGACGAATGGGTGGTCGAATGGGTGGTCGGACAGATGTCGATAAAGAGCTGTAAAAATGGCCACAGATCAGAATGGCATACATACCAAATATGGGGGTTGTTTGTTTTTTGGTCGTTTGTTGTTGTTGGCTGTTGTTGTCGTGCGTTCAATTAGCCGGGGCCAACGAACGACGTAGTTAACGGACTAAAGTGACGACACGCCACACACAGAACACAGATGCAATAATAACAGAGGGAAAAACCAGAGGTGAAAACAATCAACGTACATTATTTTTGAGGGTTTATATTTAGGATAAGAGTGCTGGAACACTATCCGCTAACATGATGTGAATTGCCATGATTGGTGCATGAAAAAAAGATATTAAAAAAGCTGGAAATGTTAGAGCAGAGAAAACGAGGCAAAAATAACTGGAGAAAATATCGGTGGTTAGTTCAAGCAACGATGATTCAGCCCATTTTTAATAAGCAGAACTAGAAGCAAGAAGACAATATCAACTCCTACCCTTAATTTAATTCTTTCTTATTATTTTAACCTGAAAAAGACTGTAGCAAATCTCTCATTAGTAAAGGGTCCAACTTTGCCACTGTTCCTATATACCCTCTGAACTAGATATCAGGGGAATCGTAAAAAAACAAAACCCTTATTACCTTAAAAAGATTGTCTTCTTAAAGACATTCGCATATCACACGACTGACATGAAATGTCTGGAAGTATTTCTGTATAAAGCAGGCCCAACATTAACTAATTCAAGATTCTATTTACATGTAGTAGGGAGTCTAGACAGATAGTACTGCCTCACGAGGCAAGCATAACTACAAATCTCAATCTATTAACAAACTTTTAAAATAAGAAACTACAAAGAAGTTCCATTCAGAGAAGACATTTTTAAGGTTATCTGTGAGAAGAAAACACAGCTTCTTAACCTGCTATCAGGATTTAGACGTCTCACCTTGTGATGATGTCTTTGATCTGTTTATCCTTGTCTTCGTGTTGTTTTCTTAGCTCCGTCTGACTGTTCTCCAGTTCCACTGTCATCTCAGCGATAGCCTTGTCAGCTCTCACTTCTTCCTCTTCCAACTTCAACTGCGTCTCTTCAAGTTGTAGCGTTACCTTCTCTAGCTCGTCTTTCAGGATCTGGATCTCCAAGGAATACTACAAAATAGAGAAAAAGGCTCGCTGAATAAAGTCTTCCTCATTCCGTGTCCCACAAAATGCCTGAAAACACAAACCCTTCTCCTTTGGTCAAAAGGGAGGAATTATAAGCATATAGGTGATGTTTTCGGTGAAGGAATGAATAGTTTGCTTTCTGAAAATCATAATTTAATGATAAGAAACATAATTTCTCACTCACCATTTCTGTTTGTGTTTGTGTTTCTCTGTCTATGGATGATGGATCCTTCATTCTTCTAGTCCAGACAGGTCCTGAAGGTGATGTCATGATTGGCTTGGATGTGAAGTTGTGCTGCAGTGACAACGATCGCATCTTCTTGCCGATTTGGATAGAAAGCTCCGAGCTCTCCGTTGGTTTGTTGAGAGAACCGTTGGAGGAAGAGCTCTCTGACTGGCAGATCCTTGGCTTGGAGGCAAACTGAGTCATGATTTTCTTGCGAGGAAGTGGAAGCGAAGAAGGGCTAGTAGGACTTGTGATGGTGCTCATTGATGGGGTTAGGTTGGAGATGCTGAATGAGATACTGGCAGTACTGGGTAGGACAGGGGTGGTTGGGTAGCGGGTGGTGGTCCTTGGGGTGAGGTTCTTTTCTAGGTTCGTGGTACCCATGAGAGGTGTGCGGGAGGTGGGACTTGTGTCTGGGTTTAAATGCTTTGGTCTACAAGGAGAGGTTGGCAAGATGGTCTGGGAGGTCATAAAACGTTGAGTTGTAAACGTGACGAATTCGGTTGACTCAGTAGATTGGGCTGTGGAGGTCCCAGTCTGGATAACAGCTTCTGTGCTGACTAGCGTCCTAGCAGGAAGGTCTTCAGACGAAACCGAGGTTGGGGAGCTTGTGGGAGGGGATATTGAAGGGGAGGAGTTTGAGACACGCTCAGGATGGGTGTGGCTTAAATAAGCTGTTTGAGATTCCGGTTTGGGATTGGTGATTGTGACGGCAAACGAGGGTTGGTGATTCTCATTGTTGATGTGAAGTACAGCTTGTGATCGTTGCCTGAAACTGCCGCTTGGGGTGGGGCTTCCGAGGTCTTGGGAGGAAGAGGTCGGGGGGTCCCGTAAAGGAGCCATCACTGATGAAAAGAACGCAGCCTTGGCAGCGCTATTCATAGCACGAATTGCTTCCGTGGGAGATGTGACGCTGAACTGAGTCTGGGCGGGGTTCAAGAGAGAAGTACTGCTGTGGCTACTGTTGATTTGAGGTTTAGTCGCATTGGCATTGATGGTACCACTACTCTGGCTCTCCGCGATTTGCCTGTCAACTTTTGGGTACAAATCAATCGAGGTGATGTTGTGCGAGCGGTGGGCAGCTTTGGGTAACGTGTGTGCCATAATGTCCACCTTCCCAGTTGACGAAGGTCCTTTGGATGATGTCGTCTTCCTCCTGTGTGGAGATACATCTCCACAGGAGGAGCTATTTTGAGACACATCCCCGTCGTGATTAGACGAAGCCCCGTCTGAGTTGCTGGGACTGCTGTTTGAAGAACTGACACTGTCCGAAGCCCCAACTTCCAAGTGTCGCAAGGATGTCTTGGAGAGTTGGTATGCTGGATTTTGGAAGGATAGCGGTAATGTTCTGTTCCTACGTTTGCCCCGCGCATCCCCACCTGCATTTCTATCCAGGGCAAATGTGGTTCTCTTCGTTTTGTTAGTACTAATAGCTGGATTGGCCACAACGCTTCTTTCCAGACTGACTGAATACGACTGGTTGACAGACTTTTTAGTTTCAGATTTCATGGAGACCACCATATCTCCTTCTAATTCCTCCATAATCCTCTCCTCATACTCTGTTGTCGTTCGAACCTTCTCAACCGTTGTACTTGATTCAATCTGCGTGGAGTCAGTCTCGGTGCTGCCAATCTCAAAGACAGCCGTGCTGAGTTCCGTTTTCCCACTGGTCGAGTTCGTGTTGTCCTGTTGGATGAAATCCACCAGATTGTTAACAGTTGATGACGTGATAGATCGCTCCATGGCAATGTTGTACGGAGGCAGCATCTCAACATCCGTTGAGTCTGACAACTTGGCATCATCAAAGATCTTAGTTAGACTCTTCTTGCCTATTGGGGAGGTTGCCGTGGATGTCATGGTAACAGTCGTCGTGCTGGACGAACCTTGAACCATCTGAATGAAGTTGGAGGAGCTGTAGGGTATTGTTCGCTCTGGCAGTTTGCTGTAAGATGTGATGCGAGCCAAGATGCTGTTCAAGGAGCCAATCTTGTCTTCCGACAGCTTGGTGGGTAGAAGACAAGAAAATCATAAAATGGGTGAATTTGTGAACTAAAACAGAGTGTACAGAGTACCAGCCAACATCTCATCAGTGGTTTCTGCCAAAGTGTTTTGGGCGGGAGTGGGGTTGGGCTAGGAGTTGGGGTGGGGCTAGGAGTTGGGGTGGGGCTAGGGGTTGGGGTGGGGCTAGGGGACTGGGTTGGGCTAGGGGTTGGGGTTGGGCTAGGGGTTGGGGGTTGATAGTTGGGGCTAGTTGGACGATAGGCTTGGGTTGGAATTAGGAGTGGGGTTGGGAGGTTAAAGAGGGAGGGGGGAGGGAGGGAAACACACACACTGGGTTAGTGTGGAGGTAGCATGACGTACCTTTTCACAGTCATCCAATGTTTCAACCAGTAAGCTGTGAAGCAATGACAACTCCTTGCCCAGGTCTGTGTAGCCGTTG
Organism: Crossaster papposus; assembly: GCA_037893245.1. Lineage (NCBI taxonomy): Eukaryota > Metazoa > Echinodermata > Asteroidea > Velatida > Solasteridae > Crossaster > Crossaster papposus. The sequence goes on from JBAIAA010000756.1 coordinate 203,646, forward strand.
AACTTCACTGTGTTAGCCTTGTCTGGAGTGCTCTATGAAGATTGACAAAACAACAATGAAATATTAACGCTTGCTCAGCTAATGTGACTTCCCAATTGTAACAAGCAAATTCAAGATTATTAGTAATGTTTATATCCATTGCCAGCCCTAATCCCACATGGTTGTAATAGGTAAAAACCCAGACAAAAAAGCTTCGGAATTGAGATTTAGACTTTCAAAGATGTCAACAGAGAGGTGATTTTCTTACCGATATTTCTTGAATAAACGTCTTCATGTTGCACCATTCTCGCTCTAAGAACTCATTCATGAAGACCATGTAATTTTCTTTGGTTCCAAACCTGTTAGTCGAGGAAGAAAGAAAAGAGAGCGATTGCTGCATTACCTGTTTCATAAACATTTGCTTTCAGGCTTTTGGAGAGACTTCAGGACAATGCAAGACTCACTTTGTGAAGTTGGCAAGACTTACTTTGTGTAGTTGGCAAGACCCTGAACCGTCTTGGCAATGAGGGTAAGGCAACGCGAGGTCTTTTCGCTGGGGTACTCCTGAATCAAATCAAAGAGACTGGGCGACATGACGGCAGGGCACAGGAATCGCAGGAAGATACAACCACTGATGAGCTTCTCAAAGATGACCTGGCCGTTGGGCTGATTCTGACTGTGTTGTGAGAAGGAATGGAAGACGGCTCGGAGTTCAGAGGGAAATGCAGCCGCTGAGTTGACTATCTTACAGCAGGCCATCTCACATAGCATGGTCAGTGTGGCTTGGTGCTGCTGGAGTAGAAGACTACTAGACACCTTGGAAGGATCCACCTGTTTGGTAAATCAATTATGCAAATCAGCTGAGTCACCTAACTGTCTCAAATCAATGTATTGCAACATACTCTATTTCTTCTTGCAATACCAGGATAAATTTGAAAATTGAAATTTCAATCAGAAATCAAAACTTGAAATCTAACGTTGAATTTAAACAATTAGAAGTAAAATGTTTTAAAAAAATTAAAATTCTCTCACCTCACAATCCTCCTCATTGTCATATATCGTGTGGACAAAGTCACCAATTGTGTCTTGTAAGTACTGTGGGGAAAAATAAAACATTAACATCTGTAAAACTGGGCTAAAAAAATGGTATCAGTAATGGTACATGTAGCGAGATGGTCCTTATAAATCTATTTCAAAATGGCACCCTTACCTTTCCACCAATCAGCTTCATGTATGCTTCCATGGACTTGGTTGCCATGGTGTTTGCTCGGAAAATGAGGCTCTCATCATCTGTAATAAAAAGTACCAAAAAGCGTTGCTCAGAAAATGTCTAAGGAACGAATACACTGATGAACGAATTTGCTATAAAGACATTAGACCCAAGTTAGACTTGCATTGCAGAGCCAACTATTCAATACTTATTGTAAATGCACAAGCCTAACGAGTTAAATATTTCTCTACAATGCTTTAAGTGACTCAATTTACTTACTCATTGTTCTTGTCTCTGTCATGACTAACTCAACCAGAAACTCGTTGGCTATACCAAGACAATGAAGTACTTTAACCAGTGACGTTGCAATTTCCTCTTTCGTTCTGACGTTAATCTGCTGCTCGATGAGTTGACACAAACCGACAGCATTCTCTTTCAAGTACTATCGGGAATATATGGGGCGTAATTCAAATAAGTACAGTTATCACATGGGGCATAAATAAAGGGTTTTCCAAACGTTGGCCATGTCTCCGACATCTGAATCACTCAGAAACATGCACTTAAATGTGGCTGAAGTCCCCAAAGTCAGGGGTAATATCTCCTGAGCCGAAGACAAAGACAAAATCAGAGTTTCAAATTGGCCTGTAATATTTTTGTAGCCATTAGTGCAATGACGTTATTGGTCAAAATCGATCGTTTTCCCAAACTTCAACTTAAGAAGCGACGATGAATGATTTCAATGCATTCACTGTGAATTGGTAATGCGTTCACTGGCAAAACCCAATCTTGACCATGAGTCATTTTGAATGACTTTGCTCGTTGTAGACATGAAGACAAGAAGTCCAGCACCCAAACCAGGCTTATTTCTCAGCTGGTCAAGGAAACTGATTCTGACAGTTGTCCTTTCCTATCTGTCAATTCTCAAGTCTCTGAGAGACTACTCTGGATAACACTACTTCCTTTTCACAACCTGTCACAACTTGTAAGTCGATTAGGAGTTTTTTTTTCAAGATGACATAATTGTGGACAATCATCACAGTTCCAGAATCTCTACAGTTGTATTGATTCATTAGCTGGAAATGGTGACCTATTTATTTCAGAGTGCAGATTGTTATCACTTAGAAAACATGACATCTAACTTTGCTAAGATTAACAACGACGAGTTTAGTGGGAGTTCCAAAAATCTACTGGACCATGTCAATTATAGCGACGATTGAGTTTGTCAAGGATATTAAAATATTCAAAAGGTCATGACCCCCCTGAAACAACCTGACCTACATGTCACTTTGTAATTAACTAAAAAAGATATAGTACCTCGGCTTCATTGATATGTTATCTATTACATTAGACAGGTTCACTAAAAACAATCACAGTAAATTTGAGATAGGTCTGGTAACCAAGCTTAAGTGGTGTAGTTTTCAACCAGATTAGACTGGTGGGACCGAGTCTTACCTGTGCAAGTTCTGAGTACTGTGCTATGGGTAGAATACTGATGCTCTGATATTTGGCTTTGATTCGTAGACTGGGCAAGTCACCTTTTATGGAGGTGTTAGTCAAGGGATACCTGAAGAAAAAGACGATGAAAGAAAATAAGAAAACAACATTGACCTGTAATATTATTTGGATTATTATTATTTTATCCAATTTAATTTAATGATGTATAGGGCCCCAACGGGAACCATTTTTAAATGTTTGGGCCACCCTTGGTAAAGAAATGTAATAAATAAATACATTGTTTTGAACCAATAGGTGGCTCAGATTTGCAGGCCTTATTACTTCTATGTGTATTGTATATGACTGACATATGTTGCTAATTTAATAAAGAGATCTCTCATCATGTAACTACAACACTGACACAATCTACCAATGATGGAAATCAAGAGTTAGTCTTGCATACGCACTGTAGACCTCCGAACAATATAGGTCCACACGATGCGGGAAGAGGTTACGGTGTGTGGACTTGCACACGTCCACAATCCGTTTTTCAGTTTCCGAAAAAGAGCGCTAGAGGAAAAACGGGTTAAGGTTATATATAGAAAAGATAGAAGGGACAGCTGAGAGGCCCATAATCCTAATTTGAGGGTAAATTTGTTTTGGGGAAGCGAGAAAAATGAGTATTTAGTCAAAGTTTGTTAACTACACGAATACAAAGGAATGTCCACAGTGCGTATGTAAGGTAAAGCTGGGCGTGTTTTGGGGGGTAACAAAAATCCACACTTCCTGGGCAGGAACTTTGACGCCTTAAGGTCCCTGGGTTTAACGCACCAATAATTAAACGTGTCGCGTTTTGGCTTACCATTTCTCACTCAATGCCCGATTGCTGATTGGGTCCAGTGGAATAGAGACGACCCCTGAAACAGGAAATGAATCCAGGAGAAGAAGACATGAGTGAAGATGATTGACAAATGAAGACAGTTGGTTGGAGGGGATGGAAGAGACAACCCTCCCCTAATAAATTATGACCAGATGTCTTAGTTAGTGCCAGAGTTCTTCAGGGCATCAAATTCTAACTCTGACCAAAAAGCAAAAAGCATAACATGAAGTTCGGTTTTATAAGATGAAATTTTTGTTTATTTTGCAAAAATTGTATAACAAGCAAAAGATCTATCATATGTGACCCAGCACGAGTAAATGAGACACTTTGCGGCAAAAATAAAAATTGAGATTTTGATTTCATCATTTATAGCTTGTTTAGCTTTAAATGATGAAATCAAAATCTCAATTTTCATTTTCACATATATCATTATCTTGTCTTGTTGGTTGGTTGGTTGGTTGGAGTGTTTGTTTGTGAGATTTAAAACTTACCTAAGTAGTTTTTATCCCTCCTTTTTTTCTTGTCCGGTTCTTTGTACAAATGAACCTTGACATTCTTGGTTTCTGGAAGACATCTAAACATTAAAAACATTAAAAATGTTAAAAAACATTAAAAACTTTAAAAACATTAAAAACATTAAAAACATTAAAAACATTAAAAACATTAAAAACATTAAAAACAAATATCTTAGAATTCTCTTTTCAAAAAGTTTACAGTAAATCCATAATTTGCAATGGATTCAATTTTTTTAATCTACAAATTCAACATTTAGAAGTTAACTAATTTTATCTTTAGATGCAGATGGTATTACTCAATGCTCCACTTTAAAACAATTTCAACCAAAAATAAAAAAAGCAACAACAAAAATAATAACCTAAACTATGTATAATATAAACTTTTATCTTCCACCACAATAATGTCATCCACCTTTTTAGTCTTTGTCATCGAACTCCACCCTGATATTTCCCCTTTCATTTTCCCTGTATATACTCAAACCATTCTTGGCGCTAACTCGGACCAGCCCTTTGGGAGCCCAAGGAAATAAAGGACATTTTTCATTGATTAACAACTTACGTGAAAAGGAACTGTTCGCCCCAGAAGACCATATCACCTCTGGATTTGGCCGTGGTTCTGGCATATAGCGCATCGTCCAGACAGATCTCGCAGTAGTACCTGAAACCCAAACATCACGATGAAATAAAGGCTTTGCGATACTACACAGACGTTCGTCATTTGGTCCTGGTTTTATCAATTTGTAGTATGACCCGTGACTGCGTAATTTCATTCACTTCTGCGGTTAGTGTTTCTAGGTAACTTTCCAGGCCGATGACTGCTGATAAAGTTCAATCAGCTACTTTCTAGACTTTTGGTCTACCACGTCGTGCGACAGTGGTTTCCAGTTCAGGTAACAGTTGGGTCTTTTACGTCATGGTTTGGTTCCGATATAGAAATCACAGGAAGGCTGGTTTTGGCCTAACTTGAGTTAAACCAAGCCACATAGTACAAATACAATTATTATTTTTGTATTTTTCCAGATTGTAAGCATTCTAACATCTACATGTACCTTTGGTTAGCTTACTGTATAAAAAAAAATTAAAAGAAATACTGATTTGGCCAACAAATAAAATGTCGTACTAGAAATGGTCTCTGAACTCACTTTCTCTTGAGTGGTAAGTTTTTGCCCTCCACTACCCACAGTCTGAGGACGCTGTCGTGTCGTCGTTTGTTATCCTTCTCAGGATGAACGGCGCTGCGAATACTGCGATAGGGAACCACAAAGACAAAATCAATCAGGTCAAACATAGCGATGGTTAATATAATCAAGACCGATCTCCAACAGAAGACAGGGAGCAAAGATGTCATCAACAGCTCAATTAGTTTGTAGTCTGAGCCACAAAAGGGTGGTACGATGATCATATCTATTTCCACCGTATGACAAATTCCCCTTGATTTACGTCAAACAATATCCTTCGAATTAATCTCGAGTACAACTGAAAATGAAAACAAAGGTAAAGAATTCAACAGGTGCAAAGTGTGGCTTCACAACACCATACACACCACCAGTAGTTAATTAAGTCTTAAATACCTCTTAACTCTTTCAGTGTTAAACTCGTACAGGTATATTTGTTATTTGAAATCGCCAACCTCGTACATGTACGAGGTAATGTTCGTACTCAAAATCGCCAAACCTCGTACATGTACAAGGTAGAGTAAACATGTTATCACAAGGGGGCGCTCTCACTCTTTCTAGTGGTACCATTTGTATTCATGTGCGACCTGTATTTTTTTGGCGAGAGGGCGTAACATTGAGTTTTGGCTTGTGAAAAAAATGGCGGCGCCCATGAAACGAGCCCGCGTGTTATCTCCAGAGGAAATCAATGAAATTTTCGCCGATTCAGACAGCGAACGGGATTACTTTTCTGATTCAGAATCATCTGGATATTTCAGAACAGGATGGTGAGAGCAAGATACAAGAAGTTTGGTGAATAAAACTTATTTACTTTTTTTTATACAGAATTTTGAAAAATAAACAAAAACCTTGAAGTTGGGCATTTTAGGGTTAAACTTTTGAAATGTCATGGGCACTGAAGGAGTTAATGCCTAACACAAGTATGACTCCAACTAAGGCCGATCGAGTCGTAAACAAATCTAATTCTAGAACGCAAATCAGCTGACAGCTATCCTCAACAATTTGTACCCGAAACTCATTGGTACAGATAGTTTTCTTGATAATCTCCTAATTTGCTTGTTCCTGTGTTCGAGGATGTTATGCTTTCTTTGAGATAAATAACAAAGATAAGACATTTAAGCCTTGGGACCTAATCTTCTAAACTCAGTTCAAGCCAAGATTAAGGGCAATAAAGAGACACCACTGTCATGTCAATTCCAGTTTTAAATATAAAACCGCTCTTCCTTGAAAAAGATCTTTACCAGTCGAAGTATTTTCAATACTAGCTTTTGCCCTTCATTTGCGTATTTCCTACACATTGTGTACTCATTGTTGTCCCGAGAGATTACCTGAAACAATTTACTGGAGTAGGACTCGAACCCACAACCTCCTGCTTTCTAGTGTGGATGTCTTACCATCTCATGACAACACCGAGTATGTGACTTACAGTGTTTATAAAATATATCTGTGAAGGCAAAACCCATATAACACAAAATGTCATCTTTGAAACATTTGGAATATTTTGAAATCGAGACACTAAATCTTTTGGTATTTCTAAGCCAAACTGAAAACAAATTCCAGGGTACCATATTTATTGCCTTTAATAAAGCAAATTGCAACAAAAGAAATTTTAGGAAAAATTAAGACGAATTAAAACCTTTGGAAAACATCTTCTGTACAACACCATGGGTTATCAAAAACAGAGTGACTACCGGTACTAAAAATGTCATCTAGCTTCACGAAGGGACTTGTGAACGGACTTGCAGGAACTCGACTACAACCCTGGGTACTGGTACAGACTCATGCCGGAACAAACGCATCAGCCGCTAGCTTCATGACATAACTTATCAACAATAGTAATTCATTCTTTCCCTGTTAGGCCTGCCTCAGTCAAAACACCGTCAGACAAGAACTTGTTTCCATCGAGGATACTTAACTTTAGGAGAAACCTTTTAAAAAAAAACGCTGGAGAATTTCCAAGATTTGAAGGGCAAGTGTTGAGCCTCAGAAACTGAGTTGGAAATGTGGGTTATCCGGCCAAAATAGAGCTGAAATTTGGCAAACTCAGAGTAAACATAGGAGGAAGTCTTGTTAGGCAGGAGGCCGAGGGTGGGGTTAGGGGCCGGTGGTTATTTTAGGGCCAGTGGCTGGTGGGGAAAGAGACTGGGGGAAATGAAGTGGGGGGAGGAATGGGGTGGTAGGGGGGGGGGGGGGAGGGGGGGGGGAGGGGCTGGGGGGAAGGGGGTGGGGGAAGGGGGTGGGGGGAAGAGGCTGGGGGAAGGGGCTGGGGGAAGGGGCTGGAGGGAAGGGACTGGAGGGAAGGGGCTGGGGTGGAAGGGGCTAGGGAAAATGGGCTGGGGGAGAGGGGAAAGGGGGTGGGTCAAGATAAGTACATGTAGGAGCACTTGGTCCACCTACTTCCCCTCCCCCACATTTGTGCCTTCCTTAGTTCACCCTCTTATGAAACCAGATGAACTCAACACACAAGAAAAACCCACCTTAGTTTCAGGCAGAACTACTCTTGCCAAGCCTCATTCAAAAATGCAATTCCAAGTTTTGACACAACAAGCACACAGGGGCCATCTTGGTATAGTTTCTACATTCAACCTTACCGTTTTACCATACAAATATAAATTTCACCAGTCTATTTTTTGAAAACCTACATGCTTGTATGTCATATTCTTTGTTTTCCGAGGCCAACCAGACAACTAACTACATGTACAGCGGTTTTCAGCAGTTTTTCTGCCCTAATTAGTTCTTTCCTTGTGAACAGATATTTGTATCCAACCTTCAGAAGTCATTTCATTTTTTATTTGTACCTTCAGAAGTATCTATACGTGTTTTCTAATGAGAATTTTTTTCACATTTCCTAACCACTATTTATTCTTTTACCTTTCTATCCATTTATCTCGTTCGCTGGCCGAGCGACAGGAATAGTACTTCTTTCCCAACGAGTTGGTGATCTGAAAGCAGTGATCCTGGCCCAGAATGCTGCTGTGAAGCGGCAGAATGACCAAGTCATTAGCCGAGAGATCAAAGACGTCTAAGGTGGTCTGCGGGCCAAGGAGGAGAGACTCATGGGAGTGGGAGGGCTTGATGGAATGAGGCGAAGTCATGTCCGACCTGAGCAAAACAGAGAAGGAAAACCTTGTCAGATGTGATCAGCTTCTTGTGTTACAAAAGATGACATCATTTCCTTAATTTGGGGAGAGATGCTTGCCAAATTCTTACAAGCTACTTCCTGAGTGCAGTCACAAATGTTATCGTTTTCGCTTTCTTATTTTGTGTCACAGCTAAAAAGAAACTGTTGATGCACTTGGTTTCCAATTTCTTTTGTCAATAAAATAAATACTGTGTTAGGTATTTAAAAGGGGAAATGTTGATTCAAACCTGCCACACTTTCTGCGATTATAAGAATCGTTATCTGCTTTTAATTTGACAAAAAAACATTTGAACCAACAAGTTTCCATGTTTTGGCAAGAGGGCTCCCTTTAACCTATAACTACCCCAAGTCCATCGAACCCCAACTGCAGGTTTTGCTACCGGTAGGTATTGGCAGGTTGGGTACCAAACATTAGCAACTTGTTGGAATTTGTTTGACTCAGTACAAAAGGCCCAGACCCCAACTGTAGGTTTTGCTAGGTATTGGCAGGTTGGGTTCCAAACATTAGCAACTTGTTGTTGGACTTTGTTTGACTCAGTACAGAAGGCCCAGGGCACCGGTCGCCACAGCCGTACGCGCTGCGAAATCTAAAGATTAACATTTTCGCCAATAGAGGGCGGGCTTCCTCCAAATTTCGGTTGTAAGACGCGGAAACGGATATTTGCATACCGGAATTTATGAATGAAGTTTGCACTCTTGCCGATGTCACACATCCGGGATATTGATGCTATTGCAAATTTGACACGTTTGCAACAACCCACGACCCCAAAATTTAAAAAAACTACTAAATTTATAGTAAATATGCTCGTTCACATTTGATGAATAAAGCGTGACGTCATTATAACATAAAAGCCACACAAAAAATCGTCAAAATGTATAAAATCGTTCTAGTCCCATCTTGTTTCACTCATGCTGGTGACCTTTCAACCCTGTTCTTTCCTAATTACCGTTAGAAACGCCAGAAGAAATCCGCCATTTAGAAGAAATAGTCCCTTCAAATTGGGGACTTTCTTGTATTGTTTTAAGCCAAATGATGACGTCATCAATATTTACTCGTTATTGAAAGAGTATTTTTCAAGTACAGGAACATCTATTTTAGTTTTAAAACTTGATGAAATATTTTAATTATACTGTAATGACGTAGTCCCAAGTGATGCCGATGATATTACTCCGCGAAATCAGACAATACAATAATAAACAACATGGCACGCTATGCGTGTACACGTATATAGAAGAATTGCTCGTAATTTCAGAGCGATTATGACGCTCAAAATCCTTTTTTCTCCGTATTCAGGTCAGTTACGATACCGAAATATTGTGGAAACGAATGCTTACATATTTATATGGTGGTTGAACTTGGATAATAGTTATCAAAAATACGCTCTCTTGAACATTTTTGCTATTTTCTGCGGTCCAGTGGCTTTTTTTTCGTTGAGTTTTTGAGAGGGTTTTTAAAAATGGCGACTATTCGTGTCAATAATATTTTCACGAATTGGATGCAGTGTAGGCCAGGCCTCGGGTTGTACTTACTTTTGTTATATCTAGACAATATTGTTTGTTTTTTGTTTAATTCAGGACGTTTAATGTTGCCAGTTTATTGTTGAAATAGAATAACATTTGATTTTGGTTTATAATTTTCATTTTGAAAACAATTATCGAAGTAGGGCACTAGCTAGGTCGGATGACGAGCCTGGCTCAGTGGCTGGTATAAGCCGAGGAAATTGTTGCAAAAAGATTTAGCCATAACATGTATCATCCACCCCACGACGGAACATCGGAAATGATTGTTGCCATGGTTGCCATTAGTGTGAGTTTGTTTGGGACTGAACATTTTTTAAATGATTAAGGGTGAACATTAATTATTAACAAGGCGTAGCCGTAGTAAGAAAACCCATCACGTTGGTCTTGAAAAGTGAAATGCAGCGTAGTCCCAGCTGGTCACCTGTTCACTGCATGCTGGCAGGGAGCAAGACTTCATCTACGGCCACAATTCCCAACTCGACTCGGTGAAGTGCAGAATTCCTCGCGTACTTATTATGGTGTGGTCCCATTTCTGTGAGGGGAATAGTTTGGCACTACCCTCGGGATTTACGTCACGATAATAAACTTCCTTGGCACGGCATGAGTAGGCTAGTGATGCTGCGTTCCAACTTCCAATCTGGTTCAGTCCTACAATCGTCTCTTCTACTAGCTGGTGTGACAGTGCTCATCAGTGGCCAAACAAGGATTGTCCCCTTTTTTTTGGGGGGGGGGGGGAATTTTTTGTAAAATGTGACCCACTAAAAATTTGACAGACAAGGGAGGGGGTAGACCGCCGTCACTGATAAAGGGATGCATGTACATACGTGCAGACAATATGCTCTGGTATTATGACTACGAAATGTACCTTACATGTACAACAACAAACATATAACTTCCTAACAAAAATGAAACAAAAAGGTAAACGTGTCTTTTTTATAGCTCAGTCACCTAGATACTACCCAAGTACATACGAGGCAGTGCCTCGTATGCAGGTTTGATATCATTGTGTCATCATGGCTGTTTTTTTGTTTTTTTGGTTGGCGCAGGCAACTGATATCACCTTACAGGCACTGCCACTGCAGGTAAGATATCAGATGCCATCACTGCCTTTTTGTATTTTTGTTATTACTCCAACCACGGAGGAAAAATTAAAGAAAGAGATTGGGTGAAAACCCCCCAAAGAATTATTTATGGGGAACCCAGAGTGGATAACCCGGATTGTCCCAATTTTGTTAACTTCATTATTTTTATGCTTTTTGGTGGTTTTTTTGCAGTTGGTTCTTACACAGCAGGAAAGAAGTAGTTGTAACTGGATACCCCAAGTCTTACTTCTACTTTCTCCAATAGGTTGTTAAGAACCAGCTGCTTTTTTAGAACAATTTTCAACTAAAACAATTCAATATTTACATACGTGTAACGTGGGGATCTAAACAACTTGGTTACATGACAATGACGTCGACGACAGATCATGTAAAATGGCAAGTTCTTAAATGTTGCTTACAATTTGAGTTTCTTCAAGTGTGGTTGGCTGTACTGGGTTTGATGTCTGACCACGAGATGCTGTCGCTTTTCTGGCTCTCGCACTGAAGCATACATTCGCTCTAGTTTATTCACATGGGCGTGAATACTTTCTGTTGCCTGCTCAGACATCAAACCCACAGTACGTAGCATCCTAGCTTGTCTTGGAACTTCGACTGTAAGTAGATGAAATTTTCGTTTCAGATTTGAATTTGGGAAGTTTACAGGGAACCAGTAACCATACTCTGAGCATTTTAACACTAGCAACTCCACTTCATGCTTGCACAGCATTCTGTTCATGTTGTACAAATCATAGCAAGATTTGAATTTCTGGAACATGGTTTCTATTTTTATTGACAAATCTTGTGACCCGAATATTTGGAAACCAGTGTCTGTGTCAACATCAATGGGGAGAAAGATGTCGGCAAACATTTCATGATTTTTCAACATCCTATGTACATCAGGACCAATCAATGAACCCCCATGGTAGGACTGTTTTGCAATGTGCAAATGGTCTGACACCTTCTTGAATTTTGTCATGAATGGCCCATGAACATTCTGAATATCTGTTTGGATTTTACCCCTCAATGCCTGGTTTTGATTTATTTCTTTGTCAATGCCCTGAACATTCTTCTTTATTTCCTTGATTTCAGCTTTTAGCTGCTGGACCCGCTTTCTTGATTCCTTAGCCAGTACACTGTTGTCTGTTAATTTACCATCAATCTTATGGAAGTGATTTGGGTTCTCTGCCTGTACTTGTTCTACTTGTTGAACCTTAGTTATTATGTTATCTGAAAGCCCCCCTTTGGAATGGGACAGTTCAGTCTGTTCTCTTTGTAAATGTGACACTTGTTCATATAACTCCTTTACCCCATCGTATATGCCATGACTTTCGAGAACATCTTTGTCTAGATTTTGTGCGTTTGTCTCCACAATTTCATACAGTTGGAGCCCAAGCCCTAAACCAATATGAAGTGGACTGACCGATACTTGCTCAGTGATCAGTCCATCATTCCCTATCAGTGGTGGTTGTATGCAGTTCTGATACGCTTTTGCTTGATCTTTTTTGCCCCCATTTTGATTGAATTCCTGAGCTTTGGCATGGCATGTTGCCAGATTTCTTTGCATACCAAAAGCAGGTACGCCATCATCTTCATCTTCGCCTTCATCATCTAATACATGAAGTGCATGGGGTTTGCCTTTCTCCAGGTCACTTAGTTTGGCTAGACAGTGCGGACAAAAGTGAACGCCATTTGGCCCCGTCAAGCCAAGAATTTTGGCTATCCATTCCCAGTCCCCACCCCAAGTCAATTTGCATTTTGTGTACGTCGGAGTCGGACCATTTGATGTTTCGGAAGTAGGCCGACATTTTTGTGTTTCAACGGAAGATGAAGCGTGATGGCAGTACCTGCAATCTGGACTGATGTATTTGTTGTCATGGTCGAGTTTCTTTAGTGGAACAAAGTCCAAGTTGTCATCTTGGGATTGAACCATGCCGTCAGTTTGAGCAATATTAGGGAGTGGTAGTGCTAGCGTTGCGATATCCCCAGGGATCTTCACCAGTTCATCCAAAACGGGTTTGAAGGCCTGTTCAATGTTGAGTCTGTTATCCTTGCCACCCTCAAAAACTCCCATTATTTTCAATGCGCGCACTGAGTGGCGATCTTTGGCATTGAGAGTTTGGATGACCAATTTGGTACTCTTGCCCCCCTTGTCCCCTGACACATGCAACCATAGAGTATTGTCAAAGCTTTGACACATTTCGTTAGTTTGCACTAGTGCCTTAACCATGTTGGTTATCAATATCCTAACATCTTTGACCCTCGTGAAGTGAACAATACTCTCATTACTCCCTTGGAACGTGCCATATTCAAACTCGTAAGGAAGAGCTGCTGAAGATCGCATTGCTTGCCGCGTTCCCATAAGTTTTTGTCCTATTTCCTGTTCAATGCATTTTTTGATAAGTACCCACATTGTCTCTGGCATGAGGCAACGTAACCCATCAATTGTATCCCTTGAGAAAGTCTGGCATTGCATTTTGAAGCCTGCTGCTTGTGATGCTGCTGCGTACCCTTCCTTATGTCTGTTGATATTTGCCGCACGCTGTGCCACAACATCATCACAAGCAACAGGTTCTGGGCTTTGTGTTCCTGTTGCCGAGGCAGAAGTACATGTACTAGAGCTTGAAGAATTTACCTTTGCACCAGAAAAATGACCACCAGAAACAAGTTTCTCTACCTTATCAATTACCCGACTTCTCATTTGGAGAGTTCTACTGCTACAAGTAGAACTTCCTACCTCGGCCACAGGAACCCTAACAAAAACCTGTGGACGTCCATGTAATCCCACAATTCTCAAATCAGTTGCATCTGTACCCATATCAGCGGAACTTGTATTGATATACTTGAGGACAGCACTTTTCATCTGGTGTGGTTTCAGAGAGCTATCTATCCCAATTTGTTCCCTTACATTTTTTTCAAATTCCCTGAGCCTTTTATTTTCCAACTCTAGCCTGTTATTTTCCAACTCTAGCCTGTCTATTGTCTCCTTTAATCTTTGAAAGTCTTTGGCATGTTCGGCCGATGCGTCAAAATCGGTAGGCCTACTTCCTTCCCCAACTTGCCCAGCAGTAGCTCTAACATTTTTAGTACGTTTCCCACCGATGAGACGTCTGCCCCCTGCCCCAACTTTACCCTTGCAGTCAACCCTATGCTCGAAAGTTGCAGATGATTTACGAAAGTTGAAAACACATTGCTTACATGCTCCACACAATTGCCCTTCCCTCTCAACTTGAAGCAAAAAACATGCTTTTAGATCTTTGTAGTACCCTGTAGTCGGAAAGAACTTACAACTTACACATGTTTTGCATATGCAACATTGCTTTTTCATCGAAGACATGTTGATTTTGATGTACTTTTTGTCTCGGAAGTCACACAAAATTAAATATCACCGATCTTGACAACAACACGCACAAAGCAAGTCGTAGCTTTAGTCTCCTCACATTATTTTGCAACGTCGCTTTGCGCGTAGCATTTGCACCAGACTACGAGATGACGCCGACTGTACAAACTCAACCCCAAGAGGGCGCCCTTTTACATTTCGGCTCCTGCGACCGGTGAGGGAGACCCTGCTGAAGTATGTGAGGTTCAGTCCTGAACAGCCTGCCTTGATCCTGAACACTGAACAATGCATAGACCCATCTGTACCAAGTCAATCAAACTTCAACAAGTTAGAGTTTGGCAGGTTTAGTACTGTTACTTTGTAGGTTCAATATCAATAGTTACTGAACCTGTGCGCAGTTGTTGAAGTTTGTTAGGTTTGGTATGCTTACTAGAGCGAGAGCCTATAGGGGGTTAGGGTTAATATAGTTGGCATAAATTTGCATTTCAAGAGTGTACATGTACTCCTGTTGCCAGCCTTGTTTTCTTGCCGTCATTTCTGTCGCAGTGTTCACCTGCTGTGCACTACGACAGTTGCGAGACTTGTCAGTAAATCTACTTTCTAATCACCACATTCCATTTTTAGGCACACTGGGTGGACCTTTTTAGCATGTTTATCATTTTCAAGGTTTGGGTTGCGATATATTTAATTCACTTCAGGAAGTTGTGGATTAGATGTGTCTTAAATTCTAAATCCGTGATTTTATCAAGGGCTAAAACATTAACTTCTCCGAGAAAACATGAAGTGTTGTCAGTAGTTTGTCAGTATTGATGAGGAAATGCCTTGACATTATCAAGTATTAGAGTAGATTTACAACAACAAATGTTTGGTTTCTTCTCACAACTGTTTCTCCTGTTCTTGTCGATGAGTAAGGTATAAATATTGCAACAATCTCCAAAATTAAACACATCAAGTTTTAAATCCTTCCCCAACTTGTTTCTTCAATTTATAAAATCCAAAAATAATTTTTACTTGAGAAAGACAAAACTTACTCTTCGTCTTCTTCTTTCAACGTGGCGTGCTTGTCAAACTTCCCGACACTCTTGGTCCGCTTGAGAGCAATTTTCATCCGCTTGGGGAAAATTCCCTGGCAACATGAAGATAAATCAAGGTAAATACAGACTTCTGCCATGATGAATGCAGTTTATAGATTGTTATGGGTTTGGACGTCCAGGCTATGGTGGGATAATCCAATTAAGTTGGTCCAATAAATCCAGGATTGTTGAGTTTTGTGCCGCTATCTCATCCATATAAGGTGAATCACATTTATTATCCTGACAAACAGTCTCTAGTGGTCATCTAACTGTCGCATTCAAGTAAGTAATGGTAGGTGTTTTTCACAATGCTTGTAACAAGCTTGGGCAATTCAGAAAGGACCATGTAGCTTTGTGTGGTAACAATCCTGAGTAAAAACTCCTTCAAGATGATGAACTGCTTCTTTATATATATCCAAACATCTTAGATACAAGGCAACATCAGCTCAACACGGTACACAAGTTTGCAGCACACATTATTCCAAACCTTTAGGATTGAAATTAGTTCTTTAAGTCAAGATAGTCTTTAAGTGGATACATCTCTCCAAGGAGTTGTGTAGAGAGATTTAAGAGTCTGGCTCAGTTAACAATATACTATTGTCTGGTTCCCTGAAATGTAACAATGCCATGATGCCAATACCTAAACTAGCAAAGCTGTCCCCAGACTATCGTCTGCCTCCCTGAATACTGTATTTGATGTAGGTGCCGTGTGACATACAAACATTCTCAGAAGAATACAATGAGAAGTATAAAGCAAGACAAAAACCTCATTGTTAGTTTCCCATTCAGTAATGTCCAACACTTTCTAATTAGAGAGTTTTGCGGGGAATTTCTCTACATGTACAGGTAGCTCTGTGTCTCAAGAAACGACCGAGGTAATCTTCCAGTTTTTGTAATCCACAGTCATAGAAATAAAAGACAGTAGAGAGGTAAACAGCTGGCTTTTCCTTTTCGTTGAAATCTTGGAATGTCACCGTACCAAACAATCTCATTTATAAAGTACCGATACTCCTCCTAAAGTTCCTTGGGCCCAAGATCACCATCTCCACGTATCATCAGTACTGACAATAAACATCACGAAAGATGAAGATATCATCTTGGTAACATCCATCTAAGTTGCTTTTCAAGGCAAAGAATGAGCACAGCACAGCAAAGACAACTGCAATTCAATTATTGGTCCATGAGACAATTTTGTCTTCTAAGAAAAGACAGCACGACTCTCGAGACAGCTGCGAGTGTCATTCGTAAGAAGAGGCCACAAATATGAAGACACATTGAGACGTGAATTCCTCAAGTTGCACACTCTGTGAATGATTCAGTCTTGTGGCCAATGAGCAATATTACATTTGCATTCACAAATTTGCCGACCACCAGTCCTCTAAACCTTCATTTCTAGATGGTACACCAGCGACCATAATTGCGATTCTGAGAATCAAGGATGATGAAAAAAAAATTATGTTGGAGGAAATTACAAACTGAAGAAATATCTGCGAATCTCCTGCTGGGATGTGGTGACACAGGATAAGGTGAGAACAATGTTTCTTTCAGTACAAGGATGATGAAATGTTTTTCACAATTTGTAAGAAAGATTTCAATAAACTCAAATATTTGCACCGTATATTGAGAAACTAGGAGGATTTGACACCCTGTTGTAATTGGAGGTAAATAGCAACCTTTAGTCAATCAATACAACCTCTTTCTCAAAACCAATACATACAGTATCTCATCGCCTGTCTAACCCTGTTTTGCTACATTATACACTCTCAAAAACACTTCAATATTTGAAATGTTGCTGGTTGGTTAACTAGTTCGCGCCGGATGACGTATATAAACGCAAACATTTCCCCAAATTCAAAACGGATGACGCATAAACACGCCAAGTTCAAGTTCGGAAATGTATGTCAGCAGCGAGCAAGGCCGGAAATGCGTGGGTGTGCTTCCCGGCACTATCAGCCTGAACCTGCTTCGGATCGAGTTTCGTTAAAAATAATCCTGCCCGTGGGCTCGGCGATGTTAAAATAATCCCGGCGCGAACTGGTTAAGTCAATGACTTGTAAAAGTGCAAGGCAACAGAAGAAAAAAAGAAAAAAAAGTAAGCATGCTTTAAAAAACACCACCTAAACAAACAAATAAACACAACAACACACATTTTCAATATGGGTGATCAAACAAATTGACAAATGAATTTAAACAAATGACTGAACATGACAAACAAGAAACACTTCAAGATTTCCAATTCTAAGACTTCAAATCTTACAGGCAGGATGGGACAGCCAAAGAAAAACCTTTCACAGCAAAGCATCTTGCCGTAAATTACTCTCCAACAGTTCAGAAGATGAAGAAATGATAGACAAATATCATCGCTTCTGACGAAATCACCAAATATGAAGATGAAAAACTGCTCTATTATCCTCTTAAGAGATGACACAAAGTCTCAAGGGTCGGCGGAGGTAAATTTCTCTCGCATAAAACCTTGTATTGCTGATCAATCCTCATCCTTGAAGACTGTCATTTCTTATGAAAAATCCTTTCTTGTCGACAATCCTCAAGAGGATCCAAATCCTTAAGCTTCCTAGAGGGAGAGCAAATCTCCACGAAGCATCAATTTCAAGATGACAAGCATTTATCAAAAAGTAGGAGCATTCAGAGTACAAGAAATCCTACTTGTGTGTCGAGACTCAAAAACGCTTATAACTATGCGACGCGGCAGGCAGAAAACTCCTCTCGCACAGAAATAAATCACCTGGGAGGAAACATCAGATGTCCTGGACTGGTGCCTGATCAACTGCTGACTCATAGATTGTGGTTGTAAGATGGGGGTATGCATCTCAAAGATGCGGTGGAAGAAGGGATGCAGATAACACACCCCAGGATGCCAACGATGGTAGTTTCCAAGTGTCCCATTGAGAACTAGCATGCAATCGTAGGTCTTGGGAGATGTCTTGTCGCACAGTGGGACAATAATAAGATGGTATGTAAGTTTTCAGCATTTGTAACGCCACACCTTGAGATGAAGTATGTTCCTACATGTAGGATGCAGAATACTAATATTGGAGTTGTATGCATAGAGTGGTGAGTCACATATTTGAGGGTTAGCTTACTGCTCGAGTCAAACATATACTTATTAACTAGAATGGTCAGTCAAAAACTGATCTTATAAACCTGATAATGGAGGAAAAATGCAAGGAATTTGGGACAAAAGGCCCAAAACCTCTAAAGTAAGATCGCCAATGGTACGGTATAACAACAAACATCATTTCAACTTTTCCTTTCTGATGAACTGTAACATTTTTCTTTAAAGGAGAACTTGCCTGCTTCTAACCAAACAATTAACCCCAACATGGACCACAAGTTGAGTAAGACCCACTGTGATCCCACTGTGATCTCACTGTGTACATGTGTCTGTCATGTCCCCGCAACATTCTCAGACATACCCCAGTAGTGAGAGGTCTTCCTTGAACCTGACTCCAACAGAGTCCTTCATCAAGTTGAAGGTCAGACAACTTAGGGTTAATGTGCAAGACAACTTGTGGTTCATGTGTACAACAGCTGGGCATAGAATTATACTGTCTGAATTGAAATTTGGTCATTCCTGAACCTACACAGTCTGATGCCTGTATTGGAAAGCTAAACATTTAAAAATGTAATATATTAAAAATACAACAACAACAACAAAACAAAATAAAACACATCTAGCCACCTTACAGACTAGTGACACCAGATCAGATTACAATTAAGTTCATTTTTAAAAGTCCGATTAACTTGTCAATTACAAATTTTAGTAGTGAAAATCTAAGAATTAGCAAATTTACAGAATAAATAGCAAGAAACAAAACTTCACACCACAAACAGAGAAGCCACAGAAATAAAGTAAACAATGTACACAAACAAACTCAAAGTCAACAAATAGAAAAACAACAAACATTTAGAAGAAGGGCTTAACTAGGGGAATAACATGGACATTACATACATCATAGAAATGCAAAGGCAGACATTAGAATGACAACAAACCTTATGTACTAAACCGTTTTCCTTGTACCCCATGTTGAATACTAGCACCACAATAAATTCAGTCCATCAGCACAGACATCCTGTCATTTCCTTCACTTTAGTGATCTCAAAACACTGTCTCCAAAAATCCTCTGCATGTAACAATTCTCTCTGGAGACTTGTTTACAACTTAGGGAGACCTTCGTCTATGACTCACAAAATAACGTGGTGATTAACAGACCAAATATTCTCCCACAAGACACCTGTAGACTTAAACTTTGTCCCAATCCCAGCATCTTGAAGTTTCATGTTTAGAATGTATCCACCTTCCAGTTCAGTACTCACTTTTCGATCCCACTCATTAGCTGAGACCCAACCCTCAAATCCAAAGAATTGTCAATGAATCTTTGTCAATTACTACCCATACTCATTTTTCTAATGTAAACTTTTGATAAAAACTTCTGTGATTCTAAGAATTGTTTGGGTTGCTGCATTGTTTGACTATGACAGGCAGGTCTTTCTCAATAGAAACGACTTGTATAACACACGGCTATGAATCATGCATTAGAAGGGACGTACACTTACACAGGACTGGCCTACTCCAGACAACAGAGGGGGTGAGTCATAACAAAAGACCACCAGGAAGTTAAATAAGTCCACAAACGCATGATGGGTTTTGACATGACTATAGATTACATACGTATGCCTACAAATTACACCATTAACCTGATAGTGTGGTAATGTACTGGTAAGCCTTTTGTATGTATTTGTTTATCTATCCAGGGTAAACCCAAACAGTGAAACGCTGGTTTTCATTAGGGCCCTGATATAAAATAAACTAGTTGAAATAAAAATACTAACCGAAATTATGTTATTTA
Organism: Crossaster papposus; assembly: GCA_037893245.1. Taxonomy (NCBI): domain Eukaryota; kingdom Metazoa; phylum Echinodermata; class Asteroidea; order Velatida; family Solasteridae; genus Crossaster; species Crossaster papposus. Next base: position 223,862 of record JBAIAA010000756.1, read on the forward strand.
AAACAAATAAACAATTTTTTTAATTTTTTTTTAAGACATAGGACATAAAGACATGCATCAATTCAGTTGTCGGTCTACAATTGAATAATCATTGAAATATACCTCAAGAATTCCCTTTGAAAAAATCCTCATTTTACTGTTTTTTTCACAGTTGCAGCTCTAGACGAGATACGTAGATTTGCTCAACATTCCCTTGGGAACCAGACAGAAACCTCAAAACTCAAGATCACAGGAAACATCTTCAAGATGCAGAGTGTTAATTCCTTTTCATCGTCCAGGGGTCTTTAGAGCAAGCGGTTCTCCTTCAGGAAGCCAGTGTTTACCGTGTCCCAGTTAACTTAATTGGGCCGCAGCCTGATTAACGTATTCACACATGAATTTAGATCATTGTATCCCGTGAAAATGTTAAGTTAAACTTTTGGCCCAGTACAGTACATGTATGTGTACTATGTCGTGCAAAGTTTAATGCTCATGATGAATAATACGAATCTAAGCTAAACATGGGTGGAGTATTGCTATTATTGTTGTTTTGGTTAGTCTATTTTTTTTTATTTTGTAGGGGGTGGGGGATGATTTTAAATGCTGGAATGCCCACCTCCCTTTCCATATCATTCAGAGGTAAGTCATGAGTACTATAACAGCAGCATGTGGGTGAAGAATGGGGGTCCTTAAGGGGGGTGGATGGGGGTCTTTAGGGAGTGAGTCCCTTCATGATTGAGGAAGAGCCATGAAGGGGTCAGCATGAGTAAGACTTGTTGATGATACAAGGCACGTGTGATTACGTGTCAGGAAGGATAACATGTAAGAAAAAACAGGGAGGGAATGGGGAGGGGGTGGAGACTGATGAATGGGGGGGGGGGGGGGTGCTTGAGGGGGGACGGATACAGATACATGTACAAAGATGGGATACAGGTAGACATTTATGACACTCTTTCACTTAGGACCAATATCAAATTTAAATAAAAGTTTGATTTTATTACTTTCATCACCCCCACATTTTTACTTTGCCCCCAAAATGTTAACCCTAACCCCCTAGGCCCTTTTTGCTAGCAACCATCCTCAATCCTCCAAAATCCTCATTTTTTTAAAAACCTCATTTTTTTAAAACCCCATCTAGCCTCAATCCTCAAAAATCCTCCACACTTGAAACAACATCATGTGCCTCAATTCTCCAAAATCCTCATTTTTTTTAATCCTCCAAAACTGCAATGAGGATTCTGGGGATTGAAAAAAAGTCAATCCTCCAAAATCCTCATTATGATTTTTTGAAAACCCCATTGCCTCATTCCTCCAAAATCCTCATTTTTTGAAAACCCCATTGTGCCTCAATCCTCAAAAATCCTCCACACTTGAAACATTGTAAAACAACATTGTGCCTCAATCCTCAAAAATCCTCATTTTTTTAAAACTCCATACAGCCTCAATCCTCAAAAATCCTCCATTGAAACTGCAATGAGGATTTTTGAGGATTGAGGAGCGTATTAAAAGAAATAAACCTTGAATCACAATGTTTTCTTTACAGTAGTTTTAATAAAAAGCAATTACAAGGTACCTAATAAATGGAATTAATGGCCATGGTTTCCATCAGTAAACAACCAAATCACACATTGAGACATTTTCTGAGATCTGTTCAAAGTCAAAATACAGGAAATTAATTACGACAACGTCCTTAGAACACTTAGTACTATTCAGGCAGATTTGAGGCAAAACACATCCTTGAAACCTGCCGATTAGAGGGGTGTTTCCTTTAATTAATGGAATAACAGACCTAGCTGGTTACAATTTACAAACTAATTTCTACGAATTTCCTTGCATAGAAAAAACACTACGGTAGCAAAGACATCTGGACACCGTGTCCACAACTCTCTCATCGAGTCTACAGTAAACATGAGCCCTAATAAACCAAAGATTGAACAAGAAGCGTTAACCCGGCCGCCTAGTCTCACTCCCCCCCCCCCCCTCCTTTTAAGATAAAGGTTGGGTAACCTGTTTGATTGCTTACAAGTGTCAATGAACGATTAAACATGAATTGTTACGAAACCTGTGAAGTCGTGAACTTGGTTTGAACTTGAGTCTTGAACGAGGTTATCTGTAACCGCAAACAGCTGTTAAAGTCCGGTAATGAATTCCAGTTATTGCCAGATTCTCCTAGCAATGGCCATGGACACTTTAGTTATCTCAAACCACAATCTTCCACCATGCACCACAATGCAACCACTGACGTGTAAATGAGACACGTAAATGAAACTGTTTTTCCTTCTTCAATTTTCGGATCAACATTTTTCAACTTTTGAGGTTTTGTCTCTGAGTAGATACTGATAAATGTGTACATGTGTGTATAAGGTTTAGTTCTGGTATTTTATAGTGTGAGATCTAGGCAGAACATTAACAAATCAGCAGGTGTTTGAGATAATTAATGAGATAATTAATGAGATGCCATCTGCTCCAGAGTTTGTGTAGTCATAACCTACCATTAGACAACTAGGCTGTTGACAATTTAATTCGTCTCTAACATGCTGGTAGACATATGCATGGATGATTACTCTCTGGCCTTACAAATTCCGAGAAGCTGGGTCTTAATAAAAACAAATTTGTTTAATGACTGCCTATTTTGAAATTCTCAGGGATGACTTCGTTAATTGAAAGGAAGTTATTAATACGATTAGACACGTCAATGTAAATTTCTTCAATGAAAACAAGATCAACTAGAAAAACAGATGTCTAAATGACATAAAACAAATTTCTAAAATTATAAAAGAAATGTATAACTTACCGATAATTTGGAGTGTTGGCCCGATGCATCTGTGGTCATCTGAATCCCAGTATTGGGGGCGCTTTTACGACGCGCTCGACCAACGCCATCTTGGTTGACGTCTGCAACGAGAGAAAAATGAGAACAGAGATATACTTAGAAAATGATAACATTTATGAGTGAAGGAAGGCATGTACACATAAAATGTGAGTATTTGTCATAAAATGTGAGTATTTGTCACAAAATGTGGATATTTGTGAGGATTCAGTAGGTAAAGGTAAATTGTTGAGACATGCTAACAAACACCTTTTAGGATATTTTAGGTGAATCACTGAACGGTTACTGACATTAATTTGTCTGCCCATCTTTGGTACAAGTTCAAAACATATAAGAAATTAATAATCAAACAAAAGAAGTTTTGTCACAGAATATGAACCTATTTTTCTCTGCCTTAAAAACAAAAATTCACAAAACATTGTCCCGAATGAATTTTCACAATTCTTAAATTCTGGGAACAAAATTTTAACACGAGTGATGTGCGAAGATTTGCTTGTTTGAGACAATCATTTTGAACAGCTCAACTTTATTCAAGTTACTCTTTCAACTCAAATCTAGGACTTATGTCTGTCTTTGCATGGAGGAATAATTACTCCTCAAATTTCTTTGTTCCTTAATCTGCGTTTAGGGCGCTTTCTCAGCCAGCGGATTGCAGCTATCACGTGTCACACACTGAACTAACCAATAATAGCACCAATGTTTGTGCCAATGTCCAAATGTGCGTCTCTGAGATGCACATAGTGATTGTGCATTGAAGCTGTGGGCAGAGGAACACATGTAAAAGGGTGGACTCAGGCCATTAGTGCATACAATATTGACGAGATATATTTAAATTCAACTATTCCTATATTACATTTGCTTATTCTCTCTAAACATCTGAAATAACGATGTAAACAATTTTAACAATTTTTAGCACGTTAACCAGTTCGCGCTAGAGGACGTATACACGCAAGGTTTTCCCAAGATTCGAAACGGATGGCGCATAAACACGTCAAGAGCAAGGCCGGAAATGTCTGTCAGCAGCGAGCAAGGCCGGAAATGCGTGGGTGTGCTTACCGGTACCATCGGCCTGAACTCGCCTCAGATCAAGTTTCGTTTTAAAATAATTCCGCGCCTCGTCTCGGGGATGTTAAAATAATCCCGACGTAAACTGGTTAATAATATTTTAGCACAAATATTTACCCCCCCAAAAAATGGCAATTATGTAACAAAACAAAAACAAAATTGACAATAGATCCATGATAATTGATAAAGGATCCATTCGTGTTTGCACACCTACCTTCCTCTGGGATATCTTTTAATTTGGGCGCGTTGCTACGGAGCTGGATCCCATAGATACCAGCTAGGATTTGGAAAGCGCCGCCCCACATTCCCGAGTGAAAATTCATGGCAGCAAAATAAAATACCAGTCAAATTACTCCATGTAAAACGTGATCCAAAAATAAAGGAACCTCAGATTTTGTGATGATGAAGGATGCAGATTTATCTACATTTCTCACAAAAAAGGTCCGCTATGATTATTTTTGCAGACCGATTGCAAACGTTACATTCATTCAGCACCGGTGAAATTATGCAGAAGTACATCTTTGAGCTACAGCTGTGGCAATGAGGACCGTGAGAGTCTACGCATGATGGCTGCAGCAGTCACAGGGAACGTAACGGTAACAATCTCCTTTACAATACATGGAATGCGACGATCAATGGGCCGTGCGATGAACAATCATTGGCAATCATCATTGTGTTTGTGCAAGTACTGTGCCAGCAAAAACAAGACAGGTTGTACCTGTGCATATACCGACACACATAATGCTGAGCTCACACTGGAAATACACTGTTTATAGTCGGATCCTGCTGGTTCTTCACAAGGTGTAGCTACTGTACGTTATCCATCTTCATCATCGGTGGTTCAATAATTTAGATAATAATTTTGGGTGTGTCCCGGTAGCCTGCTAGCACGGTCACCGACTAAGCAGCAAACGATATGGCTTCGTTGGTTCACATGCCTCCACCTATGCTCATTAAAACTGAAATGGATCCCAACGATCCGACAAGCGCACCCCAGGGGGTCTAACCAACCAATAGGGAGTGGCCGTGATGGATCCGAAATGCAGAGAGAATCATTGATATCAGTGGATCACATCAATTTCACTCATCTCATTAATATTCATAGCCTTATCTCATCCATTAGGGACCAATTATAAAAGATGTAGGCACAAATTGAGCATGACCAGGTCGTACTGCCTGAAACGTCAGTTCTTTTATCCCCACGATATCACAAGCTGCTGTCTGGATACTACCAGAGTGTATTGCATAAATTAACTAATGCGATTAATGTAGTGGTCGCTCTGCTCACATGTGTATTCAAAAACTACCATTTATATATTTTTCAAGGTTAGTTTTTATCATTTAAACCATAGTAATAACAATAAACCTTTCTTATATCGCATATTACTGTAAGTCCCTACGTGCTGTATCATTGTTCAGATTGTATAAATGTCTGTTCATATTATGCGCATGACATCATTCAAAAGGAATCTGTGTTTTGGTTCGCAGACAATGAAAAGAAAACAGATGACACAATTGATACGTTAATTGTTCAATATTCACAACCTTCAATAGATAACCTTCAATATACAATGTACCAAACTCTCCCTGTACTAGTAAGTGCTTTATGTTAACGTACAACTTATCCATGTTCATTGCTTCTGTGGAGAGTATGCCGTCTTTTGATATCAAATACAACACGGCAGGTTGAAAATATTTACAACCGAATTATTAAGAAATATCTTACTCATTTGAAAGTAAATAATAATTCTAGGCATCTTGCAAAATAATTGCACTAGATATCCTCTAATTATTCTGATTTTTTTATAAGGAAAAATTTGCGATCGCCGGACGGCAATCGCGAAAAAACAAAGACAACATAAGAATAACTGCTCGACGCCGGTTAAAACAATCGCTGTTTTCGTGCTTTTCTCGGCATCCATGGTTGTAAAACTTCGGACAGGTCAGTTAAACGATATTTACTATAAGATACAACCCCCCAAATCTACCCATTCATGATAATTCAAGCAATTACTAATGGTGTATCCTACCTTTAAAGGGAATCGAGAGCTCACTTGACACAAAGGTAGTTGCATAATGTTCACTGACAAACAACTATCAGAAGTTTCAACAGATTTTCAAAGCCACGAACCACCATCAGTTTTTTACATTGGATCCAGTCCCCCCCCCCCAGTTAATTACTTCACACCAGGATGACCAATTGACCATCTGGCCTGTCATTTGCCCAGGGTCAAATTTAAAAGCAAATTAATGACATCGTTGCTTAGTGCAGACATTACATAAAATACCAGGATGTACATGTACATCAACAAGATGAGCACCCTGGTATGTAATTATTGAGTGAGCGGAGTTCAAACACGTTTGAAAATAATTAGAATCTCCAGAAAGATATGCTTGTGCATGACTTTTAAGAAAAATGTCTTTGAACAGATTTAGACTAATTTCACAGAGGAAAAGTACCCCTCAAATAAAAATGACCTTTTATTTCAATAAGCAGCCAAACCATTTTTAAACACTTCAAAAACTGACTAGTAACAAGACTACTTAAAATCTCGCATTCAATTTGCTGCATTCTATTTTTAAAGACGACATGTAAATTTAATAATGATACCACAGCCACAATGATAACCTGATAAATTATGCGTAGATCAACATTATTAGCCCAGTTTCTCCATCTTTCGACCGCACCGTTTAATCATTTTGATTCCGTCAAACGACGCCAGAATCGGCTGTCGGTGCGCAAGTCAAAAGCATAAATTGCAGGAAGTACGCGTAATACATTGCCTAATAACATAACGTTAATTTGAATAATGCAACACTTGCACCACACGCCATGTCCAACGCCAACAAGCCATTATCAGTATCGGAGGTGCCTCACTGGCTGAAATCACAGCTATAAATGTCACATCGCTGATATTTTATTTTTCTCGATTGCTGCTTTTTCACACGATAAGCTACTCGGTTTTTTTATTGGGTTACTAACGGACCAAAATGGCTTGGGGGCTTTTGTATCATTGCATAAAAAAACAGATTGGGTGAATAAATTCAAGTTTATGCAATTCTGGACATTTAACTGGATTAGTGAATACCAGCACCAACTTGCCGGTGTATGTTTTCAATTTCAACTCAATTAAATTCTTCAAATATACAAATCATTATTCCTTAACAAAATCGATTAAACAAACTTATAAGTAGCTAAAAGGTAGAGGGCTGTATCTTTGTATGTATCTTTAGTTTAGTTGATTTCAAAATTTGCACCGAGCTTAAACCAGGGTGATCAATCGAATGTTACTTTCAATGCAGGCATGCTTGAATCACTATTCACTTGGATAATTTCTTCCAGTGCTTTAGACTGCATGATTATTTCTTTTTAAAAAATCTAGTTATTAATACTAAAATGGCCAAATGTGAGGGGAGTTTCCTGACAGGGTTGTCAAAAAATCCCATCAACAGATTCCCTGATTGGTTTTTAGATTGGGCAGTGGATGTTTGTAGAAAATCATCCCTATAGAATGGTCCTGGTAATGGTTCTGAGATTAAAGAAAACTCTGAAAACATTTAGTTGTTTTTTTGCTGAATCTTTTCAATAAAGAAGTGGCCTCTAACCCAATTAACATCTTATTACGAATTTATCCCAAAATGACCATCTTTTTGTCACCATTTTTTTTCCTCCGTGCATTTTAGTCTATTTTGTTCAAGAGGTGATCTAGCTATCAGTAATATGTGCAGTAATTATTGGTTGTCCTTCGAGTAGTTCATTAGATGCGTTCAGTGAATTTTTGAGTTTGTAAACTTTGATGAGAAGATTCATTTAGGGGAGTTTGATTTGTTTGGATTGAATGTATCATTGGATTTCTATGAAATTCGATTTTCTGTAAAGTGTAAGCCTAAAGAAACCCGTGCCAACAAGATGAATTTGGATAAAAGTCATAAGAGAAATCTTCTGTGGAAAACTTAGGAAATCTCCAAGGGACTGAAATCTCTACTCTCTAGTCAGCCATGGTTGATCATTTCAGATTGTTCAATACTGTAAACCCGTCTTGCACGTCTGCAATTTCTGATCACGTACGAACAAACCCGCTAAGCGATTTGGCATCCAGCCAAACACAGATCCTCATGCACAAACAAACCCGCTAAGCGATTTGGCATCCAGCCAAACACAGATCCTCACGCACAAACAAACCCGCTAAGCGATTTGGCGTCCAGCCAAACCCGCTAAGCGATTTGGCGTCCAGACAAACACAGATTCTCATCATTTCTGTCAGCTGCTATATTTTTGTTGTGATCATCAAACACTTTTTTGTCTACACATCTGTTTCCTGTTTTCATCTGCGAGGCATCTTAACAGAAATCTTCTTATCAGTTTTATCAATCAGCATTTGTCTTATCTACTAGACCATATATAAAGAACAGTAAACGTTAGACTTTCAAGAGAACTAAATTATCAAAACAGAAACAAATCATTTACTTGCAAAAATAGATGTGTTATCCCAGATGAATGAAAAAAATGGTTGCCAAGACTAACTTCATTCATTAGTTTTGTTAAAATATTTCTTTAGGTTTCAAATTAGCAGTTTTTGTGGAGAAAATCAATATCATCATGTCCATCCCTCCATCTTACCTCCCTAAAATGTATTATTTTCAGTCCACGACAACAATCATTCATGGATTCAACATTGTTCATAGTACATATTGACGTTTAGTAGTCATCGAGCAACATCAACAATACAAATACCAAGGCGGGTTCTGGGAGGGGGGGGGGGGGGGGGGTTATCGTCATGGTAACATAGATACTCCCCAGACTACTCGTTTTCCATAATTGCCCTAACGAGTTCTCAACGCATTGAACTCAACCCTGGAAATACGGTTCAGTGATATCACTGACATTACGGCTAGTGTGAACGAAATGAAACACGGCTCTTAGAATAGGGAACCCTAGAAACCCCCTCTGGATGAGAATAGTGTTGTGGTGAGTCACTGCTGGTTTGGATTCTCCTTGGCTTTTTTTGTCAGATACATGTACATGTACTTGAGAATGATGTCATCTCATTTTGGGTGGAGCGCAAATATACAGTGAATATGCAAAAAATGTATGACTAAATGAAAACAAAATGGGAGGGGCAAAATAATAAAAGGGGGAGGTACACTGTATTGATTGAGCAAAATGTTTTAAAATCATGGAGATTATGACAATCTCTTTTTCTGCAAAACTTGGTTTTCGTTTAGCCTTCTAGGCAATGATGAAGATGACCAAAGTACTTACTGAAATGGCGAATCAAAGGTCCAAATAAGTACAATCCTGCCTGAAATGTCGCCAAGCAGAAAAAAGTGTGCAAAAATAACGACAAAAAAGATCTTCAAACTGCAAACAGTTTGCTTTCTACATTTGTTTGGTTCTCTAAATGCACGAAGCCAATTCAGTTTAACATTTGACCAAGTTGTACGTACAACTAAGCATGATGTACAGTCAGCTGAGAATAACACTAACTCGATCCAAACAAAGTCAGTGAAATGAAAACAGACAAGCCGGCTGATATTTCCTGCCCAACTGGAGTGAGAGTGAGAAGAGAGATAGTGTGATGGAATAAGCCCTGCGGATACCGACATCTCAAAACTGGGCTAAATCAACAGAAGTAATCGACAAAATTGTAATGAAAAACGTAAAAGCCAAGATTGTCTCTCAGTAATGGAAAATACAAATTCTCTCTAATTTGGCTTGTTTTTTAATCTACACAGGTGTTTTTCTTCAACAAAAACAAAATATGCTCCTCAAATATAAGCAGCTTAGCATGGATTAGCGTACAACAGTAGCCAGCCAGTAAACACAGTTAATCAGCCTTATGAGCCAGATACTTGTAACCACAATGTTTCAGAGCTAATGAGACATCATTTACAGATCTGCTTCAGAACAAAAAAATCAACTAACGCTTCTCTTTTATGAGTCTTACTGAAAATTGTGGTCCAGTAAAACATAAACCAACCACTCTAAAGTGTCATTTTTTTTTTTTAGAATTCTAACTCAATTACTGCACAAGAGCAAAGTTGATAGTTATTAACTCACTTGTCAACTGTTCAAGGAATCATCATTTCAGTACCAGAAAGATATTTATTACGTAAACTTCTCATCTCAAGAATCCGTTCTTGTTATTCCTTTAGCTCTTACAAGGTGTGAGATATACATGCTGGTTGACAGTATATGTACAATGTACACAGAGCCTTAGTGTTAATGTTTATCTAAGATTCCCTTATGGTTATACTTTACTGTTATCAAACACACTTGGTTTATCTCTGCAGGGACTGAATACCTAATTGGATGATGCACAGTACACTAGACACGCCAGGGCCAGACACACATACACACACATACACAGGATGGCTTCTCCTCTTAGATCACTTACCCCTTGGGCGACTGAACACCATTTTATCATCACATGCTCTGTACCCCATGTCTTCATCTACAAAGACGTCATCTTCAAGATCCACCCAGTTTTCTAAGTCTACCGGTATCTCCTTCCCTAAACTCAGCCCCAATGACATCCTGGTGATGCTAACTGCAGATATTGTGCGACATCTCTTTAAACTGGAACTGTTTTGAGTGGTACAGGGTTAGAGGTTTTCTTTATGATTACCACTGGTTAATTTAACCAGCGGACATTGGAACTCATTACTAATGCAAGGTAGCCTAGCAGGGAGCCAGTTGCCTGTGCCAGATGTCCCAGTATGGTGTGGTTTGGCTCTGGATGGAGTATAGGGACAGCAGGTGGTGATTGTCTCAGCAGCCTAGCAGTGTTCAGTAGACATTGACTGCCTTACCTCATTAGTTCCTACCCCATGATCCCTCACTCAGTATTATTGCAATACTGGACCTCCTTATGTGCTGAGGACCCTCAAGGCATCTACACTCTACTAGACTGATTAATAATATAACCGCTTTTCTTTCCCCAACAATTAGAGTTTGGCTTAGTTATTTCAGCTTCCAATCTATCCCATATTGTCCTATTCAACAATTTGCATGATAATACACCAGAGATTGTTGTTGTAGCCATTAGCACCCAGTGTTCCTTTTAATGCTTACTTTATTCAAGCAGATTCAATCGATTATCTATAAATACACAGCTGACAAAATAGAGCAATTTCAGGACATTATGAGTAGGGGTCACAGTAGGGGTCATGAGACACAAAACAACAGTCTCCATTATAAATAAAAGAGGCAAAGGATTAGTATAAGGATAGAAGGGTTAAGAGGAGATTAGAGCACTGGTCAATCATGGTCAGCTAATGGCTGGAAAAAACAATTAGGGGTCAAGCTAACCAACATCCTAGTTTAGCTCAAGAGGAGCTGTTTAAGGATTACAGTATCAAGTATCAAGTAGCTGTGATGGTCAAGGATTTCACCAGACAGTGCAACTTCAAATTCTCCCAAACTGCAGTAATAAAAAAAAAACATTTATAAGCATTCCTTGTGTTTTTCTTAGTTATTTCTGTCAAGAATCTGTGTATTTATTTTTGGTGGCTGAAGACATTTTCCTTGTACAACATTTTCCAGAAAATGTACAAAAAATGTCAATTTTATGAAAACGAAAAACAAATTCGCACTGCAATTTACACGAACATTACCAAATAAATACATCTTTTTTAACTTAATTCTTTCAATCTTATTTTGAAGTCAGAGTTCCCACATTTTCTATTAATAATACTATATTTGCCAGAATCTTCAGACATCTACATTTGTAGGATTGACACTCAGAAGTTATCGCTGAAAGGTTTAGGGAAACCTCCCTCTTCAAGTCACAAATTAAGATCAGATTTTTGGTCTCATTTGGTTCATTTGAAAATTAAGAAATGTCAACAGTCTTATCACATTTCACGGTTTGTCTAAGTTACCAAACGTCGGTTTCCCCCAGCGCAAAACAACATTCTCCGGAAGCCGGTCTTTCTAGATCTCTTGATGAAATCAAGCTTAGGTGAAACTCTAATTGAGCTTAACCAAGTCTCTCAAAAGTGTTTTCCATGAGGTTTTTTTCTGTACAAACTTTGGTTGGTTTACAGAGGAAATTACGTATTTCCACAGCGTATGGAAGCTGTTTTGAGATACAATCCAGCTTTCCTAAAATATGTCCTTTTTGACAGTCAATGTGATATCTTTGCGTGTGGGGGAAGTGCTGATAAAAGTTCAACTCACAAATCAACCATTTTTGCCTAAAATTGGTTCCAGCATTGCCTTGCAAGCAACAAACTGTTGCCGCGGTGATGGCAATTGCCGTTTTGAAGGCTTCTTATTGGTCTACTCTAATGCGACAATCCACCACACTGAGGACCAATAAGCCCTTCCTATAGTGAAATCCCTAATTAACCAACCCACTGTGATGGCATGTGATAAGCACCTCCTTGACACTTTCAATCTTGGCAAGGTACTAAAAGCCAAACATAGAACCAGCGTATCATATCTAATAGACTAAAGAGGGATCACCAAATCTACCATCATCTTGATATCTTGCGAGGGTAGCCCCTGACTTCCAAATCAGGAAACCCTGGGATTTAGTCTGACATGTTTAATATATTCTTGAACCAATTAACCGGAATTTCAGCCTGTAGTCAACTTGAGGGTCCATTACTTCGTGATTTGAACCAGTTTAGGTCCGTGGCATGATACAGCAAAGAACGTAAACCAGACTAGTTGATGAAGGCAGAAGACCTGTCGATACAAAGCTACTTAGAAGAAATTTCACAATTGAATATTAGGAGCACTGTTGCGAGGTCTTGTGAGAAAAACTTCATGAGCAAATAATGAACTTGACACATTGCATAAACCGAACAATAGGGTTTGCCTCCTCAAAACTACCCAGATGACAACATTAAATTACTTTAATTCAAATCACAGGTTCAAGTTAGTGATATATATTTGTTTGGTGATATTGATGAAATACCAGCAAGATGAAGGTTTTGGCCCAACCTTGGCCTTGGGTTCCTTTTCATAAGCAACAAATCCCCCCAAACAGATCACTTTCACCGTTGAACTTTTAAGCTGCTAAAAACCTCCAGCAGTAAAGCCCCTTCTTTGTTGGATTTTCATTTTAAGGTTTCACCTTTTTTAGAAAGTGGCCTTGAATTTATCCCACCTTGCACTTTTATTTTGTTTTCATCTAGGTTTTTTTTCTGGGGGAGGGTGTTGGCTAAATCCAAAATGCAAACATGCCACTGACTCAGTGAACTAAGAACAGCCTAGTCAATAGAAAGACATGCACTGAGTAGCAAATCAAGCATTTAAGCACAAGCTTGCAAATTAACCTTAACAAAGTTACTTTCAATCAGAATAATAAACTCAATTCAGCAACTGACAATTACATTCAGTGCCTCTCCATTAAAAACACTATTGAAAGAGACTGCTTGAAGTATAATGTAACAAAACTATTGTTGGGTAGGCAGAGAGAATTTGAAAAGTCTTGGAAAGGAAGCTCAAATTTCAAAAACCCCAAAGCAATTTTCTGTCTTTCCTTAAAGGTAGTATACACCATTTGCAGATATCGAAAAAATTTACTACCGAATTATTAAGAAATATCTTACTTATTTAAAAGTAAATAATGATTGTAGGCATCAAGCAAAATGATTGCCCTAGATATCCTGTAATTGTTCCAAAAAATTGAATTGTATAAACCAAAATTCATTCTCGCCGTCCGGCGAGCGCGAAAAAAACAAAGATAACATAAGAATAACTGCTCGACGCCGGTGGAAAACAAACGCTGTTTTTCATGCTTTTCTCGGCATCCATGAATGTAAAAATTCGGACAGGTCAGTTAAACGATATTTACTATAAAATACAACCCCCCAAATCCACCCATTCCTGATAATTCAACAAATTACCAATGGTGTATACTACCTTTAACAGCTTCCAAATCAGTGTATTATTATTTCAACATATTTCAATAGTTTTGGGTATAAGTTTTATCATAATAAACACAATGACCTCCAACAATGATGTTTTTGTGCGATACATACTCCCCCACCTGCAAAAACACGAGGAATGTTCAACATCAACATTGTGGTAAACAAAGTCTTGGTCACAAAATCAAAAGCACAAATTCCTTTCAGCCTTGGACTTGGTTGAATACAACTGAGAAGAAAAAAACCACCAAAACCACAGGGAAAAAGAACTACAAGGGAGTCTTTTCTTTGAACTCTTTTCCAAAGGCAATTGAGTGGTTTCTGGACTCTTACAGAGATTCTCACAAGCACCTCGGACTGCCTTCTTATTAACTCTTATAAGATCTTGACCTGTTCCTGGGGTGGTTCAATTAATTGGGATACTTGGTGACATTCCAGAGCTGCCCACCTGCCTTGAGGTGTTATGCAATTATGAGCAACTTACTCTGAATGAAAAGTGTCAGCCTACCCTTGTAATATTTTATGTTTATGTCCAAGAACACATGTGTACATTTTTGTAACATGACACTTTTTTGTGACGTTAATATGGACAGATCTTGTCTCATCATTTCAGATCCAAAGTATTTTTAGTTGATACATAATTAATAAGTTTCCATCAATTGTACCAACACTTAAGCGAAGTCAATGCAATTGAGACTTGTTTTCAGCTATAGAATTGTAGAACAAATTATGCAAGTTTAGAAAATTAGAAAAACTTACAAGCAAGGCAAAATGTTGGGATTTTTAAAGTGTTCAAGCTTCACCTGGAAATGAAATTTCTCCCTCGCACTACTCCTCTGAAACCTATTGTTTAACGACATCTGCTGATCTCAAAGACTAATAAGTAATTTACATAATGACTGACCATAATACAAATCACTTAATGGCATTATGCTTTCAATGCTAATTTTGTCCAATTAAAATTAAGAAGGTGAATGAACCTTCCACAGTCTGCAAATTTCAAATGCCAAATTGTAATAACTATCTCCAGGAAATGAACAGGAGAGCCTTGGTCAGCGCAGACAGCCAATATTAAAAAACCCTCATTAACCACAGACACTGTGCGGGTTACTGACGCAGGGAACCGGTTGACGCAGGGAACCGGTTTATGCAGGTTGTTTGTTCAGCGTATTTATAGCGTCTCGTTTCCCATGGCCTTTCCCCTGTAAATTGCTTAGCATGGATTTATTGATCGCAACATTTGTGGCCCGGGAGATAAACATTCAACGACGGGTCAGATTTAGGGAGCCTACGGATAGATAATGTTTCTCTCAAATATTTCAACAACTTGCTATAATAATAAAACCCAAAGAAATTGTTGATAAGTTCATCAGAAAATAAGTAGTTGTTTTGGCCATCCAATCACGTTCAAAGTTAATTCAATCATGAATCTCTGAAGCTACCAATGGCATCACTCATCACCGCCGAGGTCCAAAACAGGGTGACAAATACCTAGCCAGACACTGACGGATATGGTGATACATGATGAGGGGCTGACTTGGGGTCACACATAAATGAGTTCATTGTAATAGTACTGACGAGGCCGGTACAAAAATGCTCTTAATTAACGGGGTATGCTCATAAAAGTTATTTACTGCCATAAACTTTAATTTCTAAAAATTGGATGTTAATTGCTCAGATCTTGTGGCCAAGGTCAGGTATCCAAATTCAATGCTTACCTTTTAATAGATATGGGGAAGGGAACCTGTTTAAGTAATGTACGTCTGTAATTATTAATTGTACACTTATTTGAGAAAAGTTTACAGTTTCGTTTAGTGAGTAAAACATGGAGTTATGACCTAAGAATATTTTCTATTTAAGGCAAAATGGGGATTTTTGTCATAGATAAGAAGAGAAAGAAACTTTAAATTTGATTTATTGGTTCAGAGGATTCCCAACATATAGGGATATACCAACTCAACTGAATATGGATAACAGCACTACAAATCTGTCTCCCACAATGATTTCATTTTCTTTCACAACGATCAATAGGGGAGAACTTAATAAGCTCGTTCCTAGACCCATTACAAAAATGTGTGGAGTGCTGGATGGTAAGACACAGCACCCGGTGACAACAAACATTCTACACAAAAAATGTTTCACCGGCTGAAGTAATGCCGCCCTGCCCTATACATACACATGTACTAACACATTATAGAGCTTCGTTTTATTTATTTATCAGTTTATTTGTTGTTTACTTGTTTACTTGTTTACTTGTTTACCTGTCGCTACAATCCTATTGCTCTTGTCCTATTCAAGTACATTGATGTGTACCATCAGTGGTATCATTTGGTTTGGTCTCAGTGCAGCAGTCTCTGAACGATACAATAGTTGTTTTGGTTTTTTTCTCAAATAGATAGTCTAATGTACAATAGACAAGTGAGTGATAAGGGCCCAGGGCAATGGTCAACAAGTGCAAACTGAGTTAAGTTTATGGGTGATATCTGGAAGTGTTGGGATCATAATAAGTGGATGTTAAATGGGTTATATTATTAATCGTTTTGAAATGGTCGCTGATTTGTGCAAGTATATAAAAACAGTGTGCATGGACTGTGCTGGGAAAGTTTTAGGTCTTATTGTTGAATAGCGAGAGGAAAACTACAAAAGTACTCAAACAAGTGTTCAAAAACTCAAATAGTGTTTTGCATGATGACCAGTATGAGTGGTTACTTATAGCAGAATTATGAGTAAGATAATATTTTTGTTGCTGAAGTTTCTAGCAATGACAGGATAATTGTCTGCAAGTTGCATTACCTGCAACCGTTGTTATATTTACCAAGGCATTTCATCAACCAAATTTGATGTTGAGGGTGGAAATGAAACATTGAAGTAATAATATAAAAATCAGACAAATGACAGAAGATTTGAAAGGGAAGTTAAGTCACCCTTTGGGTAAAATGTCAATGATGATGTCTTCAATTAATCTTAAGGCAGGGTTCAATCATCTTGTCTCAGCAAAGCATGATGTTCCAATTTCCTTTTTTCAGATGAACGTCCACAAATATGAATCAGACCAGAAGTCTAGTTTATAATGATTAATAATTTACATTGAGGGATGGACGCAATATCCATGCTTCGATGACAACAAAATAATAAGAAATTTCAATTTCTACTGACAACTAGATGCATATTTCTTGGTGTGAAAGGTCATTTTGTAAAACAATCCATCAGATATTAAAATCAACTGAAGAAATTATTTCTTTAATACTTTCCTCATTAATGCAACTTTAAAGGTAGGGGTCTCAACTCTCAAGACAAAGCAATGAAACAAACAAAGAGAGTGTGTTATCCTAAATGTCAAGATCATGTCATGGACATCAATTCTTAATGCATTTCCTGAAAATATCACAAACGTATCCATCAATATACAGCCTTGATACATCTGCTGGTAGTAATTTCAATGGCATGTGGTTTACCAATACAATGACAATTTCAAAAGGGTTTGGCTTTTGTAATATGTATCATGAACAAAATACATCCATATTAGTTATTGGGTTTCATCAAATTCTTTGTTTGCCTTACAAACAAGCAGTCATTTTTAACAAGTGCAGTCATTTTTAACAAGCAATTTAAATGAGTTTTTATGTACAATCAGTAAGAAAAGGGAAAGAAACAAACCCAGCTTGTTTTTTCAATAGCTCCAAACACAAAATGAAAAAATAAATTGCTATCACTTTGTAAGAAATGTTTTAAATGTTTCTTCTTTTTGTTATTTGTCAGCTAAACAATTATTAGTTTAAATATGTTGACAAAAACAAACCAACAGCTTTAGTGCTGTTAAATTCATATTATTTACTACCACTTTAGTGCAATCATCCAGATTTTCCCACTAGTCAAATCACTGACTGACTCGGAAATCCAAACAGACACTCAATGCCAGACAAGCATCTTCAATTAACAGCAAACAGGATATGTGTGGGGACACAAAATGACCAACTAACTGATGATTCTATAAGAATACTTAAAATAAAAAGCAATTTTCTGCTGCGACGGACCCCCTGATCCTAAGAGTAGGTGACAGTGTTCCCCTAGATTCTCTACAAACACCTGTTTAACACTTAGCATTCACGGAAACCACAAATTATTTCCTAATAAATACCTAAGACAGTTTACCCATTCCCATTGGTCGAGAGCCTGTCACGTGACCGATATTAGATAAAGACATGGCTCGCTGGTCTTAAAGGTAGTATACACCATTTGCAGATATCGAATATATTTACTACCGAATTATTAAGAAATATCTTACTCATCTGAAAGTAAATTTTGATTCTGGGCATCCAGCAAAATGATTGCGCTAGATATCCTGTAATTCTTCCGAAAAATAGAATTTTATAATGAAAAACTCGCGATCGCCGGACGGCGAGCGCGAAAAAACAAAGATAACATAAGAATAACTGCTCGATGCCGGTTGAAAAAAACTGATGTTTTTCGTGCTTTTCTCGGCATCCATGATTCTAAAAACTTCGGACAGCTCAGTTAAACGATATTTACTATAAAATACAACCCCCCAAATCTACTCATTCATGATAATTCAAGCAATGACCAATGGTGTATACTACCTTTAAACACTTTTCCAGTGTCCCATGAAATTTGGACTCCAACTAAATTCATTGCCTTTTCCCGTTTTATTGGTTGAACGCTCACAATGCATGCGCAATACTTACCAGTAACTCAGTATTTTATGGTCCTAGAATTCACAACGCAATTTGCCACAGCTACATCTGCGCGACATTGCGCGACTTTACGCAGTACGCGCGACGCGAGCCAATGTACATAACAAAAAATTG
The DNA here is from genome assembly GCA_037893245.1 of Crossaster papposus. Taxonomy (NCBI): domain Eukaryota; kingdom Metazoa; phylum Echinodermata; class Asteroidea; order Velatida; family Solasteridae; genus Crossaster; species Crossaster papposus. Next base: position 242,444 of record JBAIAA010000756.1, read on the forward strand.
TTTACGTCTTTATACCAGCGAGCTGGATGCTCATATTGCTGGAGCGAAGGGGTGTCTCAGGAAGGTTGTTTTTGCTTTTTTTTGTGTGATTTTTTTAGAAATAATGCAGGACACGATAAATTTACCGATTAACATTTTTAATTTTCAAGGTTGTCAAACTGGTAAATATTGTCTAAATAAAGACATCTCACACACACACACACAAATCTCACCAACAGATCTAACCATTTGGGAGGAAAAAAACATCCCAATAGTTGACAAAATTAACGTTAAAAACTGTAACCATACAGTTCAACCATGTTTTCCTTCCTCCATGGTTCAACAAACATTGTTTTTGGATGATTTAAAATAAAACATTCCACAGACAAAAAAAACTGACAATATTTTAAAGATAGAAAATCAGGTTAAAATTTCAATTTATCCACAGGTTTCCATATAAATTACTCTAGGATGAAAGACACTCACCTTGTCCAGAATACTCCAAACCTTCATATCTAGGTTTTGCAAAACATGAAACAACCATCTTGAGAGTTTTCAGCTTTACCATCCTTTCCGATCAAACCATGATCAATCCAGCATCCCTTCCTCAATCAGTTGACACAAGTATCCCCTAAAGCACCTGTTCGTTTACTCTAGGATTAGCCAAGTCAGCCTCATGTGTGTTATCCAACAAGTGTTGCGATTGGTTCCTAGTGCCTACACCTAAGTCCTTATTAATAACACTGTGTGACCATGTGACAATCTGTGTTGTAGCCTCCGGGGCCCACAGGCTCACCAATCCATCAGCTGAGATATATTCCCCCTTTCTAGTCCAGCATAGAAGTTTAACAATGGGTAAGAATGGGACATCAGTGACGTGGGCCACATCCCAACTCTAGCATCAAAGAAGAGCTTACTAGGAATAACAACAATGACCAGGTAATTTACATGCACTGCACAACTGAAGCGATGTAGACAGACAATATGAACAGGTACCAGTATGCATACAGGTGTAGTCAGGACTAGTCCATTCAACAACATGGGTAGGTACATGTACAGTAACCAGCTTGATTCTTATACAAACTCATAGCCACATTTTACACTGCCTACCTCTGTTGACAATGAAACGGGCAATACCGCAAGATTAACATGTATTCAGTGATAAGAAAATTAACACAAGATGTAAATTAACACAAGATGTAAACCTTCATGTCTGTTACTGGCCTAATAATCCTAAGACATGATACTAACATGAAACCATTTAATGTCAATGGACTAGGCTACTGTGTGAACGGACATGTTTACCATGCTTCTTTCAATCTTTATCTGCAAATAATCTAATGTGTACATTTATCATATGCCAAACATTCAACAACAAAAATAAAAACTTTATAAACATACAAAGTAAGCTCTGCTGGTGCCTACACTGGTTCACATGGCAACCAGCATTATTTATACCAATATGGTTGCCTCCGATTGGACAAATTGTCACAAATACTACAACTACAAGATTTTGATTGTTTGAGCAATATTAGTGATGTATGGATGTTTATATTATCAAATTTGTTTAGTTTCTCATCATTAAGGAAACACAATGCAACCATTTTGGCCAGAAGCGGTTATCCAGATCTGACAACTTGGTGTATATTTTTTGGGTACACTCAAGATTTTCTGTGAAACAATTCAGGACAGTAACTTGATTGTCCTAACCTATTCACACACCCACATCCCCATCTTCTGAACCACACTGCAGAGAGAAGCCAGAGGCTAACAGACAGTACCGTAGACTCAACAAATACAGTCAACCTAAAACCTGTTGAAACATTGAAGAAGAAATAAATGACTCCAAAATAACCCCCACAGCAACAATAATGCAATCACCACCACAAAACATACCACGGAAAAAAATGACCCAAAGTGTTAGTCTATTCAAATGTTCTCACGTACACTGTCAAGAATGTTGAGCGATAGCCCAATTTCCGGTAACAAGCACTAATGTTCACCCATTTAAAAAATGTTCCATTCTGTTCTCTATTATACTGGAATGTTCCATTTGACCTTTAGGTAGGTCAAGGTCTTATCACATAGTTGTTCCAAACTTTTAGTGATTGGCAGGGCAGTTTAGAGACAAGTTTGTAAAACGACTGAACAGAAAAAAGTTTGATCGATAAATACAATCTCATATTTCTCTCAGATTCTGTATGTACAGTGAATTAGAAACAAAGATGGAATTTAAATGACTGGTTAAAGTTACTTGTAGGCATGAACACAAGACAAATTGACATAAGACATCTTGCATTGTAACTTTAAATCATAAAATAAACCACTTCAACAGTTCAAATGTTGAAGAGAATTTCATCATAAAAACTGGAAAGTTATCATTCCATCTAGTTGGTGTTCTTGCAGACATATCACTGACACCCTTGAAAACCCATTGTGAGTGACTGAATACAGAACAAAAATGTTTTTTCAAAAGTTAACAACATCTCTTTTTTTTTAAGTGGACCACCATGCATTAATTGTTAAAAAAAGCTACACGTGTATATAATATGCATGGTACCGTATGTAAATACTGGCAAATATAAAACGTAGTCCACATTGTACTCGTTTTATTTTCCATCAGTCGTGAATATTGTAACAAGTTTACGTTGGTACAGGAATCAAAAAAGAAAGGAAAAAAGGAAACCGCATCATCAGAAACCCCGCCGGGCATTTTCACACAATCCACGCTGGAATGTGTGCAGAAAGACCCCAATCTGTGAGATTTCTAGAATTGGGAACACCCATTTCAGATTTTCAATAGTCACACCAGGATATCTTTGTCAAAGCAAGCCACAAAGTCCCCCAAGGCAATAGTTGTGACACTGATAATTTATCAGTTTCGATATAAAAACTATTGTGTCCCTCATTTGTGTGTAGACTGGACCACTAGATACACAAGAACGACCCACTGTTTTGCATGCGCATATTTTAGTTAATAATTCTTTGAAATGCTTAATGTTGGCCATTATTGTGGTCTTAAAAAAAGTAGCTTTTGCCACATTCATATTTGAGAGCAATAAACTTCACAGGAAGTAAAGTTTTTGTTGAGGATTTGATCATACAAACCGACACTAAATCATTGTTTAGAGTAAACTCTCTTGGCTGTCTGCAAACTTTGAGGTTTACATTGTACATGTATACTTTTCAATAGTGGGTGCAATAGTTTTGTACTGGTTTAAAAGTAGGATACACCTTTGGTAATTGCTTGAATTATCATAAATGGGTGGATTTGGGGGGTTGTATTTTATAGTAAATATTGTTTAACTGACCTGTCCGAAGTTTTACAATCATGGATGCTGAGAAAAGTAATAAAAACCGCATTCGTTTTCAACCGGCGTCGGGCAGCGGTTCTTATGTTGTTCTTGGGGTTTTTTCGCGATCGCCGTCTGTTTATACAAAATTCATTTCTTCGGAACAGTTATAGAATATTTAGCGCAATCATTTTTGCTGGATGCCTACAGTCATTATTTACTTTTGAATAAGTAAGATATTTCTTACTATAAATTCGGAAGAAAATATTTTCGATTTCTGCAAATAGTGTATCCTACCTTCAATGTCCTGGTTAAAAAAAGTTTCGATTTTTATTGGAATTTGCTTGTATCTTTAGTTGTCATTCAAGAATATCCAGACATTCTTCATTTACCCAGTAAGAGTTTTACATTTTATGTAAGCCTTGGGAAATCAATTTCAGTCGTCGCTAAACAAGATCCTAATTATCCCCCAACAAACACAAACCACAAATAAGATAGATTACATACTGTGCATGGTTCACTTGAAAGAGCCCTTCAATATCTTATATTTCCTTGGACATTGGATACATCATTGGACTATTGGATAACCTTGGTCTATTAGACATTTTTATAAGAAGCCCTCACAATAGGAAATTCTTTTCAACCCTTTACAACTCATTTTAGCTACAATTCTTAATCAGCTTATTCTCAAGGATCTCAATCAATATTACTCTAGACCAGAGGATTTAGTAAACAGTGTTATTATGAGATATAAGGAAAGCAACATTTGAAGGCTTTGTCCACTTCTACAATAGGGAATGAACCAACGAGTGAAAAACTGTCAACAAATATAATATTTGGAACTAGTAAAACCTAAAATATACCACAAATACATGTATTTTGGTGATGTACATTTTTGTACATTTCAACATTCAATGCACAATCATAAATGTATAGAAAGGGGCATTTTTCAGTGTCTCAAACTAAAACCCTACATACAAGGCCAAAAAGAGGTTTTTGCAGTAAGATACTGTTACATTTACCGTACATGTATTTTTGATTTATAAACAACTATTAATTTCTAGTGGCTCTGTTCCTCAAACTAAACCTTTCTTCCATTCAAATGAGTTTCTTCTCTCAATTTGTTCTCTTTTTTGGTAGATCAATCTTTTACTCTTATAACATTCATCAACTCCATTTATTCAGACATTTGAAAAAAGAGCGCCAAAAATAAAACTTCACTCAATACTGCTTACATTCTTGGAAAATCCAATATAACAAGAAGTACCGGTAACAAGATTGTTTAAACTATCATACATTGTAATATTTATGGTGTTTGAGATGATTGAACTTTATTCCTCCATGATTGAACGCAGTTGAACCATGGTTGACCACTTATAAAGCACTAATGGTTGAAGAAATTGTCAACAAAAACCTGACCACTGAACAAAAAGAAAGCCAACTGCTAAAAAAAAAAATATGTGAAAAGATTTCTATAACTTTACTTTGCCACAAAAACAAACATGAGCCACCAAATTTAAGAGAAGCTAAACAACTAATTTACAGTATAACAATTCTTAAGACCTAAGGCTTCATTGCTAATCTTTTAAGCTGACATTGGCAATATTCCTGCTACAATTAGCCAAGTAACGGTGTAAAAAACATACTCCATTTTAGGCTTCAAGGCTCAAGTCAAGCAGGTATTAACAAACCCTGAGGGTAATTAGCTGAAGGTATTTTCTGCTCAGTTAGTCATGAAAGGATTAGGGTGAAATCAAAACAAATTTAAGCGGGTCGTGTTTCGTGGTAAACATCAGGGTGTAAATGAGGTTGACAATAGAGGGTGTTTTTAGTGTCAAACTGTTGGAACTATCGTTAGAATGAGAGCCTTGCTTTATAGTATAAATGGCCACTTTATTATGATCAGTATGGTTCCCCAGTTAGACTTGTATGACATTTTTCTTTGGTGTAGAGTGAATTAGTGAGCTATAAAAGACATGTACATGTATATGATATGAAGTTTGGTTCTGATTCTTGTGATTATTTTGATTATTTCAAGGCCGTGGGTTAAAATTCTACTGAGGTACATGTACATGTCTTTGTTGCTTGTATGTACATTGTACATGTTTTAGGATGGGGATTCAATCCGAGAATATACGATCGGCACCTGCTGAAGACAGTTGGGTACAAATGCAATCATAAGCATGATGATCAGGGGTAACAATGTAAAATAAATGTAGAGCTACCGCCATACCATACATATGGTATTGATAAAATGTACACCTGTCTCTAATTTACAAGATACACGTGTCCTTACTTATTAATCATCACAGGAAATCTTGCAGAAGTTCAATTTTGAAATCTAATATCCAAACTAAATATAATATTTCCTGACACAAGGATAAAATTAAAAGTTGCCGGATTCAATTTCATATTTTGACCGCTTCAACTATCAAGATAAGGAAACAAGACAGTTGAAATAATTAGTGAGTAATTTATAATGGGAATTATGAGGAGTTTGAGTATTGGAAGGGATCAAGACGAGTGGGTGGGGCTTCTTACTCCCCTCTCCCCTTCCAATTCTATTTAATTTTTCATCATAAACTATATGTAATCTGATAGGATTGGGTAATATTTTTTACCTCTATTATTAGGAAAAAGAGAAACGTGATTCAAAAAAGCACTTCCCTATACTTGCCATGCCTGATCTTGTAGTCAGTCGGTGAAACAAAGGGGCAGGGAAATGGCACGAGAATAAGGGATGAAATTGTATCAAAATCTTATTCCCCCAAAATTTAAATCTCACAAGTTTTAAAGAACTATCCACCTCCGAACATAATTTGTTATTCCCGTTTCCAAACTAACCCAAGAAATTCTTCGCCACTACTTGGCATGATGCAAAGTGTGCCTCTCACTATCCTCCATTGCAAACATAACAAACTACAGTGCCAATTCATCGTTTCCCATTGCGGAAATTCTCCAAACTGGTCTATGGCCAAACGAATGGCAGCAGATCTGGAAAATCGTGGAGGAAATAGGCAAATTTTGTCTGGAAGTTGATTTAGGTCTACTGGACAGATGCCAGATTGGGCCAGGGATGATGAGATGCCTTGGGTCATTTTCGCAGCCCAAACTTTGCTCATCATCATCCTACAGCTGCGGAGGAGGCCACTACAAGCTTCTTCCATTTACTGCGATCTTGGGCAATAGTTGTGATTTGGTCTGGTTTCAGCATGCCGTCGCTATCTCCAAGCAAGCGTTGAATATAATCAGAAATGATGTGCGTTGTCTACCTGGCCTCTTATTCCCGTAAGGTGGTGTATAAAGGGCATATAATTTAGCAGGTTCGTCGTCTGGCATGCAGAGTATATGCCCAAGGAACTAGAGCTGCCGAGTCCTTACACGCGCCACAAGAGGGCTTGTGTTGGTCATAGCATAGATAGAGGCATTTGTGACATGGAGAGGAAACTGCGGATGGCCAGCTGAACTGTCAAGTCATAACTGCTTTTGTCATCCAGGCTCCTTGCTGATTTTGCTTGGAAAGTAAACTTGCTTAAAGCCGAGGTGTTACTATCCTTTGGAGAACTAACAAACAGGTAGAGTTGGCAGTCCGAGTAAAAAGGAAAGTAACGGTCGGACCATTATGACAAGAGGTCATTGTTAGGAGGTTAGAACAGGTAAGAATTTGGGCAGATGACCTCCTGATGTCTAGACAATAAATGAAACAGGAAACAAACCACTCAGAACCGGGAATGAAAAAGACCAGAATTTCCACAAATTTATTGAACTGTTCTCTTAATGTGTGGGAACTGTGCAAGCTGAAACAGGTCAATGAGGGGGGCCGGGGAGGGGGGGGGGGGGGGGGGGGAGGAGGATCTAGGAGTTAGCTTTTAAACAAGGTCCCTCAAGTGTCACAAGATCTATTGATTGAGGTTATCTGAATGCTGGCAAATTTAACTCAGGAAAAATGCAATTTAAAATTAGAGCTCAAAGTTAACCAGCAGAGCCATGTTTTTCCCGTTTGTCAAATTCCAAATTACCCAAACTTGCCAAGCAACAGAAAACTATTGAACAACTAATAACATTTTCCAAAAGAGCCAAACGATTGAAGTATTACAAACATTATTGATGTACATGTATTCCCTTTGGCAACTTAAATTGGACTTTTAACATACCTCTCACCGACAAAAACACATAAATAAATCATCACTGGCGATGTTTCAAATTCAATAAAAACATGTCACGAGAACATGGCAAAAAGGAAAGACTGTTTCCTTGGAAATCAACACATCGTTTGACAAGCCTTCAAACTTGAACCTGGAAAGAATCCATTTTCTTTTCTCCGCTGAGGAAGACAAATGTATCCTCAATAATGTCATGCATGTGCTGCTCATTAGAGAACAAATCCGGAGGGGAGGAGGGGGGGGGGGGGGGGGGGGGAAACAGGTACATGTAGCGGTTTTAAAGACAAATTGTGTTCTCAAAGGGTTTGTTCACATGATAACCAAGTTGGTAGACTGCGGTAGTTCTTGGCTATTTTTACTACCTTCCGTGATCATACATCTCAGGTGTTACTAGTTCGAATCCAGCCAACTGCCACGTAGAATGTTTAGATGAGATTAGAACTTGATTCACATACAATGTGTTTTATTTACTCAAAGGTGATTTGTTTTAAAATGTTGTTACTGTACTACTACCATAGTACGGTACAAAGAGAATCTAATCCCTCGAATGGATTTGTTGTCTTCTCAAACTCTTCTCCTAAATTTGTACCTAGACCCTGATAAAAATTATTATTCCTAAAGCACTAATTAGACTATAGAGCAAGGAACCATGTTAACAAACAAGTATATAGAATCATGTTTATAACAAAATGTGACACATTTATGTACGTACAAATGTGCTTGTTTCCTTTTGCGATCGAGGATCGAAAAACAAAAGAAAACAAAGGGAACAAAAGATCCTCGAAGGACGGTTTCTTTGTCCTCGATCGGCAAGATAAGCGCAAAGCAATGGGGTTAGGTTTCAGTAAAGGAATAAAGGAAAACACAATAGGGAATCCTCGGTCGTAATGGCAATTCACGAACTAATGTACGTACACAAACACACACATAAACCCAATGTATTTCTCAATTTACAAACATTTCGTTTCTCCGACTTCCTTTTTATAGGTCATGCCCCCACCAGCCACTCTTAACCTTGCACCCATTAGTAAAAATACAAATTTTTCTAGAATCCATAAATGAAATTAGCCAGGAATGCCACCCCGTTGTGGGGTAATGGGTGGGTTAATAGGGGGTAGAGAACTTTTAGCCTTCTGTGCACCTGAAATCCTACCATACAGGGCCTACCATCATGACCCTATGGTCATTCATGCTGAGATAGGCAGTGAGTGATTGGTTAATATCAAATCTAATCATTTCCTAAGGTCACAATGAAAATAAGAAGTCATCTTTGTGTGATTCTAAGTTGCACTGAATGTCTTCCTTTGTGTTCTCCTTTTGGTTCATTTCTGTTCCACATATTTTTCTCCAATAGTGAAAGAAATAATTTCAACAAAATCATGAGTTTGCAGGATTGAAAACCTTCTTTTATCAAACTCTCAGGGTCAGATTTTGATGAGGAGGTGCCATTAAGTCTAGAGTGTTTCAATTTAATCCCTCGTCAGGTAGTGACCAGGTCAACCTGGACAGGATATGAGTGGGGCAACCAGAAGCATTAAAAAACACCCAGGAATTGAAATTAAAATCCCGGCTTAAATATTATGAAAAGTAATCAAATTTTAAGCCTCTGACACATTGGAGTTGATTGCTGTTTTGTCGTGTCGTGTCACTACAATTACAAGTCATATACAGATTTATAATCTGTAAGGATTAAACTTGACCTTCAAAAAACAGTTATTCATTTCCAGATTTGAAGATGCAAGGCTCCTTATAAGGACATTCCAGAACTGATGTTATTGCTTAGATATTGCCAAGATATTTTTGAGAGGAGAGAGTAACACAAACAGAAACAGAAGATTTGGGTGTGGGAGGGAAATGAGGGTTAATTATGAGAAAAGGCAACATTGCTATCAAATGTGGACTGTTAACTCAAGCTCCATGAATGGGAGTCGAACCTGGTACATCTGAAGTAAAAGGAAATAATTTCTTTTTTTAAACATACATGTATTTTGTTTTGTCTGCTTACCACAATTTTGGATTTCATCATTCATCATTTTTGGATTTCATCATTGACCATCCCAAGGCAACAATTAGTTTTAACATACCTTGAATTTTGCGATAAATCCCTGGCGTTCCATGTCGGGTTGATTCAAACATGGAATACATTGCTCCCTTACTCCACGGCCATTTAGGGTGGCCAAGAAACACATGCCAATCCCACGACTCAAAGACGCCACGAAGGAAGAACGGCATGTTGACGTCTAAACACGCCCAAACGCTTTGCCAAAAATGCACAAATCCTCAGAAAGTTGATAGTTATTCACAGCTGCACTAGAGGTACAAGTTCTAAAATATTGGATGCATTAACAGGGCACTTTGGCTCTGAGAATCTCTGCAAAGTCTCAACGATTGTTGTCTCTGCCTTTCTTGCTAGTCCTTTCCTTGCGGTTGAAGCACCACCTCAATAACCTTCACCAAACACCAACCCGATTGAACTCATTTGCGGACAAAGTCTGACTAGATAATCTTTAGGCTGCTACAAAAATGTCCTGCCATGAGTAGATTTTCTTTGCCTAACTCGCTACACATTTCTCACCGTCAGAACCCTTTCCTCAAACTCCGACTACTCTCTCTGATGGCCTGGCAGGCTGGCAACTTGTTCAGTGACTCAAGGTTTAGCAGCTTGTGTGACAACCGCTCGTTATCCAACCTTCACGACATCCCTCGATCCAGCCAACTTCCAAATTCGATGAAATCTCAACCAATGGAGGGAGGGGAAAGCCTACGTGACCTTTCACTACGGGACAGAGGATGTTTTCCAACCCTGGGTGAAGTACGATGATTTATCCAATTTTTGGGAGACTAGAATCTTTTCAGCACAAGTAGGCTGGCCGGAATGTGACAGGTCTTTGTTTTTTCCTGTCTAATTTCTGTAACTGTTAACACGTCTGCAAACGGTAATATCTTGATCTGCTAAACAGGCTTCTGGTTTGCATTATATTCTTATGGTTGCAACTGCCATACAGTGTATATTATTGAAATCTTGGTTTTGAAAATCTCACCAATTACAACAACTCATAATTTAATAGAGGAAACAAATTAAAGATGCACATATACGGTACATACGTACCCACATGAACATCTAGAGCTTGGAATATTCCCTCGGAAAATTATTTATCTAAGAAATCTGCAAAAAGTTCTTCTAAATGATAATATAAGCTTTCAATGGACTTTCAAAAGAAAGCAAAATATTTACTGGAGCCAAGTCAAATTTTGCTTGAATCACGGACAATTCTTTAGCCGTAGGGATAAATACAAATGATCTTGAAACTAAAAGTTACTGTGACCGAGAAAGTCAGCAACATAGAAACAAAAGTAATACAGAGAGAGTTTACAATTGCATCTTATTTTTGCATATTGAAAAAACTAATTAATGAAATAGCTCCTTGTATTCCAAGACATTTCTTAAGTTCATTTTGATCTTCAGACACCCAAATAATTTTTTAAGTGGTATTTTGTGGGTTTTTCCCACAGACATTTCTGTGCTGTATGATGAGGTTCTGTTCCAGGAACGATATGAGGTTACTTGTTTTTTCCTCCAAGCAAACTCTATTTTTAGTGGAAATAGGTCGGGCTGCAATCACTGGCCAACCAGGGTATGGCAACTTGACTCTTCTAATTTTCCAGAGGTGGCTTGTGAGTTAGTGAGGAGAGAACCAGCCTAAAAAGCAGGAAGGTATTCATTTGAGTTTTGAGTGATGAGTGAAATTTATAATTAGGAATGGGTATTGACAAATACACAATGCTATGCTATGCATCTTCACTCCGTGTCGTATTCTGAAGGGGGTGAGAGAATGGATCGAGGGGGGGGGGGGGGGGAGAGGGTGAGAGAGTGAGAGAATTGGGAGGGGGGGGGGGGGGGTGAAGGAATAGGGGGGTAGGGATTCCTCCCTTTCCTCCCAGCAATATTTTAAGGTGCCATAAACAAAAATCTTAAACAGTTTTAAAGCAGTTCAGACACTGTGTGTCCTCTCTGGCAAAACTGTAAGCATGATACACTACAACATTTCTTTTATGAATCTCTTGTATCAACCTTTCCCCCTTCCCTTCCATCCCCTTCCCCCTTCCCTTCCATCCCCTCCCCCTCTCCCTCCCCCCCTCAAAAAAACCCAAAACACTTTAAAAATAGACAAATGTTTTTCTATTTTACTAGCAGTATGAAGGTGATTCAATTTTGAGGCACGATGAGGCACGATGAACAAAATTAATCAGATTCCCCTAGCAGTGCTTCAGACCTCCTGGCCCAAGTCCATTATAATCCATCAAAAAGTTAGTCACCGGCCAAATGTGTAATTATTAGCACTGTAACATTGACAGTAATTTCTATCTGCGTCAATGTCCATAAATTCCTCATTAACAAACTTAGAATGAATCATACATGGACACATTAAGTTTAGATTATGACTAATTGGTTTTAAGTCACTGACAATTGTCTTCCAATTATCTTATTTCCTTCTTCAATTTCAGTCTTTATCGGCGTTGGAGGTTCAATCAAAACTAAAACCGTCTGAGTCTTCCTCCAAGTTTTTTGTAAGAAGTTAGATTTCATTAAAGAAGTTTAACGAAGGCCGGTGTTAACCTCCTTTATGTTCCCTGTTAATATGACCCTTTCAATTTCAACGGCACATTTACTAAGTTGGGATACTTTTTCTCAACGACAAACATGATACAATCGGTACCTGGTTGTACCATTACCAAGGACGGGAGTGGAGGGGTGGGGGATCAACAAAGGGTGTGGCTCAGTAGGTTGTTGAGGGACCCTCGAGGAAGGAAGGGGTCTTTATATGCTAAGTCTCAAGTAAGTAGCAAGACGTTCTGGCCATTAACGATAGGAAGGGGCATCATTATTGAACAATGTACTTAGAGAGCCTGCCAAGATTCAATGTACTTTAACTTCAGACTAAGACGTTTTGAAATTAGGAAATTAGAAAAGAAGAAACGAGTCCAATAAATTGCCAATTCTCAATCAAGTATGAGGTGGTATGATAGACAAGCTGATCCAAAGGAAAGCGAATGTTTCCAATTTGTTTTCATTAACAGATGGTGCTGTTGTGCATAGGGTTTGTGAAGAGACAAATCCTTTGGAATTGAATGTTACATTTATTAACTCAATCCCTAGTGTGATTGACTAGGAACAGTACCCATCCTTTGCAAATAATCTAATACAGAACAATCAGTTTGAGGGTGCAGTACCTATTCTAACAGATTCTGTTGAAACAAAACATACAGTTGGGTTTTGATGGGCGGAGTTCCAGTAGGGCTAATACAAACATGGAATAATACAAAATCAATGAACATTCTTTGACCATATGCAAGTTGGTCATAGACTGTGAACCAATGGACAATTAAGAATCAAAACACTACCAGTATACATTCCTAAGCAATAGAAAGCTGAAACTACAGGTAAATTACACAGGGAAGATTTGGTGTCCAAAATTACCAAAAATCCTTCAATATTAAACTCAAAATTACATCGGTAAAATCTTCTTACCCAAACAGAAATTCCTTGGCAGTGACAAAGCCCTCTGATCCATTATTGGCAAATCCAGGAAAGAAAACGTTGCTTAGTCTAAGTTTTCAGACAGACTAAAACCAATTCCAGCAGACAAGATTGTATGAAACCCAATGTCGACAGAGAAAACAAACTGCTCCATTTCTTCCACCTAGTATTGCTACCGGTAGTTTCCTGTCTGCGGGTTTTTGTGGTCTATCTGACCTACCATAATGTCAAGGATTGACCAGAGATTCGTGTTGATCATACTCTTGTCTACTCTAGTTTATATTTGGGTCACTGTTACATTTTGGTATTTGTTCTCTGTTAAAATATTGTTTAGTTAATGGTTAAAAATATAGCAAATTCCAACATAACATTTATGTATTGATTTCAAAATCAATCGTTTTTTGAACAACCCATTTGACATACTTGAATGGGTAGAATTTATTAAAGAAGGTGGGATTTTTTATCTGGAAGACATTAACCCCTCATATTGCGTTTGCCTTTCACAGTCAACCTACAGACATTTGAAAATAAAACCAATTTAATGGCAAATATGGCAAACCAAGCCAGCTATACATGTGTGTACATAGGCATTATATTTTGGTTGAACTTTGATCACATAAGTTGTTCAATGAACTCTTCAATGCACAAAGGAAATTGAGTGGGCATTGGCGCAACTGTGGTTTATGAATATTAACAATCTTCTAATTATAACCAAGAGGCCACTGTCTGTATAGTTTCAACATTTCCAGGAATGTCAATAGTACAATGGCAATAATACCAACGGTTCAATGACCCAACGTGTCTAGCCACATTCTGGGATGGTGGTTTGTGGAGTAAGAACAGCGCCCTCTTGTGATGCCCTTTTTCTCATTTATAGCAGCAACTGAGCAAGTTCGGTTGGGCGACTAGATCGACTAGACTTTACCATTAGTCAATCTAGTTGTCACTCGAACGCTGTAGGGTTTGACTAGCTAGTCCAACTGGATCAACCTAGTCCTGGACCATGGTTTCTCTAGTAACTTGTGAGTTACGTCACTCGTGAGTTACGTCGCTCGTGAGTTACGTCGCTCGTACTCGTGAGTTACGTCGCTTGTACTCATGAGTTACGTTGCTCGTGAGTTATGTAACTCGTGAGTTACGTCACTCGTAAATTACATCACTCGTAAGTTACATCACTCGTAAGTTACGTCACTCGCTAGTTACGGCACTTGCGAGTTACGCCACTCGCGAGTTACGTCACGGTTTCATAATGGAGAAAAAGTAAACTGGGACAAACTTTGCAAAAGTTTACGATAAATTTATCCAATGACGATTACTCTTTGCAAAAAGATAATTATTTATTGCACTAAATTATGTGGAGAAAATAAAATAAACAAATAATTAAAACAGCAATACAAATTACGACCTAACATTCTCCATGGTCTGCTTACAAACTAGATTTGACAACATCGATCGACTAGACGCGTTCGACTGAAAAACACACCACGCATGTGTGAAGTTGAATCGGAAAATTGACAAAAGGACCAGTTCAGCAGCACTTAAACTTGCTATGGCTGTTCCTTACGAACTACAGTATATACCAGGAGTCAATTACTCAGAGCTGCTAAGCACAACACTGAATTTGCTTAGCACAAAAAGGTCTTGCTCAGTAAAACAAGTTACCAGCCAAACTTAATGTGCTTTTTATGCTAAGCAAAAACCAACTTGATATCAATCACAAACAATTCACACAGCTTTACCTTACATACGCACTGTGGACATTCCTTTGTCTTCGTGTAGTTAACAAACTTTGACTAAATACTCATTTTTCTCGCTTCCCCAAAACAAATTTATCCTCAAATTGGGATTATGGGCCTCTCAGCTGTCCCTTCTATCTTTTCTATATACCGTATAACCCTAACCCGTTTTTCCTCTAGCGCTCTTTTTCGGAAACTGAAAAACGGATTGTGGACGTGTGCAAGTCCACAAACCGTAACCTCTTCCCGCATCGTGTGGACCTATATTGTTCGGAGGTCCACAGTGCGTATGCAAGACTAACTCACATCACCTGACAATTTAGTGTCTCTGTTTTTGCCAAGGAAGAATGTTCATGCTAAGCAAATGTTTGTGCTTAGCAGCTCCATGAAAATGGCCCCTGGAGAGAAGTTGGTACTAAATGGTAGTTAAAAAAATATTATGTTAAGCCTATGGAGAGAGTATGTACATGTACAGGATAAACGGTATCAGTACGGTACCAGTATGCATTATTTACAGCATTCAGTATGCAATGGACAGAAATGCTCACCAGAGGGGGCTAGTCAATATTTGTTACATGCCAAAACTTTGATTGGCTTCATACCATACACAGTAAAGTAACACATGATTAAACGTTAACTGACACTGTAAACAATAATTATTATCCAGCATTAACAGCTGGGTAGGGGTGAGAGTATGGGTGTGGTCCAACCATTGGGTGTGGTCCAACCATTGGGTGTGGTCCAACCATTGGGTGTGGTCCAACCACTGGGTGTGGTCCAATCACAGGGTGTGGCCCTACACTGCACATTCATTGAATTACTTTAACTAATACCATTCAAGAATAATAATTTGGTTGATCAACCGGATTGTTGAAACAAAAAATAATAATAAAACAAATGACATGTAAATCATATTCCAAATGGTAATCTGTTTCAGTTTTTTCCCCTAATGTGTGGCATCTTGAATCCTACATCCTTAACTCAACAAGGTGGTCATGAACCCATGAAGAAACAAACTCCTACCATGTCTCTTCTAGAACTACATGTATGTGATCTAGTTCCCAGTCAAATAAGGCCACAATCAAATAATTACCTGGCAAATAAGGCCACATTAGTCCCACTAAGGAATTCATGAGATGAACAAGACACATGCTTAATTGGGTGGAAACATAGAACTGGGTCCTCTGACCACAACCGGTGAGAAAACAACACTTCTCAAGAAAAGAATGAAACAGGAAGGATATTTTATTTGATCAAGGATGAATTTGATCTGTCTTAATGGAGGCTAAACAAATAGAACTATGGGCAGAAATACACAAGGCTAATAGCAAAACTGCATTACATGGTTCTAAAGGGCTAGGCTTAAAAAGATGGGACTCGATTTGAAACACATGACAAATTTGTCATTATCAATTACACAGGAAATGAAAAAACCTTCCTGTTCGTTGATCATTTTCATTTTCACAGTACGGTACTGTGTTGAGATTTATCTCAAAATGCAAGCTTTGTTAATTTGCAATAGACAATACATACAATGCTAACACCTGTTTCCGCCGACACCCTTTCTTCATATTCTAGTCATTTCAAGGAAACCCATGAACTCTTTCACACCATCACACCAGATCCTTTACAACCGGTAACATCATCGAATCCATCTCATCCAACCGCTGTCCTCCTGATGATGATCTCCATTTTATATCACTATCGCCTTCTTCCAAATAGAGCAGGTCCAATTTATGCCTCGTATTGAATGTCCAAAGTTCATTTCGCCCGACAAATAAAAGGTTTTCCCCTGCACAGCGAGAGAGAGAGAGAGAGAGGTAGTTTTCCGTTTCACGTGTGAATTTCAATAAAACATGACTCTATTTCTGGCAGGGACTTGGTATCAGCGCTCTTCCTGTGTGTAATTCAAGTAGATATTGATTCTAAGCGGTAGCTCTGTGGTCTTTTTGTCAGGAAGAACCACCGAAACGGATCGAATGAATTTCCCTCGGTGCCTGGGAAGGCTGGGGGGGGGGGGGGGGGGGGGGGGGGATATATCTTTGGTTTTCCGGAGACAGGATTTGGAGAAACTGTTGAAAGAAAAACAAGATTATATTGTTGAACAAAGACATGGATGCCTTGAGGACTGACGATGATGAACTGAAACGTTTTAACTCTCAACATAAGCAGATAATATTGACATCCCGTTTACAACTAAGAAGCCTTTTATCCTTCCTTCCTGTTATTCTCTGTTGCTCATCTCCGGCCTTTAAATTTCACATATTTTCACAGGTGAAAATATTTATCTAGACTGACAAAAATCTTTGGAAAGCATTGTTTTCCTTACGAATGAGACTGCAAATAGTTTAAGTCCAATATTTCTCAAAAAGAAGTACACGTAAGTGACGGTAATAGTATTAAAATAACAAATGAAAAAAAAGGGGGAAAGAAAGATTGCCCTTTTAATGCACTTTTAAAAAATTGCTAATTTCTACGAGCAAATAAAATAGTTTTTCCTGTCACCATGTGGGAAACAGTGATATCTAAAAAGACAATTTCCAGGCCAGAAAATAGGCCAATTTCCTTTCAATGTTGCCATTTATCAGGAAAAATTAAATGCTATTAGTTTGATTCCGGAGGTCTCTTTTGATAACGTCATCTAGGCGAAATTCCATCGTCTCAGATAAAGATTTGCAGCACGACGACTGAAGAATTCGGTGATTGCTTCTCGAGAAGGCTAAGAACCCCAAACCTCTGCTTAATGAAATCAACCTTACAGAGTAAATAAATACCAGAGGGGGGGGGGGGGGGGGGGGGGGGGGGGTAGAATTAGGATGTTGTTGGATGCAGGCATGTCAGGATGGATGCAGGCATGTCAGGATGGATGCAGGCATGTCAGGATGGATGCAGGCATGTCAGGATGGATGCAGGCATGTCAGGATGGATGAGCCAGTACATGAGCCAATTAGGATCGGGTCTTCATTCGTCACCGACGAAAAAGTGATCAACTGATCAATGAAAACTGACATTTCTGTGGCATGTAAAAAGTGGTCCCCCCTCTTTGTATGCTGGCAAAATGCAATGAGGCTTACAGTATGTTTACATTGTAGACTAATTTACATTTCTCAGTGAAAATGGAAACGTTTATTGAGCATAAAAATTTCTTAAAAAGAAAGGAAAGAAAAAAAACCAAATCCAGACCACAAACAAAGTAAGCCCTTAGGACTAATTGACCTACATGTATCACCCTATGCGATCATTATCCAATCGATCATTATCCAATCATGACCTACATGTATCACCCTATGCGATCATTATCCAATCGATCATTATCCAATCATAGCGTCTGTTGCACTTGTTAAAGTTGTCTAAGGGGCGTGGCTAACTTACAAACAGTGATCGGTCAAATGCATGATTAATAATGCATATAAGTGCAGGTCAAAGCCCAACATTAATGTTACACCTACATGTAAGTTTAACATGAAAATTAGAAAAGTGGTTAATCGCATCAAAGTTTAGAATTTTTCATCCAACATTATTTATGTGTATGTTCTCTAATAAAATTCCAAGACAGGACCGATATTTTTTAGCTGTAGTAATGTTTAGATGGTCGCGGAATATATCTCATTAAATCTGAAAACATTTCCAGTTTGTTTATTTATGTTTTAGGATTCTCAGGAACATGTAATTTAGTGTGTTTCCATTTGGGTTTTTATTATCTCAGTGATGAAATGTGTGCTGTTATAAAGATGTTTATAATGCTTCACAAAAACTGAGCATCTGTGATAGCCTGGGTCTGCCTCATGGCATCTGGTATGTTACGGTTATGATATCATGTCAATGATTGGAGAGGATTTTACCAGGCTATGCAGACCCTTGGCATAATCTTTTAAATTGAGGACCTATCGGTACCTTGCCAAAAGATTGAAGACTACCGACTGGCCTACCGACTGGCCTACCGACTGGCCTACCGACTGGCCTACCGACTGGCCTACCGACTGGCCTTCCGACTGGCCTACCGACTGGCCTACCGACTGGCCTACCGACTGGCCTACCGACTGGCCTACCGACTGGCCTACCGACTGGCCTACCTACTGGCCTACCGACTGGCCTACCGACTGGCCTACCGACTGGCCTACCGACTGGCCTACCGACTGGCCTACCGACTGGCCTACCGACTGGCCTACCGACTGGCCTACCGACTGGCCTACCGACTGGCCTACCGACTGGCCTACCGACTGGCCTACTGCCTAGTGAACCTTTATTACAACCGAAGCAACAGGCATCCAGCCAGCTCTCCCGGTGAGATGTCTCAAGGAGAGATGCAAGTTCTTGACATCTGGTCGCTATGGAGCCTCCTTGAGGGGTTACCATAGCAGCCCATCGGTAACCGCATCCCAAGTATCACTTCTAGGGTGAGTCAGACAACCTAATATGGTAATTACCAGCAGAATGAATGAATAATAAGAAAAAAGAGGCAAACGATGGGAGTGCGAGTGGAGACAACTTGAGTTGTTTGGCCTGAGCTGTGACTCATCCATTTGGTAAATTCATCGCTTGTGGCTGATGACTGCATCCCGCTGCCTTCAGTTAGCTCGTGTCTTCTCTCAGTAGAAATTCCAATCGGATGCGACCGCGATTCAAGGAAGTCAAAAGCATCATGATGTATTTGACCATGAAATGCCGGCCTTGATGAAAAGGCTATCGTTTAGACTGCGTGGAAATGCTTACTATTGTAGCAGTTACGGTAGGTGTCAAGTCAGAAATTACCACCAACAAAATCATAAAAAAAAAAAATATGTTTTCCAAATCATAAAATGCCATCTTTTGCTAAATATCAGGGTAAAGTTATTAAAATCCAGAAACGTGTACAATGTATAAGATAAAGAAAGATCAAAGAAAAGCAAGATAAAAAAAAGAGAAATATTGTGGTTAAAAACTAGGTCAACATATTGTAACAAATTATTGACTCTATGAAACTTACCCAAGAATGAAATTAAAATGAAATGAAAAGCAGTGTTTTCAATGTGGCTGATTAAATAGTTAAAAGGTTACAAATCTTCCCAAACAATGTCAAGAAAACATCAGGTATCATCATGTATAAAGAATATAATGAAAATGTACACATACAATTTCAATTAAAAACGCAAATGGGAGCGAAATCAAATGAGAAGTTGATTTATGTGAACAAAATTAAAAACCACTCTGACAAAGTACAGAGTTAGAACAATAAAGGAACAGGAAATTCAAAAATCAGTCCAAGAAGGACAGACAAACATGGAAGTCTGGTGGGAGAAATATAAACAAAGATTTTGTGGCACGATAACGAGAGCCTTGGGCAGAGTGACAAGAGGTTAAGAAATTAAAAACAAGCAAGGACAAGTAAAGAAAATAATCACAGCTGCTAACACTGGAAATAAAAGTGAAACAAGAGAAATACCACAAGAAATACAGCGGTATGACCACCATGTTGGCTTTTTGACAAGGCAACACTTTTCTGTTTCTGTTTCAGGATAAATCAAGCGATTATGGAGAAAAAAACCAGTTGAATTACTTTGGCCATTCCATTGAACAAAAAATGCTTACAAAATGTTATGTGCTATTACAAAGTCAGACAAGAACAATTGACAGTAATTTATTTAAAAAATTGAAACAGGGTTGTGACTAGTATTTATTTACAGTCAGTCACATGATTACACCAATGATATAACAGTCACTCTAGCGACAATGATTGACAGTCAAGATAACAACTGTTTGCAAAGGATCTTAATCCAACTGTCAGTCACAATTATAGTCTTGAAACCCTCACCCCAAAAACTTCCAGGATTTCAGAATTGCATTATATAAATGTGCTGATTATCCAATGTCCAACCCAGCATGAATTCACAGCTCATTGTTTATGGTTCAATCTATTTTCACCCAAAGTTTGAGAAATTTAACAACTTTTTTGCTTGCTATTCAATTTTGATGCCAGCATGACCTCA
The DNA here is from genome assembly GCA_037893245.1 of Crossaster papposus. Lineage (NCBI taxonomy): Eukaryota > Metazoa > Echinodermata > Asteroidea > Velatida > Solasteridae > Crossaster > Crossaster papposus. The sequence goes on from JBAIAA010000756.1 coordinate 263,120, forward strand.
ATTCAGGCCAATAGTCACCCCACACGAATCAATCTGTGTTCCCTGGGCTATGTCCAGGGTAAAGGAAAGGTCATGTTTCAATTTTTACGAATAATTTTGTGTCTCGTGATACTATCTGCAACCAGGTGAATTAAAGGTAGCATACACCATTAATAATTGTTTGAATTATCAGCAATGGGTGGATTTGGGAAGTTGTATTTTATAGTAAATATCGTTTAACTGACCTGTCAAAGTTTTACAATCATGGATGCCGAGAAAAAATCCAGAAAAACGGAGTTCGTTTTCAACCGGCGTCGGGCAGTTGTTTTTGTTGTTCGTTTTGTTCGCGATCGCCGTCAACATTTGATTGTTCTGAACAATTATAGGATATCCAGGGCAATAATTTGGCTGGATGCCTAGAATCATTATTTACTTTGAAATAAGTAAGATGTTTCTTAATAATTCAGTAGTAAAATGTTTTGATATCTGCAAATAATGTATCCTACCTTTAAAGGTAGGATACACCATTTGCAGATATCAAATAAATTGAATTTGATAAAGAAAAATTTGCCATCGACCCCGGTTGAAAACAAACGCTGTTTTTCGTGCTTTTCTCAGCATCCATGATTGTAAAACTTCGGAAAAGTCAGTTAAACGATATTTACTATGAAATACAACCCCCCAAATCTAGCCATTCATGACAATTTAAGCAATTACCAATGGTGTATACTACCTTTAAGGTGGAGTTGGAGAGCAAAGGGTAGTGTTTGTGTTTGGATAGGCAGGGATAATGTTTGTGCACTGATTTCACTGTACCAAGATTGAAAAGAGGAAACCCTCTGAGATATCACCAATGTATACCAATTGAAAATGAAAAAGAAGAGTTCTGTCAAAGAATATTTGTTGTCTTTACTCTCTACAAATTGAAAGTACTGGTACCATGATGTAATTTAATGGGGAGGTGTTTTTCAGGCTGCTTGGGGGCGGGGTCATAAATCTTGGCTATGGTCCCTGAATGTCAAATGGTTGTGGATTGGTTCTTGCTCTGGAAGATGTCAAAGTTCAATGTCAAAGTTCAACATTATCAGAATGAAATCTGGCTAAGCTTCAAGTTGAGGGATTTTCTATCTGGAATGTAAGATGCCCTCGGAGTCTTGAAAGCCAATACTCCAGCAGGTGATGCTCCAGATGTTGTAAATCTCAAAGACAATCAATAATGCTCATGGGTCAGGGCTAGGGGGAGATATGAGGACTGGATTTCTCAAAAGGGAAACCACCACACAAAGTAGAAGGTTAGAAAAGGCCATTTTGTATTAGAACAGAAACCACCTAAACCCTCAATATGATGTATTAATGACAACTTCAAAATGAGCATGATTACTTTTGACAGCTGATGAAACGTGTGTAGAGTAGGGAAAGAGAATGGATATGTTAACAAATAGATAATTATGAGAAATGGGTGGATTTGGGGGTTGTATTTCATAGTAAATATCGTTTAACTAACCTGGCTGATATTTTAGAACCATGGGTGCTAAGAAAAGCAAGAAAAATGGCGTTTGTTTTTTAACCGTTCGTTTTTAATGTGTCAGTACAGGGCAGTGAAAAGCAAATGAGAAAACTTCTCACAAATGTTTTCAATTAAGCAACTTTTGGGTTAATAATTTGAACCGAAAAACCCTAAACTAAAACAGCGCACTCAGTTGTCTGAAAAAGCATGGACAATTTTAAATGTTTTAGAAGTGGACTTTTCAATAAACCACAAAGGGATATCCAAAAGTGTTCACAAATTTTAGAGAAGTAAAAAGTGACACAAAGAATGTTTCTAAGAAAACTTCATCTCATGAACTCTTCAATTAAATGTACATTGCAATATATTGCGTTGCTCAGATCTGCCCGGCTATCAATGTTAATTAGTCATTTTTTCCATTTATTCACTCCTAATTACGTAATTAAAAAAAATACCCGGCCCTGTCAGTGTCTATTTGGGATCCCTGCTGGTACCCGTGCCAAATATGAAAGCTGTCAGGCTGCTGGTGTCCGAGATAAATACAGACATTCATACAGAGATATAGAGATTTACTCTTTCATGTGTAAGATTATATTCTTCTACTTAGTATACAAAACCACAACACTTTGCTGTTGTACAATTCGGCATATTCAGAAGGCCTGTTACGCTTAAAAACCTCAACATCTGTTCTGCAACGCATCAATAATTTTAACCAAGCTGAGATGAAGTCATACAGCTGTCTCCCTTGTCGTCACGGTAACTAATTGATGAGAAAATTGCAGTTAACAAAGAGAGTTTACCCGGACGACTGCTTATTTTGTATGGAAGGGCGCAGGCTGTGATAACAATCCGTACAGTAGGTGCCTTCTGACTACAATTTTTGAACTAATTCTTTTTTTCTGCAGGAAATTAACTCTGTGACAGTTTTGTTGTTCTCTCATTATAACTTGACCTATTTTATTTACTCTGGCATCACAATTTCAGAGACTTTTTCCAGAAGTAAAATTGTTGCAAATTTTAATTTGTTATAGTTATACACTGTATAAAATACACTGATTTTGGAATAAGAGTTCTGATTATGTATTATGTGCATTACTACAAATGACACAGGATACAAATACATGCCAAAACTTGCATTTATTTAAATAGTTTAAATTTATACAGTCTGTAAGATTACCAGTGCACGAGAAAGGTATCACTTTAAAAAAAAAAAAAAAAATTGTTATTTTGCAGGATTGCTGAATTTGTTTTTAAAGAAAAATGAAGCACCTGATGTGCAAAGTCCTTTTAGTGTTTTTGTTTGGTGACCATTTCTTAATAAATTGAAGTTTTCAGGGGTTTTTCCCCAGCAAATGTTTATATTGAGGCCATTTAGTGATGAGTACTTGATTGTCATCATCACAGTTGTACAACTACACAAACAAGTATGGTAGTACTTCAACGTGACCTTGGATGCCTCAGTCAAATAAACCCAGGGTCAGAATCAGGACCAGTTGATGTCAAGTGGAACACCAGATGGCAAATATCTCAAGCATAGACAACATGAAACCTTGAAAGCAGAGAGTCAAGCACTAAACATCTGCTCAGAAATGCAAAAAATTGAAAAGCAAATGAATGAACAGTCTCTTCCTGGAAAGTGGAATAATGAGCGGGGTAATTTTCTTGGATAAGGGAAATAAAACAGACCTACCAATATTGGTTGAACGTATTATTACTGTAGGCCTCTTGCGTTACAATTAAGACATGATGTCATCTTAAAAGATTGCGTGCATTCTATTTCTCCTATAATATACTGGTTTTATTTTAATTCATTTGTTTGCTTACTTTGACAAACCACAATGCTACACATATGTAATCCTGGTAAAACCCAGGCATGTATAGGCCTACAACATGGGTCACTCTACTTTTACAAATAATAATGGTGTATAAACAAATCATTTTGCTTTCTCCTTAGACTCTTTAAAAAGAATGAGAAAAAAGTACAACTACATACACACATAATATCATTTGTACAAGCAAACATTTTTTCATTCCACAATTCTGTGTCTACTCTGAACTCCTAAACGAAGAGAATTTTACAAAAGTTTAAAGTAGAAATAAAACAATTCAACCTTTTATTTCCACTTTCATTTTTTAGATAAGAAAAAGCTTCTTTTTCATAAATACTGAGGTCCATTATGGAATGACAAAATGTCTTCTTCTGTGTATAAACGCCCATCCTGATATTCAAATGAAATGATTGCGTCTTTTCTGGCAAATTAATCCTAAAAGCACAACCTTGACTAAGTAATCCATAATCCATTAGTAATACATTATCATCGTAATCATCAATCTAGATGGATGCAAGACCTTCTCCTCTATATTTAGCTTCATTCAATGAAAAACTGATGATGCAGATAGACCACTGGTATGAAAAGTACAGTCGACCTTTCAGGTACAATAACTAGAACGTTATTGGCATTTATTTTGGGTAAAGTATGAAATACTAATTACTGGTACAAAATACTACATAGTTTTTCCTACAGTAGGCCAGTGGAGTGTTGTGGCCGAGCAGTTAAGAACCCGGTTTTCTGTTCCGCAGAGCGTGGGTTCGAATCTCGGTCTCGACACCTGTGTCCTTAAGCAAGGCACTGAAACCACTATTGCTTCGTCCTTCGGATGGGACGTAAAGCCGTAGGTCCCGTGTATTGTATAATAATCATTATAATGCACGTAAAAGAACCCAGTAACACTTATCGCTAAGAGAAGGGGTTTGCCCCGGTGTTTCTGGCTGTGCTCCTGCACATCCCAGTATAGTTGTCTACAACTGCAAAAGGGATTAATCTACCAAGAACCAAGTGTAAGAGTACTGCATGCTACAGTTTACTCAAGTCAATTTCTGTAGCTTTAGGTGACGTTACACTGTGAGGCCCCAAGACATTCAAACCTTTTTGTTGGAACGAAAAATATAAATAGTAAACAACATGTACCATTATCACTTTTTGTAATACGTAAAAATGGAACCTGTCGCGAGTTGCGCAGCGAGTTGCGCAGCGAGGTTGCGCAGCGAGGTTGCGCAGCGAGTTGCGCAGCGAGGTTGCGCAGCGAGTTGCGCAGCGAATTGCGCAGCGAGTTGCGCAGCGAGTTGCGCAGCTTGATTATTCTTATCTTATGATAAAGCAAGAACCATATAACAGCCCTACATGTGCTAGTGACACAAGATAAATGTATACTGTACTGCCAAATGGGATTTTCTCAATTCAAACATCGATTCACTGTTTTTCGCAAATATTGACAGTGTTGGAATATCAATTGACAAAAATTAAATAAAGCGAGGATTTGTTTTAATAAAAATGTTGACCTTCTGCCATGCATAAGTAAAACACATCGTTTTCAAGTTTAAGCCCTTTGGCAATAAAACAAAAGTGAATTTTGCTCATTAAAATCGACAGTAGACATGTATAAATATCATAGTAATGGAATTTGTGATCCAAAATATTCTAAATCTTTAATCAGACCATGTATAAAATCACAACATTGACATTGCTACATCAATGTGCAATACTTTTTCTGCTTTATAGCATCAGTAACAAAAAAGGTCATACCCAACTACAATGTGCAAAAACAAAACTAGAATTCCTTAATTTACCTCACAAAATTCTAGATGATTCCAATTTGAAATGTATTATTTCGTCCATCCTAGAACATTGGAATGTCTGAATTGAGATTGACAGGAAGCCCATGTGGTAGATCTGATTAAATATAAAAACAACCCCCCATCTCCAATTATCCTGCATGTAAAATAAAACCCACTCCAGTAATGCCAAACAAGGCTTTGTCTAATAACAACAACATACAATGTATATCATGGGAAGTCAGACAAGGCTAAACAGCAAGCCAAATTTATTCATTTTGAAATCATAGGTTCAATCACAACTCATACAATTACCTGAGCCTTTACAAATTATAGTCCCCTCACTCAGAGAAATTTGTTCTTTGAAATAACATTTCTTCCCAATTTTAGTCTGTCCATGTTTGAGATGCATACAGTTTACACAGGAATACATGCCTTACCTTTATTTGGAGAAAACTCTAAACCACAATCTAATCTTGCAGCGAAACCGTACAAATCCAGCTAAATTCTGCTCCCAAGTCCAAATTAATCTCAGTAGTAGAGCACTAATACAGTAACTCACTGCCCTAACAACGCTATAGTAGCAATGACATGCCAGACTTTGCTAACACTCGGACTGATCATGCTGGCCTGACAACAGTTCTCTCACAACCCACGTACCTACCTACGACCCGCCAGCAGAAAAAAAGAAAAAAAACATTCCAGAGATTATTGAAATCCTTTTGGGGACAGGACTGCACTGGGTTGGTGATTAACAAGTCCGATGGTTAAACCATTTACTGGCTTGTTAGCCGGTGGTATTCTCTGAATAATATACAGAGGAACTGGATTTCTGAATATCAGAATATCAGTATTTTGTAACAAAACATTTACAGAAATTCACCAAGTACGTTGACTTTTTGGAAAGGTCAAATAATTAACACTAGTGTGGTTTAACTTTGAGGATTAGGTTGTGTGGTAAAGCAAGATTCTTTGAAAAGCGTACAGATGGCGTAAGTAGAGGAACACAACAGGTTCTATGCACATTCCAGATGGGAGAGTCATACAGGGTGGGATACCCTTTTTATTGGGGGTGTATTAAAAGGGGGTTTCCTGTATCAGGTTTGAAGGGTGAAAGAGAAGGGGTGGGGGAAAGGTTCGACTGGGTTTCAACCATGTTTCACCTAAAATATGAACATTTTCAGAAATGATTGTTGAATAGTTTTACACCTTTAATAAATTGTAATGTGAAAATATCCTTCCTTCAGTATGTACATTTCTGGACCAACACAAAAGAGGGGGGGGGGGTGGTTATTGGGGGAAACAAAAAAAGGGGGGGAAAAGAAAGAAAAGGGGACCACAATGGGTTTAAAATTGGGGGGGGGGGGGTGGGGGATTGTCTACAGTCTAGCAAAAAAAATATACTACTTACTATACTACTACTAGCAAATATATATCTGGAATTTTGTATTAGTACAATATTTTATTAGTACAATATGTAATGGGAAATATTATTAACTAAAATTGTATTACTCCAAAATAATAAACATGTTGTTAACCATTATAAAAATGTAAAGCTTTGTTTGCAATTCCGAAAAAAAATATTCATCGTTTCTGTGTAGCTTGCACAAGGCTCATTATAAATTCAGGTCAAATCTAAATTATACAAACACACATACATGTAATAGGCAAGCACAGATGTTTCTTCCCAGTGTAAGGGATTTCTACATTTCCAGTCAAACTATCAAAACTGTCTGAATTTCATCAATATTCACCATGTCCTTGTCATGTGTTTATGCTGTGGTCAATAGCCTAGTACTGGTATGTCTTGTTATATCTTGAAATATGTCCAGAGTATTTATTTAGTGTGGTCAGTCCATACATGTAGTCAATCCATGGAGGAATAAGAACTAATTCCGCCATGGTCCTATTACATTTGTACATTTTGGTATTGACCAATGCAGAGGATGACCAATGACCGCTGTTCAGGCAACTGACCACAAATTTCTTTTGAAGATACCGGTATATCTCGCTGGCATAGCATGACAACCCGTGAGCATGACTTTTTGCACATTTTAAAATCACCTAACGGTACATATAAACTTGTACACATTTCAGATGCGATTTGATGGTTTGCATGGTGAAAAGGCAATATAGACCACAGGGCATGGCCGATTATCTTGCACCTTCTTGACGCATATCGTGAATCTATATAAATTTTACTTTAAACTACTTAGAAAGTTGTTGGGAAACTCACAAATAAAATCCCCAAACGGTCTGCGAACCAGTACTCGATAAAATCTCAATTTAAAATTCATGTTTTTCAACGACCAATCAACGAGGCCCTTCTGTCGTGGTGCGGCACGTTTGTGCAAATAGTGGGAAAATGGACCAATAGCAGGCGTTGTGAAATAGAGCGAGCGTAGGCGCTGTTGACACGAGCTGCTCAGATGATAGCGATTTGAACCAAAAAAGTGTATTATGCACGGTTTAGATGCAGATTCCAGGGTTTTGTTGTTCTCTGAAAAGAGTTTAAAAAATTCCACGCTTGTGCCGGTAGGTGAAAAAATGTACCCAAGCAAAAATCGCCGAAAAAGCGGAGATGATCATATCGGCATTCCAATCGTACACGCACTGGTCGATGTACCGCAGGAATCCGCATTGTCAACAGTACGTGATGTAGTTGAGTATATGCCGTTAAAAAAATAGAACAGGGGTGGAGTTTGGACAAAAAACCCCGAACAACTGTCCTTGACAAACTTTCACAATGCCAGACGCTAACTGCAGGAAAGCTTCTGAAAGTAGCGAGGAAAAAAGAAAATCAGTGGCTGCTCTCACAGATCGAGGGGAAGGATCTTGTCACCACAGAAACATTGTATCACACAGTCTGCTTTACATCTGACTCTCCCTAATATAAATTCAGCTAGAAATGGGCAAAATGTTTGTTATAACAGAATTGTGTATTAAATGTAAATCGGTACGAGTTGTTGTTCACCCACTCACATGTACATTGTTAAAGACATGGACAAATTTCAGTTTTACCATCACGAATAAACCTGTATCAAAGACTAAAGCTAAAAAAAAAATCTGGTCGTGTATATATTTTTTTCATACAATTTACATTTAGATTATTAACCACCCCCCCCCCCAAAAAAAAAGATTATGATACAAAAATAAAACAATAACAATAACAAAATGACACTCTATTAAAAAGTTAAAATTATGGCAATGAACAAAATTTGTATTAAGACATTAAAACACACCCTAATTCCTCTTTAATCGAATTCTGTCAGTGTAGATTCCCTTTTTAGCAAGCAACTGCAATAAGCAATCTTTTCCCATTGAAAATGTACACAGCTTTCCAATCCTGGTCAATAGAGGGCGCCCGTTATACACAGGTGATTAAAATGCAAATATTTAATTAACTGGTGAACTTGCGATTGGGGATTTTGGTTTTTCGTGATCCACATGATCCCAGCTAACAGACTGCAGTGATTCCACTTAGATTCAAGAGGTGCGCCAAGGAAATTGATTTCTGAGCACATTTTTCAGCCATGCCCTGTGGTCTAATAAGATAATTACTTTGCGGTAACACCATGTCCAGAAATGTTTCATGAAATGGAATTTACGTTGGATTTTGGCCCTTCAACGAGGTGTATTCACATTTTACCCGACCTCATAAAACATTTAGTTGCGGTACACACTGCTAATTAGATTCAAACTGGCCAGCTGACCCCGGCTAGCTTGGTGGTCGAGTAGTAAGACATCTGCACTAGAACACAAGAGGTGATGGGTTCCAACCTCACCCGAGTCAGAGATTTGTTTTTAAAAGCGCCCTCTTTCGTTTCCGCACGGAGCCCGTGAGAAGCCTGTCTCTTAGATTGATCAACAATGGCAGTTCAGGTGCGATGCGTTTACCTGAGCCTTCTGGCTAGTTTTTATACGGTCTGACGACAATCACTTGGTTCAGGAAACTAGCCGACTTCCTGAGTTTGTGTGGACATGTGTTTGGAGTAGAAATCTAGTATGGTGCTGGCGTCAATGTCTCGGTGAATGTTGTCAAGGGTGATCGCAAGGGTCATACCTTGGTACTTCATGGTACTTCATGACTAAAACTCCTCACTTCAGAATCAATTTCTGCCGCTTTTTTTAAGTTGTATGAAAGCTGCGAGTGCAACTTTTAATAAAGTTGTCACTTTAGTTTTTTTAAAGTTGACAAAATGTCATCATGGCTTCATATTAATTACAGGTCTATAGTACTTACGGGTGCCTTCTAACGTACGTCGTTGACCACGCCATAACCTTCGAATAGGACCTCTTGGCTAATTCCAAGCAGAATTGTGTCTCATTTGCATGCGCGTGTGATGTTGCGTGCATAATTATGTGACGTAACAAAACTTGACCAATGAATCAGTGTTACATCACGCAATTATACATGAAAAATTCGTATATTTCCTTAAAAAAATTCGAGTGATTATGTCAGTTAGCCAAGAAGTCCCATTCGAAGGTCATGGCGTGGTCTACGGCGTATGTTAGAGAGCACCCGCGTTATAAGGCGCCCACATCGCAGGCCTACGCACGCTGCATACCGCAATTAGGACGTCACTGACCACAGTTTATGACAAAACCATGTGAACTTTGACTTTTGACCTCCATCATCCCACAAGGGAGACCCTTGAATCCATGGTCAGTTTCTGTTTAAAGATAGATTTGACAATGAGTCAAGTGCCTTGACTCTGAATGTAGCTATAACTACCTTTACTGGTTGACACTTTAAGGTACAGTACATGTAGGATGTATCCATTGGTAATTATTTGAATTATCAGAAATGGGTGAATTACGGGGTTGTATTTTATTGTAAATATTGTTTAACTGACCTGTTTTTCAATCATGGATGGCAAGGAAAACAAGAAAAACGGCATTGAGCATGTGGCTATAGTCCCACCATAATCTATATTTATGTAGTCATGATCTAGCCATCTGGTTAACACTATGTCCTTGTTGATAACAAATGGGGAATGTACTACAGCTATACATGTACACAATATTATCCTATCAGAACTAAGGTGCACCTGACATTATACATGAAGAATATAATGAGCTTTACCTCAGAGAAAGTTACATTATAGTTAGTCAGTTTACGGATGCAAAATCGATGTCCACTGGCACTAAGTGAAAAGTAACCCAAGAAAACAAAGTACTACCACTTACCTCAACTAGTATAGTAACAGAAGATAATATTTTCTAGAGATCTTGCCAACCAAATGCTGAAATATTGAATCTCTGAAATTATACTGCGAATAGCTGGACATCAGAAGAGACTTCAGACTTCAGTAAAAGGAAACGGTCCAAACAATACTCAGATGATAGAGCAAGGAAAATATAACCAGCAATATGCTAGAACTACCACCACCTGGTACTGCAGGGGGCTTCTCTAATGGAATACAATTTTAATCCTGTGTACACATGTTCTGGTACAGCTAGCTAGCTAGCTACAGTTATACTATAAACAGGCGTTGTCCATTATTGGCATAGGGGAGTAGAGTCGTCACTGTGAGGGTCAATGAAGTAGGAAGATAAATAGGGTCAGGTTTGGAAGCTAGTTTTATGTTTTCAGGATTATGTAATGTACCAGTGTTTGTTGGAAAGGTTACACTTTGCTAAGCCAAGCATGTAATGAAGCATTGTCTAGCTTATTGCTCCATGCTAAACATGTACCAGTATCTAGGGATATGTTGAATTTCCATATTTTATGATGAATGTTTGTGATCAGTGGTGATGTGTGCACAGTGCGCGGGAGTAGGCCCCACATGTACTTGCAGTCGGAAGTCACATTTTAAGTCCAATTTGAAGTCACAAAACTGAACTCCCATGGCTGAAGTTTACGGTCATTAACATTGTTCTTTGTTTTATTGGGAGACAGCGACAACAGGTACATGTGAGTTGGGTGTTTATCTTAACCCTAACTCTCAAGGGTGTGTGCAGATTCCTAGTAAAGTTGGAGGATTTAAGACTGAATGAAATCAAGATAACCACAGACCAACATTTAATTTTCGTTTGTGGTGTACATAAGTCAAGTGAATGAGTTGAAATGCAATCCTTTTGTTTTTAACTTTATTGCACGCAAACAGTTGAATATTGACCCAAGCATCGACCACAATCCATGAAATTAGGAGGATGAGGTTTGCCAGTACCCATCTCATGTCTTATATCTCATGTCTTATATCTCATCCATCTTGACAACATGCCCAGAGCAGTCTAAGACAACCGACGCTCGTATCATCAACGATCTATTTATTCTCACAACACGAGGGCCAGTCTTGGTTATTATTAAACAGAGCTCACTGAAAAGGTCACATAAACCAATTAAATCACCAAATCCAAATAAATAATCATTCCTTGCCAAAGCGATGAATTGGGAGGGCTGGAAATATCGGATTGTAAAAGGACGATAAACGGGCAATTGAAGAACTCAACCTTCATTAGGAGGCTGTATATAATAGAATAGAATAAACAGAAGACAGACCTAAAGTCCAAAGTTGAAACTTAGGATCAATACACAGAACACACTGTGTTAAATCAGAAGGTAGGGAGGGGGGAGGAGGAGGAAACACTCCTTGGGAAGAAACATTCCAGAGATGATTTATAGGTACGATGAGCAGGGATAATAATGTCGTGCCTGACATAATAAGTCTTCACATCATTGCCATTAGAGGATGCAAGTGCTGCCGACAGCCATGTGCATAACTTTCACACATCCAATATTCGGCATTCCATCCTTGCCTTGCAAAAAGACAACTGCCGCACCCTCAAAAGGTCGCCATCTCTCAGAACCCGAGCACGCTCCTTCAGCGCCGACATCTGACGGTTCACGTTACAAAGGAGCCTGAAATCCCCAAAGGCAAAATCAAAGCACTCAATGAAACCTTCGGCAATTTTTTCTTTCAAGCCTCGGCTGCATCCTTTCAAAATGACTTGAAAAATTTCTTATCTGTCTTGAAGATGACTTATGACAACAGATGAGTTTGGGCAGATGCATTCCTGAACACCTCATCAGGGTCAACGTGGTAAAACTTAATTTTAGAACTCAATTGGAAAAGAAAAACACGGTACATAAAACAAAAAGAGGGGAAGGGTGTATAAACTAAAACAAATATGCCAAATTCTTTAAGGAGTTTCAATGACTGAATTTTTATAAGTTTTTTAAGCAATTGATTTTCCTGTTGCACCTTTTTAAAGTTGGAAAAAAATTATGAAATGAAACTAATGAGGTTTCACATCCCATTTTACAAAAAAACTACGCCCCTAAAAGAGAAGGACAATCAATAAGAAACTATCCTATTCATCTAAATTACGAGGTCACATGTGGGAAACAGTTTGTTCTCTCTAGAGATGAGGTTTAGGAGGAGAGGACACTTGGCCTACATGCCTTCAAACAATGTGGAATCTAGATCCAAGGATATCCCCATCTTAACTCTATATGTAAATCACTCAAAAATATCAAAGAGAAAAGAAAATAACATCTGAACAAAAACATAAGGTGTTCTGTCTTCTTGTCCTTTTTAGTGAAGAGATGGGAGGAAACCTTAAAGATTTCTATATAACAGGCTGCATCTGGAGCTTGAAATTGCCTTGCATGCTTGAGATTGTTGATGTTGGTTTATGAGGTTTGGAAAAGGAAGAAGAGATTGGCGGCAAGGGGAAGATGTTGCCATGACGATGGGGATGTCTAGGAGTGAGATGCTCTCAGGGAGGTTACTGGACAGGGAAGGAGCAAGGAACTACTCTAATGAATGATGAAAGAAGAAAAAAAGGATGTAAAATGATGCAATAAGAAAGTGAGGTGCAAAAGAAATAAAGAAAAGAAATTTGATTTAATTTAAGAGACAGCGTTGTAGACAAATTGAAAACAAGCAATTGGTGATACATGTAGTAGGTTCAGTTTGGAAGGATGCTGTTTGTTAAAATAATGTGGGGGGGGGGGTGGAAAAAGAATAAACACAAAGAAGCAACAGTATTTTCTGAATTATACACTCATTTTTGCAGAACTTTTGTAAAGTTCTAAGGTACACATAAAAAGAAGCATTCTACTAGATTGTGACATCTATCCAATAGGGCATGGCTGATCTAGAAACAGGGGTCAACAAAGTAGAGGGGGGAAATACCCCGAGGCATAACAAACCCGCATGTGACAAGCAGTAATGATTAATTTACAACTTCCCATTCTGCACACCTGGGCACTGTGCCCTCTGGTCCAATCAACATAATTTAAAACGGTCAATGGAACATCTCGTGTCTTGGTGGGGCGCGATGAATCACTCGTACCTTTGGTCAAGCCGTGTCGACCGAAACTAAGGCGAAGAAACCTGGACCAGGTGAATACATGATTGAATTTAAAACCACTTCCTGGGAAGAATTTGGAGGAGCGGCTAAGCAAAGGACAGACATTATGTTTTGCTTAATGGGAAGTTTTGCTCGTGCATGGTCGTATGAGGGCGCTTTTCCCGTAGCAACCACCCATCCTACAGATAGTACGAATACAATTTCACTGGTACACAGTGCATTCCTCATTAATTTGATACTCGTATACCAGTTGGATTGCTGTCTGTTTGCTGACTCTCCTAATTGCATTTCATTAAGAATATTATAGCTGGAACCAGAAGCTTAAATTGAAGTCAGGTAAGATGCATAGTGTTGATATTACTTTCAAACTCTTTCTTTCAACTATGAAGGGGTACATGCTCCCAGTATTAATTTAGGCATCCTTTAAAAGTGATTATGAATAGCAAACTGAGAAATGGTTTGAATTCACTCTAATTGATACTGGAATGGTACAAAGATAACAGGAAAATGTCACACTTTGAACCCTAAATTTATAGAACGACTTTATACATGTAACATTAAAATTTACCAGGATCCTTAATTACTAGGATTTGTTGGCCGATTGTGGCTTAGCGGTACTCAGTAACGGTACTCAGCATGCCAACTTATCTTTCTGTCCGTTTTGTTCCTTCATTACTTTTCCTGGAAATAATTACAATGCATTAAGTATCGCACAGGTGTGTATCACGATTGCCGAGGTATGCGCCGCAATGTTACAATGGTCTAATAGTTCCCTGGATGTGTGGTTTGGAGTCCTGGCCAAGATCTTTAGTAAGAATCTCAAGGGTCATGAACTGTTGATATTTAAGGAACTGGTTGGAATGCCACCTGACAAGTCCCTTCCTTCTTATTCCTTCAAGCTCAAACTCATCAGGAGTTCCTTAGAAACACTGTTAGTTAGTGTAGTTTTGTAGAAAAAATTGATTTTGTGTTTGCATATTTTATAAACTATTGAACTAAATCTATGCACAATGATGGGATTTGAAGGTTTGCATGTGGAAAAGGCAATAATATCAGTTGATAACTTATGTACAATCTTATGTACAATAAATTTTTCACAGGTCACAACTCACAAGTTAAGTTTTTACAAGACACCGAGTTCTCCTTAAAAACCAAATAACTGAGAAAAGTGTCCCGTATTCTGATCATAATACTTACCGTCAGTAGTTTAGTACCCCCCAAAGTTCCTTATAGGCCTATTACCATTCAAATAAAAGTTGTTGATAAAATAATCCCTTAAAAGTCATCATAAAGTATCACAAAGTTTCATCGGTCAACCACTTCCAAAGTTCAATTGGAATAATGAAAGTGGCGTCATTTTTTAATGAAGCGTAACTTGTACTCACGGTCGTGTTCACTCCCTTCCCTTCAGAACATGCAGCCACCCATTTAAGTAAACTTCGTTTTCCTTTCTACTGATTTCCAATGGAAACCACAAATTATGTTGCTATGGTGATGATTGTATGTCATTCATGAGTGTCTAATCCTGTAATTAATAAGTCTCAGTTGACCGGCAACTTTTCAGCGTTTTTTTTTCTAAGCCGTTCGGAGTCGCTGCGTAAAGTTGGCAAGACAAATTAGTGCCGAAGATTTCTAACACTCGAGTTTGGGGTACACCAGATGCATAGGTTTCGCTAGAAATTGACAACAAAAATTAAAATATCCAAACCAGAATTTTCAAAATGTTAGTAAAACTTTACTAAAGAAATGTTCCTATACTTTAGATTTTAAACAATTCACTAGCTTCTAAAACTTTGCAAAAAGTTTTAACTTCTCCCCCCCCCCCCCCAAAAAAGTTCATATTTGCTCACAAATTCATTTTGTATTTGTTACTGGCTATTTCCTATTTAATGTTTAGCCAAACTAATATGGTATTAAACTTAAAGGTTTCTTAACAGACGGCGATTGCGAAAAATAAAATAAAAAATAAGGTCTAACGCTGGTTCAAAACGAACACATTTTTTTTCCTTTTCTCAGCATCTACGATTGTAAAACTTTGGACATGTCAGTTAAACGGTATTTACTATAAAATACAACACAACACAACAAATACAACAATACAATTTAATTGAATCATTGTGGTTTTCATAACTTTGTTATGATGAACCCACTGACTGAAAATAACCACTTCAAAAATATTCAGGCTACCGTTATGAATCACAAGCAGTTTCTTGTGGGTTTTTGAGGGTTTTTTTTTTGGGGGGGGGCTATAAGTTGGTTTTCAGAGAGCAAATTATTTTAAGAAACCTCCTGAGTTTACCAAAAGTGCACTAACTTACAGGAAGTTTGACAGCAAGCCCCTTGAAATCTGTTTTAGCAGCAAAAACATATAATCTCAATCAAATAAATAAAAATAATAAAAAGGGGGGGAAAGTGAAAGCGTTATACTCACCTATTTTGAAACGAGAATGCATCGCTTCTCTTTCCGAGTATCCAAGACTGGTTCATGAAAGCATCAAGACGTCAATAAGACTCAATATCCTTGAAACGAGATACCTAGGATGCACAATAGGATGTCCATCCCAACACACTCCTGGCTTTAAGAAAGTTTAAACACACATCCTAATTTTAGCTCAACTGGATATACATGCTTCCAAAACATCAATAAGATAATTCTCTCTGTGAAAAAGCTCTACTCTACCAGCAAGAAATAAGTGTAGTGGTATCTCTCTTCTGAAGACGACTCCCAAATGTTCAAGTCCACAGCCGAGATTCTTGATACCAACATGAATGATCATTAAATTCCTAGCAGTTTAGTTGGAGTGGGGGGGGGGGGGGGGAGTCTGTGCTGTGAGACTGGGCAATCTGCCTGCAGCCCCTTGGGCATGACGTTAGTGGTGAGGATTGTGAATGTCTTTTCCCTCTGATCTGGAACTTGAGTTGTCCAGCTTATGTCTTTTTCATCAAAGACAGTAATATCAAGGGGCTGCTGGGGTTGGATACTTTTTAGACCAGGATGTTGAACCAGAGAATTTTACCTTGGCGCTGGCATGTAAAACAAATTTATTGGATTGTTTAAAGGTAGGATACACCATTTGCAGATATTGACAAATCTTACTACCGAATTATTAGGAAATATCTTACTAATTTGAAAGTAAATAATGATTGTAGACATCCAGCAAAATGATTGCGCTAGATATCCTGTAATTGTTCCGAAAAATTTAATTTTATAAAAAAGAATTCGCGATCACCGGCCGGCGATTGATAAAAAAATCAAGAACAACATATGAAACACTGCCTGACGCCGGTTTGGGACAAACGCTGTTTTTCTTGCTTTTACATGCATCCATGATCCTAAACCTTCGGACAGGTCAGTTAAAGGGATCGTATACGTTTGGTAATTACTCCAAAAATTAATGGCAATAAAAACTTACTTGGTAAGAAGTACAGCAGTTTTGGATGGTATAATGCATTTTTTGAAACTTTTCACTTCGAAGTACTGCGGTTATGGAAAAATATATCACTTTTTATCCCCAAAAATTTGAATCTGAGAAGCGTTACTGCAGTGACGTTTCTCAGACTGTGTATTTCAATGCAGATTATTCTTCCTGCGTGGACATAACCGCTCCAGATTTTCGGCAATATCTCAAAATCGCTACCACCTTTTGAAATGAAATTTTTACACGTTAGTTTTATGGTATATATCTATAACTATATAGGATTTAAACAAACAATGGGTTCCAATTACCAAACGTGTACGATCCCTTTAAGTGATATTTACTATAAAATACAACCCCCAAATTCACCCATTCCTGACAATTTATGCAATTACCGATGGTGTATCCTACTATCCTACCTTTAATGTCCCTTGAGGGAATTAATCATATCATGGAAATGGTTTTCAGGAGAAAAATGCATAAGGGACATTACAATTTAAAAGGGTCTGGTCTTAACAGTTTTATATATTCCACATGCAGGCATGAAATTAAAGGGGAGTTTTTGCACACACAAAATTACTTCTATTCTATATTGTTGCACAAGGCATGTGTAAAATAATAAAACTATACCTTTGTTTAAAAAGAGTAACATTCTATAAACTTTTTTTAAGTTATCAACAAAAAGAGTCAAAGAGGAAGTTGAAATGAACAATTTGAGTGCACAAGAAATAAATGTGAACTTTTTCAGCCAAAATTAAATATCAAACTTGAAGCTCTGAGGATAAAGAAGAGTTTCAATGAGTGAAATTTTAAAAGCCAATTACGTGAGGTGTTGCTGTGAGGTGTGGCTGTGAGGTGTGGCTGTGAGGTGTGGCTGTGAGGTGTGGCTGTGAGGTGTGGCTGTGAGGTGTGGCTGTGAGGTGTTGCTGTGAGGTGTTGCTGTGAGGTGTTGCTGTGAGGTGTTGCTGTGAGGTGTTGCTGTGAGGTGTTGCTGTGAGGTGTTGCTGTGAGGTGTTGCTGTGAGGTGTTGCTGTGAGGTGTTGCTGTGAGGTGTTGCTGTGAGGTGTTGCTGTGAGGTGTTGCTGTGAGGTGTTGCTGTGAGGTGTTGCTGTGAGGTGTTGCTGTGAGCTGTTGCTGTGAGGTGTGGGTGTGAGTTATTGTGTGAGGTATTGATAACATTCTTGAGACATTCACTTATGTCTTTATCAGAGTGTCTGTTTTACCAGTACACTGCAAAAGAATTTTAAAGAGAGCGATAACACATCCCACAACCCAAGGGACCATTAACCAATGATACAACGCAGGCATTAGTGGTGAAGGGCTGAAAGTTCAGGGATCAACACCAAGCAAGAAAGTTGTTCTCCAGATTGTTTTTCTCCTGACCTTGACTTTTTTTTATGACTATTATTTATAACTGAGGTTGGTGGATGTTATCCCCAATTCAGTTCTAATAGGCTATGGGTTACTGGTATAAGAGTTTCTGATTTGGGCATGGCCAATAGAGGGTACTATCAAGTATTAGGCCATGGATGGCTTCAGGAGGATATATATAATAGCCAAGTTCTGGCACAAATATTGTTTATTAACTTTGAAAGTTTGATTAACTTTGCAGAAAGAATGCATATCGGTAGTATTAATATACCACTACATGTGTGTACGATGGGGAGTTAGTGCATTTGATTAAGTGTTTCTCAGTCCCAGATTTAATTTTTTTAATTGTCAGGACTTTACTCACGAGTCATATAAAAAGGTCCTACAGGACTGAGATTTTGAGGTCCAGCCCATGCCTCATCTTACTCTATTCAACAAAGTTGAATGATCATCGAGTAGCAGGGAAGTAGCTACATGTAGGTTTGTTTTAGTTGAAGTTGGGGCAATAGGAATTTGACTGGAGACACATGGTAGTCCCCCCCCCCCCCCCCCCCCCCCCACCATTTATGTTAAAATTGCTACAGTACATGTATATCATTTTTTATTTAAAGAATGAAGACTGAGGAATGCTAAAAATAATTTGATGATACACAAAGGTTGCGTTTTTTCGGTCCCCCTAATGTGTCCAATAAATTACACACATCATGATTATTCCAACTTGCCATTTCTAGTAACTTCTATGCTAAGGACCCAACTGTGCTGTCAAAGATATCATCATTCTTAACTAGTTTATCATCATCATCATCATCAGAAAGTAGAGATGAGTAGATGTAAACACAAATGCTAACACGTCTCTGGACCCTTGCCAAGAAAGTGATTCCTTTTCTAAGCTCCACAGGGAGTAACTTTGTCTCCTGGTTGGTCATTAAAGGGACACTCTGATTCAATCAATCACATCTTAAGGTAACAATTTAAACAGTAATCTGTTAACACACAAGCAGGTTTTAAGATCTTATCACAAAAGGAAATTGGGGTCAGACATCTAAAAGGTGATGATTGATGAGAAAAGGGAGGGGAAGGGTAAAGGGAGGGGAAGGGTAAGGGGAGGGGAAGGGTCTAGGGAAGAGGTGGGGAAAGAGGTGGGATAAGAGGTGGGGGAAGGGGTGGGATAAGATGTGGGGGAGGTGGTGAGAGAAAGGGTGTAGAAGGGGTGGTAAAAAAGTTACTGTTCTCAATTACTGGGTGAGGGAGGGAAAGGGGTAGGAGACTTTTGGGGGGCGGATGGTGTAAAAAACAACGTTTCCCCATTTTGTTTCATTTGGCAAAAATTACACAAGCCTCAATAAGAATATTATTACCTTTCAGCCAACACAAAAGCCACTTCACCGAAACCAAAAGTGTTACACCCTGACATCTCAATAGACCATCAAACCACAAATCATATAGGTCCACACAATAGTTGTTACATGTGTCCCCCAAAAACCGAAACCAAAAACCTGTCAACTTAATTGCCTGAAGAAGTCAAGTAACTTGACATAATGGAAGACTTAATTTGTCATGGTTCTTGAAGGCTTGTTTATTCAGATGATAATTACTGGATGTCTCAAGGGGTGCCCAGAGCTGTGTTACTGGTTCTTTAGCACTCAGGGGTTTCCAGCTTTTAGGGTCTTAGGTAACAGTAACAGCAGGCACCTTGCTTGAGACACTTGGCAGTGAATGTTATGTGTTGACATGTTTGGCCAGCCACTGTTTACTCACTGTCTGAATCTTAGAGTCAAGACAAATCTGGTGGTTTGTCACCAAGGCACAGGTGAAATTACCGTCAGAAATTACCGTCAGAAATTACCGTCAGTGAGTTGGTAATTTTTGTCTTGATTAAATACATTTTTAATTGTAAATTTATGTATTGTACAGTAACTTTGTGGCTACAAATGATGCTATAATAATCTCAACATTAATTGTTTCAGCAACTTACGCAAGACTTTAAACCTCACTACCCTCTTTTCTGCTGTTATAACCCAATCTAGCCAATCTGTTAACAGCATTGTGGATGGAAAAGGAAGTAAGATTAAAGACCTGAAACTCGAACCCCCCCCCCCCCCCCCCCCCAACCCCTCAATTCTTTTTATCATTGCATGTTATTCTTTTTCCACCAAAAGAGGTTTTTTCAGACTCTCAATAATCAGCTAATGTCCAGATTACTATCTAGATTACTAAGAGTTTTCACAAAATGTACATAATCTTATGGGATCACCACATTGCCTCAAAGCACATCAACTACAAAGCAATCAAAGTACACCTTCCTAAAAACTCACCAATCATGCGAGGGCCAATAAGATGGTGACGGTTGTGCAGTTTCCTTGGAAGAGTCGAGCACTCTGTCTTGAGAAAGTTGGGGCCCAGGTGAGACATGCTACTATGGTTCCATCGGCTGTAAAAATCCATCCTGGTTGGGTTCATCTTAAGCACCACACCGCCAGCCTTCTCCTGGACAATCCTAGCGTCCTGCATGGAATTCAACCAAAAGGAAGTCACTCGGAAATAATAGAGTTATCTCGGACCGGTGGTCAGGAACAATTGGTGTGTGGCCTTAGAATGATTCAAGTCACAGGTGCATTAGGGTCAGATACAATACTAAATCTTGCTGGGTTTCGCTTTACAACTTGTCAAAACTATTGATCTGTGTATTTATGGCCTGAAACTTTGTTAGTCGTTCGGTCGATACTGAAAGTGACAGTGTTGTCAGTGGTGATTCAAGGTGTTTTGGCGAGACTACACCCTCAGGGTTTCTGGGTTTCTAGTAGGTTATGAATTCCAAAACAGGAAATTAACTTTGGTTGAAATAGGAGAATTTTCAAGGGAATTTGTGACAGTCCAAAAAAATTCGTACACGAGAACAAAAAGATGTCTTCACAGATATATATTTGCAGATAAGTGGATTCATTGGGTGTAAAAGCATAGGCCTATAGATCATTGAAATTTAAAGTCAAGTCTCTAAAACTTGGGGTAAACGGGGTTGGGTTATTAGGGTTAAAGGTTGTGGGTCGGGAATATTAACTGGACGTCTTTAATCAATAAGGAAATATTCTGTTCTCACCAGTTCATTGTTGAAATGATGTAATTTACTTGTTTTGAAGTTTAGGACGCAGAACTGCAATTGCCATCTTAAAGAAGTCAGGAAGTTGTAGGAACCACGACGGGAATATTTAATGACTCCTTCGTCTGAGAAAAGATAAGAAAATCAAGAATACTATCCAATTTTCAAGGAGCTATTAAGTATCAAAGTATTTTTTTCATCAATCCAATCTTGCTTCCAAAACACATTTATTAAAATGTTAGTTCATCATTAATTATTATTCAGTAGCATAGCAAAAAGTAGACCTGAAAATCTTATTCTTTCCACACAAAAAAAAACACCACAAAGTGAAAGTCTTTTTTCAAATGTTTTGAAACTGTTGATAAAAAAAAATCATATCAAATAAAGCCAATAAAACTCATAACATTCAGACAAATGTTTTCAACTAGACAGATTTGGTCAACAGATGGCGCTATACTGACTAACAGGGACATTTGTTTTTATAACATTTTGTGACAACAAAACTATGTTATCACCTAAAGAGGGCGGTACACTCACTGAATGGAAGCACTTTAACAAACTCCACAATGTGGTTCATATGTTGTACATATGTAGATTGTTAAACTTGAAGCAATCATTGGTTGCTAGGTAGCAAACGGAAGTCAAAAATAAGCAGGTGACGACAAAAACGAATATTCTCAATCTGTTTTTAGCCACATGTACGGTACCAGGCCGTACCACAAAGACTTATGTTTTCAATTAGTCTTTTTAATTACGAAAACAGTTTGATTGCCTAGTATAGCTGACCTCAAGCTTTGTTAATTTATTTCATTACTTACTTTTTGCAAAATTCAAGAGAGGAAGCTGTTTATGCGTAGCTGGATAGTGGCAAAGGCCAAATAAATGTCTCTTTTTTTCTTTGAATTTCTGGAAGGCTGTATTTAATTCTTCAGATTGTTTTTACAAACATTTGTTTAAACATTGATTTTAGTTAAACATTTGTAATCATTTACAAATTCTTTTCTGCAAAACATTATAACAAAGTTACTTATAATACATGTATAAACTAATTTATTGATTGTTTATGTTGTGAGGTGGTACCAAGCTCGCGTGAGTACCCACGCACTCCGAGCTCATTCCTAATAGAGTTACTAAAATACGCCTACTGTACGTGTAAATCTCGTCTTTAAGAACACGTGTAGCCGTGATTCCACCTCAAAAACTGCTTCTAATTTGTTCAGCGAATCCCAGTATATTGTAACATAATATCAAACAATCCCATTGATTACGGGCATTCCAAATCCAAGTTGTTTCAAAAGCAACATGTCAAAATATCAATTACATCTGGTCATTATTGAAAAATGTCACAGTTGACGACGGCAAAAACTTGTGATTAAATTACAAATTTGTAAGTTGAGGCACCTCAATCATTCGTGACAGAAACTACTTATTAAATAGAGGACTTTACATAACATACACATCTCTTTGAAGTACTGTTGCGTTCACGCATACAGCGAGCGGTCTTTATTTCTTTCCCAAGCAACGCGCAGCGTTCTTGCAGCGATATGTGTGCCCTCACACAGCGCGAAGTTATCACGCACCAATACTGGTACGCGTGTACAGCACATGGTACGGTACGCTATTGTATAGCGCGCAATGCATCCAGCATGTACTGTGTGCTATGACCTCGTTCACAGCGAGTTATGACTTAGTCGTTTTCCCTCATACTTTCCCCGGAGTCGATGTGAATTCCCCTCATATACCTTACCCCTGTATTCGACCCAAACTGACCCTTCACATTAGCGAGTGTGGACCGCTAAACCTTCCCGTGTATCTGACCCTATACATAGCGACTGGGAGCCGCTAAACCACACTGTACTGTCACGGTACACCAGAGGTCAAGTTACCCTCCCCACGCAAGAGTTTACTCCATAGAACTGTGTGTAGGTTCTCATCTAGTCTAGAGACTAAGTCTTGTGCATAACCCTATGTACCGAGAAAGTTACCCCTTTCCCTTTCCTCGAGGATTACTCCCCGTAACGCACCCACGAGTAATCCTACATCACCCGCTCACCACAACTCTCGGACTTTCTCCTGCAAGAATGTCTAAGTCAGAACGTGTACAAATCCTCCATAGGAACATCCCCATTGACTTTGTACACGTATGCATTATTCATAACTACCAGAATCCAATGCTCTCATTGGCTAAGACGCGCACCCAAAAGCCTATATAAAGGGTGTGGAAATGGCGGAGTAGATTATTATCCGAGCTGAGCTCATACACAGAGCTTCGTTCCCCAGCATGAGCTGTATGCTCTAGCCACAGAGCTTCACTCTCTCAATACTCAGAGAACATGTAAGGCCCAAACTAGATCTTGTATATAGTGCGCCCTCTATTGTGATGTAAATACTTCTGAATAAACCAGTAGTATAGTGTGTGTAAGATGCTGTATCTTGACTCTTATTTTGATAACGGCTCTACCCAAGTGAGACGTTACACTGGTGGCAAGCGGTGGGATATGAACTTACACACATCATCGAACTCAATCATGACTTTTAATTAAGTCACATCGCATGCCCCTCCACTGAGCGGATCTGCTAGCTTTCAACTCTGGTTTTCAGCCCGTCAAACTCGAACGCTACCATGCCTACCAAGCAAAGGCGAAAATCTCGCAGGTTGCAGTCATTGTATGAGGGTGATGACAGCGACATGTCGTTTTCAAGTCTACAGGCAGAAAGTTCAGAACTTCAACAACTCAAGCAAGAATTCGAACTCTTGAAGCTTTGTTCAGTGGAGGCGGAGAAAGAGCTGAAACAGCTCCGTGCAACTGCTGCGTTTCACAGGCCACCAACGGCTGAGCAGACAGGAGCAGATGTTTCAGCGAATTCGCCCCAGGAATCACAGCCAGTGATGTCAACCACCAGTACCAACCCTTCTACTGTCCCCATGCCAACAGCAGCAGAGTCCCGTCTTTCCAGAACACAGCCGAGTCATAAGCTGGATGTTCCTCTCCCTCGCCAAGGAGAATTTGACGGCACGAAGTCATGGGAAGGCTTTGTCCGTCCTTTGATGGGTCTCGCCGAGGCTTGCGGCTGGACTGAAGAAGAAAAACGCTTTCGACTTGTAAGCAGCTTACGAGGGAAGGCGGCTGAGTACGTGTTTCAACAAATGGAACCTGAGGCAATCAAGTCGTCAGACACTTTGATAAAAGAGCTCGACAAGCGATTTGGCGAGCGACAGTTGCCAAACTACTACATCGCTCAGCTAGAAGCGAGGAGACATCAGCCGGCGGAGAAGCTGGCGGAGTTTGTAGCTGACATTCGCCGCCTCGTCTTTCGTGGCTACCCAACGGCTGACCCGGTTACAAGGGGAAGCATCGCCCTTCGCCACTTTCTGAAGGGTCTCTCTGATCAGCAGATGGCAGTTTCTGTTGGGATGACAAATCCCAAGTCCCTTGAGGAGGCCACTGCAGCGGTGGAAAACTTCCTGAGCCTCCGTGATACTACAAGCCCAGGAAAGGCACATCGAGTGAACACCGTGCAGGCACCACCCGAGGCGGAGCCGGGGTTTGTCACCCAAAAACAGCTCAAGCAGTTTCAGGACAACCTCGACCGGCGGTTGAATGGAATCGTCAAGCTGATCAAAGATACGCCCGCCCACAACGCCAACAAACAGAGATTTTCCACGTCCGCTGAAGCCAAGAGGCAGAGGAGAGCTGACGATGTGACTTGTTTCAAATGTGGTAAGCCCGGCCACTTTGCAAACAAGTGTCCCGACAGAGCGGCCAAGGAGGTCGTCGTCATACAGTCGGAAAACTAACGCGGACCGTGCCGTCCGGCCTGGCAACGGTCCGTCCAAATGAACAGAACACTATCCGATTGGGTAGACAGACATTTCAAGGCATGTCTGCATTTTTGCAAGTGCAGATGTGCGGCAAAGATAGCGAACTTTTAGTCGACACCGGAGCGGCGGTGACCATCATTTCTTCAGCACTTTTTAGCCAGATCCCCGCTGAAAAACGCCCTGAACTCAAACCCCCCTGCAAAAGCACAAAACTAGAAACGGCAAACAAGGAACTAATTGACATTGAAGGTGTTGCCACAATAGACATGATGATTGGTGAACGGCACTTTCAATGGGATGCATTTGTCGCCCCCATCAGCGATGAAGGAATCCTTGGCTATGACTTTCTGTACCACTATGATTGCGTATTGGAGGCACGACATGGCATGCGAATTGCCGGTAACTGGGTTCAATGGACAGTCAAAGGAGCCCCTCCCCATGCAATTAAGATTGCACTGAAGCAGAACATTACAATTCCAGCATGCAGCGAGTGGATTGCAGAGGGTGTAGCCGATCATTACAAACTCAACTCAGAGTTTGCAGTCGTTGAGCCTGTGAACCATCTTCACAATCTCGTGGTCGGAAGATCACTAACTGATCCCTACCGAGAGGACATCGGCATACCCGTCAGAGTTATGAACACATCACCCGAGAACATTGAACTTCAGGCGGGTATAACACTTGGTTACCTGCATGAAGTTGATGCAGTGGAACTCATAGCCGAACAAGAAAACGGTGAAATCGATCACCTTTATCGAGTAACACGTGTGTGCAGAGAGCATGCCCGCCCAGCATCATATGCAGTCAGCCCCGCCGCCCCCAACCCCAAGAATCCTTCTGACAAGTGGTCAGAAAATCTTCAGAAACTGTACGAGAGGAGCTGTGAAAACCTGTCCCCGTACCAGCAGAAATCATTGTGTGAACTTTTGGCTAACCACGAGAACACTTTCGCCAAATCCTTGAAAAGCTTCAATAGTGCAGCACACTATCGACACCGGCGACGCACGTCCTATACGACAACCTCCCCGCCGTCCCCCCAAGGCATTCCAAGGCGAGGAGGAGAAAGTGCTCGAGAGCCAACTCAAGGCGGGTGTAATCCGCGAGTCTACATCCCCTTGGGCATCGCCAATGGTTTTTGTCAGAAAAAAGGACGGCACAACTCGTCCCTGTGTCGACTATCGGAAACTGAACGATGTTACGCGCCGTGACGCGTACCCCCTGCCCCGTGTTGACGACTGCCTAGATTGCCTGAGTGGGGCAAAAATCTTCAGTACACTTGATCTGCAGTCGGGCTACTGGCAGATTGAGGTGAAGGAAGAAGATCGTCACAAGACCGCGTTTGTAACCCGAAGTGGACTGTACGAGTACGTGACCATGCCTTTTGGGTTATGTAACGCACCCAGCACCTTTGAGCGCTGTATGGAACTAGTACTCAAGGGTCTGCAATGGCGAACTCTTCTGATATATCTAGACGATATCATCATCCAGTCATCAACATTTTCAGAGCATATTGAGCGTCTTGATGAAGTTCTACGCCGACTAGGGAACGCTGGACTGAAGCTGAAGCCGAGCAAGTGTGAACTTTTCCAGACGGAAGTTCTGTTTCTCGGCCACATCATCACACCAGATGGTGTCAAACCCGACCCTAGTAAAGTTTCTGCCGTGCAGAACTGGCCGACTCCCAAGAACATTACTGAAGTACGCTCTTTCCTTGGACTCTGTTCCTACTACCGTAGATTCATAGCCCAATTCGCCACGATGGCCAGCCCCTTACATCGTCTGTTAGAGGCCGGACAGACGTTTAAGTGGACGCCTGACTGCCTAGCGGCTTTTGAGAAATTAAAGGCCGCCCTCACCGGCAACGAAGTCATGTCGTATCCAAATGATGATGGGTTGTTCATCATTGATACCGATGCTTCAGATACTGGCATTGGTGCAACTCTATCGCAACTCCAGTGGTGTGATCGGACCCAGAGGGAGGAGGAACGACCGATAGCTTACGCCAGTCGGTCGATGACAAAGCCGCAGCGCCGCTACTGCACTACGAGGAGAGAACTCCTTGCTATCGTCACCTTCCTCCAGTACTTCCGGCACTACCTACTGGGAAAACAGTTCCTCGTCAGAACTGATCACAGCGCTCTTCGATGGGTCATGTCCTTTCGTGAGCCTGTCGACCAGATGGCAAGATGGCTTCAAATCTTGTCCCAGTTCGACTTCAAAATCGAGCATCGACCAGGGAGAAAACATGGCAACGCAGATGCCCTCTCTAGGGTGCCATGTGACCCTGACGACTGCCTGTGCTACGACGGCACGACCATACTCACTGATCTCCCTTGCGGCGGATGCGAGAAGTGCAAAGCCAAAAGCGAGATGTGGTCCGATTTTGTCAAAATCGACGACGTGGTCCCCCTTTCGACCAAACGAGTAAACGCTACCACCGTTGAAGTTCAATCTCCGCCGAGAACTTCGCCTGACGATCAGCCCTCGAGCAATGACGTCAACCCTAAGGCCATGCCCGCATCCCCGCGGACAGTCCTCGCACTGATGGCAATTATAGTAACACTCCTACTGGTTCCTGTGTGCAGCCTTGGTAAACTTATTTGGCGCTCGTGCAGTGAGTTTACCGGCGACCTTGACGATGGACAGTTCAACGGTCATTTTTTGCGCACAACCACGCCTCCTGGAGAAACTACCGGGCAAGCCCAATTGCCCACTGCCATTCGGGTAGTACGGCCGCCCAACCGAACTAAACCTGCTACAGGATCCTCTGATTCAGCTGGAGGAGAGTCGAACTGCAACGCGCCCTGCATCCCTCGTAAGGATGCCGACGCCGGTTCAAGTGCCGGGCAGCAACTTGCAGAACAATCGAATCCAACTGAACAGCAAGACGACCAAGATAGTGAGGACACGAGTGAGCGTGCCCCTTCGAGTGCCCCCGCCGGTCCCAGCGCCGGACGAGCCACATCTTGGGTCGGTGGCTATAAGACAGAGGAAATAGCTGAACTGCAGAGAGCAGATCCAGACCTGAGAATCATCATGGAATTGATGATCAAATCTCCCGACAGACCTAGCAGAGATCAGATAGCACGAGAGAGTCCCGCCTCAAGGAACTTGTGGTTGCTATGGCAACAGCTGGTGCTAAAAGACGGTGTTCTTTTCAAAAGATGGGTGACCCCTGATCAAACCCAGTCTTACTTACAACTAGTTGTTCCACAAGAACTGCAGGGTGCCGTTCTTAAAGCTACACACGACGCCGTCATCTCTGCTCATCTCGGGGTGAAGAAAACTTCTCAGAAAGTCAAACGCCAGTTTTACTGGTACAGACTGAAGGAAACGGTTCGTGAATGGGTCCGGAAGTGTGCGAAGTGTGGTGCACGGAAAAGGCCACACACAACCCCCAGAGCACATCTCAAGGATTATCGAGTCGGCGCGCCGCTAGACAGACTGGTCACGGATATCCTTGGTCCGTTTCCTGTCAGTGACAATGGCAACAGATACATTCTCCTAGTCGGTGACCAATTCACAAAGTGGATGGAGGCTTACCCCATTCCCAACCAGAAGGCAGAGACGGTAGCTCATAAAATCGTCTACGAGTATATTTCCCGTTTTGGCCCACCCCTTGACATTCACTCCGATCAGGGTCGAACGTACGAGTCTCATCTCATGCAAGAAGTTTGTAAACTGTTGGAAATCCACAAAACTCGAACTTCTCCATACCATCCATCCGCCAATGGACAGGCGGAGAGATTTAATCAAGTTTTAGTCGACATGATCGCAGCGTATGTTGACGGTGACCAACGCAATTGGGATACCCACCTCCCACTTCTAACTTCAGCGTACAGAAGTTGTCAGCATGAAGCTACACGTTACTCACCCAACATGTTGATGTTAGGTCGAGAAACACACTTGCCAATTGCGTTTGTACTCGGTGGCCCCGCCACAGAGGACCCACCTCAAAATGAATGCGAGTATGTTGCATCATTAAGGAAGAGGATGGAAACCGTCTATCATCTAGTTCGCAAACATCTTGGTAAATCCGCTGAACGACAGAGGAAAGACCACGATCCCCGAGTTTCCCAAAGAAACTATCAAATTGGTGACCTGGTGTACATGCGCGATAGCACCAGAACCCCTGGTTTATCCCCTAAGCTAAAACAAGCTAAATGGGTAGGCCCCTGCATCATTCTCCGAACAATGAGTGATCTCCTGTTTGAGATACGGGTCAAGCAAAGAGGAAAAACAAAAATTCTTCATCACGACCGGCTTAAACATTATTTCAGCGATGAAGTCCCTTCATGGATGGTGGACATCCGTAAGACGTTACTTGCGAAAAGTTCTCCTTCAACGGATGATGCCGTCCTCCGCGGTAACACCAGAAAAACACCTAGCACCAGGAACACTGGCGCCCCCTCGTCAGCCCCGCCTGTTACAGTACATGGTTCCCCCAAACCAACTGTAGCGCCATCTACGTCAGGAACTTCAACCTTGTCAGAGAGGAGAAGTGCCCGTACTAAGAGTAGGCCAGCGAGACTTCAAGATTATTTCTAGTCTCCCAGCCCGATATTCGCGATGAACTGCGTCAATTGTGAACTTATAGTGATTTCACTACCATCTCAATGGACACTGAACTTTTACTTTCGTCGTTTTAGATGGATATTTATTCTTCTGTTTTCGCTCTCATAATTCTTATGTTAAAGGATTGTATTCTTTTGATTTTCTTTTTGAGTTAACCTTTAGTGTGTCTTTTCTAGCGCTCCGTTTAACTTTGATGTATTCAGTTACTTTAGTTAAATTTTCGCTTTTCTATTATTTTGTTTACCGTATGTTATTCCCTACGTTACAACGAGGACGTTGTAAAAACTGGGGGGAGATAGTGTTGCGTTCACGCATACAGCGAGCGGTCTTTATTTCTTTCCCAACCAACGCGCAGCGTTCTTGCAGCGATATGTGTGCCCTCACACAGCGCGAAGTTATCACGCACCAATACTGGTACGCGTGTACAGCACATGGTACGGTACGCTATTGTATAGCGCGCAATGCATCCAGCATGTACTGTGTGCTATGACCTCGTTCACAGCGAGTTATGACTTAGTCGTTTTCCCTTCATACTTTCCCCGGAGTCGATGTGAATTCCCCTCATATACCTTACCCCTGTATTCGACCCAAACTGACCCTTCACATTAGCGAGTGTGGACCGCTAAACCTTCCCGTGTATCTGACCCTATACATAGCGACTGGGAGCCGCTAAACCACACTGTACTGTCACGGTACACCAGAGGTCAAGTTACCCTCCCCACGCAAGAGTTTACTCCATAGAACTGTGTGTAGGTTCTCATCTAGTCTAGAGACTAAGTCTTGTGCATAACCCTATGTACCGAGAAAGTTACCCCTTTCCCTTTCCTCGAGGATTACTCCCCGTAACGCACCCACGAGTAATCCTACATCACCCGCTCACCACAACTCTCGGACTTTCTCCTGCAAGAATGTCTAAGTCAGAACGTGTACAAATCCTCCATAGGAACATCCCCATTGACTTTGTACACGTATGCATTATTCATAACTACCAGAATCCAATGCTCTCATTGGCTAAGACGCGCACCCAAAAGCCTATATAAAGGGTGTGGAAATGGCGGAGTAGATTATTATCCGAGCTGAGCTCATACACAGAGCTTCGTTCCCCAGCATCGTAACGCACCCACGAGTAATCCTACATCACCCGCTCACCACAACTCTCGGACTTTCTCCTGCAAGAATGTCTAAGTCAGAACGTGTACAAATCCTCCATAGGAACATCCCCATTGACTTTGTACACGTATGCATTATTCATAACTACCAGAATCCAATGCTCTCATTGGCTAAGACGCGCACCCAAAAGCCTATATAAAGGGTGTGGAAATGGCGGAGTAGATTATTATCCGAGCTGAGCTCATACACAGAGCTTCGTTCCCCAGCATGAGCTGTATGCTCTAGCCACAGAGCTTCACTCTCTCAATACTCAGATAACATGTAAGGCCCAAACTAGATCTTGTATATAGTGCGCCCTCTATTGTGATGTAAATACTTCTGAATAAACCAGTAGTATAGTGTGTGTAAGATGCTGTATCTTGACTCTTATTTTGATAACGACTCTACCCAAGTGAGACGTTACAGTACTTTTAAAAAGGTACACCCAGTCGTGAACCACATAACGACCGAGGATCGATATTGTGTTTTTTTCTTTATTCCTTTACTATACCCTAACCCCATTACCTAGCGCTTGCCCCAACGATCGAGGACCGAATTCGGACAAGCAAACCGTCCTTCGAGGATCCTTTGTTCCCTTTGTTCTCTTTTGTGTTTCGATCCTCGATCGTAATACGATACAAGAACACCCATGTATCAACCTCAGTCTCTGTATAGAGTGGTTACACCTACCTTTCTTTGTGCCATAAAACAAATACCAATACCTACTTCAAACAGACAATTTAACGATATGAAACAAAGTTGATTTACCACCCAATAAGTTTTGAAATACAAAAATTAATTAAAATGTTGAAAATAAACTAAAAACACTAGGGAAATGCAGAGTAATTGTGGTGTTTATACGAAACCTGGAAGTTCAGTAAAGTTTTTTGAAGTGTCTACTTTGGCTTAGTTTTGAAAAGAAATGGAACTATTTTGGGATATTAGTGAAGTACATAATCCATAACAGGTTGATGCTCTTCAGTTTTTAAAATTGCACAAAACTAAACTGATAAATTACATGAATAAAAAGCACGGTATTTTAATCTTTTTACACACAATGACATACAAAGAATCGTTCCACCTCAGTTTAAAGAAAAGGTGATAACAATTATTTGGAACCATAAAGTAAGCCAGGTTAACAGCGAGGTTACAGAACAAATGTTACCAACTATTGGGCAACTCCAACAAGAATAGTTGGACTTGTTTATATCCAATCCTGTTCAAGGATGTTTCCCTTTGATTACTTGCAGAATAAATTCCCTAAAAAGTACATGACAAATACCTGTTTCCTACAAGCCACCTGTGGCAAACATCAAACCATCATGATTCAATTGTACATGTGTCATTCACTGCTCACTTGTCATAATAATACCCACCTGTATGTAATTTGTCTCTCTTTCCAAAATTGAAAGTACAAAATGTACTCAATCCAATGCTTTTAATATGATTTCCTTTTTTTCTAAATGTTTTAGTCGAAATCACCTGTTTTGTATTCATTATCTTAATGCATTGAGATAGTCAATGATGAAAACTGAATATTATTTGGTTTCTTCACAAAAGCCAACTTTTCAAAAAATGTGCTGCTGTATCCCTCCACTATTAAAACACGCACGACACACCTATCACAACTAATGTTGCAGTCAGATGACATACAAAAAACTAATAACAAAAAATTTGTCCCCCCCAAAAATGTCTACTTTAAAACCCCATTTTAAAATTGTACGTCAAGCATCTAAAATTTTAAAATTGTGTTGAATAAATCAACTTTTAAGTCCTGAAATCATAAAGTCACGTTCATAGGTTGACACAAAAAGTTGTACAATATCAGTAGCCGATTCAATGGAATGCGTGTTTTCAAGTTCATTTTAAAACCAGCAGCTCAGAAACTTTTCCAAGGAAATAAATCCTACACCGGTAGGATTTAGATTTCGTTCACTAAATTGACATTATAAGTTTAAAGGGATCGTATACGTTTGGTAATTACTCCAAAAATTAATGGCAATAAAAACTTACTTGGTAATAAGTACAGCAGCTTTGGATAGTATAAGGCATTTTTAGAAACTTTTCACTTCGAAGTACTGCGGTTATGAAAAAAGATATCACTTTTCATCCCAAAAAATTTGAATCTGAGAAGCGTTACTGCACTTTACGTTTCTCAGATTGTGTATTCCAATGCAGATTATTTCTTCCTGCGTGGACATAACCGCTCCAGATTTTCTGCAATATCTTAAAATCGCTACCACCTTTTGAAATGAAGTTTTTACATGTTAGTTTTATGGTATATATCTATAACTATATAGGATTGAAACAAACAGTGGGTTCCAATTACCAAACGTATACGATCCCTTTAACAACCGTGAGTGTCATAGCCTACTATTCAATTCGGTTCATCAGGCCTTGGATATATTGTGCAAGTACCGGGAAGAAAAAAGAAAAAAGAAATTTGCTGAATGCACGTTCCCATGAAACTCAGGCTAGGTTTTGATGGTAAGCCTTTGTTATAATTCTGAATATTTGTTACCCTTGATTAGCAATGCATTTGGTATTTACTGTTGGAGTACGGCTGGCGAGCATGGACAAAACTGAAATATATTCTCTCGGACTCCCACCTGGCGTTCCCACAAAATATTGAATCGTTTGTTGACTACACGTAACTATAGAAAATAAATAAACAAAATGAAACCGGGTAAACAGTTATGTTGTGAATACTATAATTTCTTTCTTAAAATACAAAAGAAAGAAAAAAGACTGCTTATGAAATTTAAGTACCAGGTGTTGTAGAACAAAAATGTTCAAGACTTTTATTTAGTACAAATTGTGTACTTAAAAAAAACACTAAATTAATAAAATGGTCACTCATACAACTCTTAATGCTTGTCATTTGGTTAATTGCCTGAACCGCTAAAATCCATAACTTAATTAAAAAAGCTGGAAAACAAATCCAGTAATGGAAATAAAAGGTGATTATCTATAACCGCAGCACTCTTGCAGAGAGGAATGTTAAATGTTTGTAATTCCTTCCAGATCCAATTTCTATGCTAATTTACCGTTTGCTATCCAATATTTACAAGACGAGTTGTCAGGGCGACACAAAATGTTATCAAAAGTACCTTTACGTGTAAACCTTAAATCAAAGTCATTTTAATTTTGTTTAATACAAAGTTTGTATAAATTTCAATTTTAATATTTTCTCAAGTGCCCTGTGTTTAAATGATAAATTATTTAAAATTAAACGAAACAATAGGTTACCTTTAGATACAAATTTTCCTTTAATTACAAACCCACTAAAACAGCCTATAGACAAGGCTACATTGCAATGCAAACAAACGCTAGCCAAATTTATCCATTACGCTAGCCAAATTTCTTGCAACCACTGACCCGATTTAAATATAAAGCCCATAATTGAATCAGTTCTCATCCTTTGACCATTGGGTAAATTCAGAAAGTGATTGTAAAATCCTTCGCATGCAGTTTTGGAAAGAACATACCAAACCACTGTGGAACTGTATGCAGAAAGCGAAGTGAGAACAAAAATGACATTTGACATTTTAAAACCAAATATTTATGTTCCTATGGAAACATTTTACTCCTTAACCTTTTAATAAAGTAATATTAATTCAGCATCAGGCCTTAAATCCACTGCACAGCGGAACTTCCTAGCTGCGACATGTACGCATTATGTAGAATTGCCGAAATAATCAGCAATAAAATGCATCATAAAATCATCTGTAGAATTATGCATCATCAGTTTTATCAAAATAACTGGTCGTTAATTTGTACTGTGGACTCGTTTTGAATCTTGATGAAGTACATGTATTTCATAAAATTCAACATATTTTACTGTGCATTCTTTATAAAAAAAAATTAAAAAAAAAACCTCTAGGCCTAAACTAACAATTTTCGAAAAGGGGAAACTAAATTGACTGTACATTAAACAACAAAGTAAAAATTTCAAATGAACAAATACGGTGTAATCTACATCGATACATACCCACATACAGGTACCTCTGTCAAAAGGCTTATTATCGTGTTTAACTTCACAATCTTTTTCCCGACAACACCCAAGCAAGTCCACTTCTCCCACTACAGCCAAATATTTCTGAATCAAAAAAATCCAGTTCATGGTTTTCTGGAGTTCCATTGACGACGACTTAAAGTTCTTTTTCAGAAGCAGTTCAAGAAGGTTCAGTTTTCCATTGTGGGTGGCTGCAAATCCATTCTGTCACTAACAGCTCACGTGTATAGAATCCTAGATTGCACCCCAAAGCCTTCCATTTTCAACCCTTAATAGACACAAGCAGATTACTCATAACAGCTACCAAAATACTGCGTTTGGGAAAAGTACAAATCCCCTTTAGTTCAGGAAAGAGTTTGGTGGGAATGTTTTCCTAGTAAAAATTTGAACTTGGGAATGAATGAATAGCTGAGAATCTCACAAAGGTGTTTGGGGTTTGAATTGGGGGATAAAAAGGCCAAGATTAAGGTTACAGCTTCAGGGGAACTTTCACAGCAATCTTGTGTTCTGAAATTTGACCCAATTATGAAATGTACAACTTTCAAGAACTAAGAATTGCATTTATAAACATTTGCAATTGTTTGTAAAACATGTTATTTGTTTGAATTACAAGAATGTATAAAATAAAAAAAATCATTAACCTTGTTAATAAACTATAATATGTATGTGCATATTTATTTAAAATTTGAAGGACTTTGAGATTGTTAGGATTAAAAGAAAGCAATTCTACAAAATATTAACGGACAATAACATATTTGTGTATAAGTTAAGAATAAGATTTTTGCTGGGTAATTTTGTTTTAACCAGTTCGCGCCGGATGACGTATATGAACGCAAATATTTCCCCAGATTCAAAACGGATGACGCATAAACACGCCAAGTTCAAGTTCGGAAATGTATGTCAGCAGCGAGCAAGGCCGGAAATGCGTGGGTGTGCTTCCCGGCACTATCAGCCTGAACACGCTTCGGATTGAGTTTCGTTAAAAATAATCCCGCCCGTGGGCTCGGCGATGTTAAAATAATCCCGGCGCGAACTGGTTAAATATCAACTGTTGCAACATAAATTACATCAATAAAGAAACAGTGATCCAATCATGTCCGAGGACAAGATAAATGAATGACAAATTAATGTCTTAACCTTTTAACTTTTTATTCATCCTTAAAAAGGGAGAAAACTGTATAATTGAACAAGTGACTAAAACAAAACTCCTCACTTTTTTCATCAAAAAGAAAAAAACTAAAAAGCAATGGTCAGTCATTACAAAAATGTTGAAAAGAAATGAATCTGGCAAAATACGGACAAATATTCTTGACTCTCCATAGAGTTTGTACACAACCTAACCACGGGTGGCATCACGCGGGTACATTTAGCCCAACAACCGCGGGTATATTTAGCCCAACAACAACCGTGGCAACTGAATCTGTTTACTCACCAAAAACTTTGATCCAACCTTCGGCCCGCGCCGGGTCCTCATCACTTTCATCATCAAGTTCCTCCACAAAAATGCTTTCGTTCGACGCGTTCACAGACACACTGCTCATTTTGTCAAAGTTCTTGCCACATAAATGAACTTGACGACTGCTTACACCGCGTAAAGTCGAAATATTAAATGACTGTAATTGTTCAGTTCATCAGGAAGTCAACCCCACAAATTATTGAGAGAGTTGCGTTTCCAACATCATGGTCAGTAAGACAACACGATCCAGAGTTCAAATTCCACATTTTTGTCCACCGGTGAAACAAAGCCGACGATCTCTAGAGACTGGGGTGTGACAATCCGGAACTGATACTTTAATTGTGTAACTAAAATGATGTAATATTTATGTTTGTGGTTTGACACAACTTCACAAAAATGACATTGACGTACAGCCAGACCGCAATCATAACAAATAAATTACCAACGCGCACGCGCGTGTAAACACACAAACACACGTGTGAGATCCGAGGCGCGCACTTCGTTAATGGGGGCGCTATATAAGATACACGGTCCCAATTTTTCAGCCAAAACATTGGAAGATGCAATCACTATAAATTTGCCAATCATCAATTTTTGTCATTGTGCAAAATGAACTAAAACGCTCAAATATATGCATACAAGACAGTGGAATTTTCTACAGTTGCTGTATGTATTTAGTTATTGTATTTCAGTAAGATTAATATTTCAACCGAAAAACATGAAGCTAGGGTAAAAACGGACAGAAACTTAGTTTAACCTGTGCAAAACTTAATTATATATAAATATATAAATTGATATAAAACAGTACTTATTTCTTCACACCATATGTTGAGTATATTTCATAACAGACCACTCAAAAGAAAACACACTTTAACAACGCATTCATTACACAGCATATGCAAATTTAATTTGCAAATTTAAATGTCCACGAAGTCTGTTTTTACAGTTTATATACAGCAGAAAAAAATGCAGTACGGGCGAAATACCGCACTAAGGCGTTGAACAAAACCCCTTTTAAAATATTAAATTAAAACGGGCTAAAATTCCAACACACTGACCCTCAATGTTTCTTTCAAAATGTTAATCTTTTTATAAAATTGAGATAAATAAAACCTAAAGCATTATTATCTTTCCTTTTTTTTCCAACTAAAAATATTTTATGAAAAACAGCAATATTCTCAGATGGTTTTTTTAGGAAGCCCAGTTAAACAATTATTTTAGCCCATTTTGTATATGTAAAGGTAATGTACACTGAATTAACACACATGTATAGATATAGACTTTTTACAAGATTATTTATTCATTTTAACTCAAAATAAAAAGACGGTCGCATGTCTCCCAAAATTTACCAACGAACAATATTGAAAGGCATGTTGTTAATAAAAGATTATCATTATCTCAAAATATTGTTACTAGGGGTCTAATTTGTTTATGTCCCTGTTACATATATATATCTGGGACATAATTTTTTAGAAAAGTCAAGACACATTCTTAGATGCCTTCTATCTCCAGGAGTGATTACAAAGTTTGAAGTCCATTTCAATTACACCTGCCTGGGAAATTACACAGGTCAGGTGTAACAAAGACACTAACAAAATGGGACCCCTTTCATTTTAACATTTTTTTGAAACTTTGAAATCAACATTCCTCCCCACCCCCCCCCCCCCCCCCCCCCCTCTCATTTTTCGATTTATAAAAACACTTTTTTACTGTACATTATTTTTCAAAGAAATACTTTTAAAAAAATGGATGAGAAGAAAAAGATGAGATCACTTTTTTTAGTTTCCAAAAATAAAGAACCAAGAACAGCAACCTGGTTTTAAGAATGCCTTGGTTTGGTTTAATTTTAATGGAATTAATAGATCATTACAAACCAAACTATTACAACAATTATATTTTGAAATAAAACCTTGATTAGAATAAGTTGCATCTAAATCAAACTGAACTTCAGAATTCAGTTTAAAGCAGGAAGAAACAGCAAACTCCTCAAGAAATTGGCACTGAAACCTTTTCAATTTGAAAGAGAACAAAACATGAAAGTTAACCTCTTAGACCCTGTATGCTTCAAATAAGAGAAATCAAAACCACCCAAGATTCATATCAAATTATGACTAACAAACTCCGGCAATAATAACAATTAATCAAGCTAAAGATTATCGTTCTCTGAATGTTTTTTCCTCGTCTCATCTGTTCGTTTTTCCCTGTTTATCCTCCGTCTTGGGTACTGTCTGCTGTTTTGGTAATCCTTACAGGTACCTGCAAAAGGGAGAGAAAGGGGAAGGGTCACACCTCCATGAACAACATTCTAAAGTCAATCCTTCCCTCATCATTTCCATCATTTATCTACTTACAATCTTCCAGTCGTTCTTCCAGCATTGATATCTGTTCACTCAGTGATGTGATGAGTTCAATCTTAGACATCTGCTCATCATTCAACGGCATGTTAACCACCTTGACATTGGCATCTTCTCTGGTTGCACTCTCAGCTTGCATCACCCCAAGATTCTGTAGAAGAAGGAAACCACAGAAGTTACATAATTACTGGTGTGCATTTATGGTTAGTCTGGGAACTAGAGACTCTTCTTATGGTTACTATTTATCACAAGCCAGAAGGCAGGTTGGCACAGCGGTTTGTTCCTTGCCTTCCACCGCTGTGACCCAGGTTCAAATCCCTCCTCGGCCAATATGTGGATTGGGTTCTCATTCCGATTACGCAAAAAATATTCTTCAAAATATCGTTTTAAAGGGATCCTTGGTTTCATGTACCTTCTCATTGTCTTCTCTCTACAGGTTTATTTAGGCTTGTGAGCTACCTGTACAGTGCCTAGGGCGATTTTGAGGAATCCTTGGTTTCATTACCAGAAATAATTTTTAAAAACAATAATTAACTTTTAGTTACAACTGAGCAAACTACATTTAGTGTAAGAAATAAAAGATCGGCTGAAAAAGCGCCAAGTTGAGCTAAGAACAAAAGGAAAGTAAGAAACGTAAGGGAAAAAGTGTCATTTTACCTGTTCGATGAGATTCACTTTATCTTGAAGTGCTACATACTCCGGACTGCATGTCAGACAAACTGTAAAAACAAAATAATAATACACAATTGTGAGAAAAATGTTGAAAGCAAAACGGTAAAATTGAGTACATTGAAAACTGTCGTTGATGGTACAAATTCTGTAAGCTGAAGTACACTAGATAAAACATTTGTAAAATGATCTTAGATATATTGACAATGTGGTTATTTTAGCAGTTTGAGAACTATCCTAGCCTGTTGGTCAAACTAATTAAAAAAAGAATATATTCAGAAATTGTTAAAATAAAATAAAAGGTTTTTCTAAGTTATATAGGCTGCAAATTTGAAATATAGGCCTTCATGTTTTATAAGTTTAAAGGTTTCTTTGTGAGTCCTGCATTTCTGGAGTAACCACATGGGTATTTTACCCATAATATTATGAGGAGGTAGTCTTACTTGAGCATGATTGGCCGTCTCCATCTAAAGTAAACCCTGGATGACAGGAACAGGTGTAGCTACCCTCTGAGTTCTTACATCGATGATGACAACCATTAGAATCAATCTCACATTCATTCACATCTAAGAGAACAAAGAAAGAAACAAAACCACAAAGATGAGGATCATAAATTTAGATACAAGTATTTGATTTGATACGAGTAATTTGTTTTAATGAAAGTTATAATTTAATCCATGATGAGCTATCAAGCTGACCCACGCCTAACCCAATGTGAGGCATAATCAGTTTACTAGTGCAGTATACAATACTCATCCTAAAAGATTCCAACAAAACATGCTGTTGGAGTTTGTTTGTGTCCTTGGGCAAGCCACTTCACACCCACTTACCTTTCTCCACCCTAGAGTACACATACCTTATTACCCTACTACTAAGCAACTACATCCTATTACCAGATTAGGTGATTACTACTTAAGTTGAACTGACCTTCATGGCAGTAGCGGCCAGACCAGCCGCTAGGACAAGCACAGGAATCTGGTTGAACACACCTGCCACCGTGCTCACATGAATGAAGACACAAGGCTGCAG
The DNA here is from genome assembly GCA_037893245.1 of Crossaster papposus. NCBI lineage: Eukaryota > Metazoa > Echinodermata > Asteroidea > Velatida > Solasteridae > Crossaster > Crossaster papposus. The sequence continues at coordinate 303,495 of JBAIAA010000756.1, forward strand.
ACCAGACAAGAAACGGATTACATTAACTGATCAGCATAAATGCTATCACTCAGTGATAGTAAGAATCATAACATTTGATGACAGATGGAATATCCCAATTCGCCTCCCATAATTCCACCTGTCACCAAATTACACGAAACCTGTCACCAAATTACACGAAACCTGTCACCAAATTACACTTTCCATAACAAGAATGTGAAACAAAAAATACAACACCTGAATAAATCCTCATCATTTGATTGGTCAGAGTGTGACCAATAGTGTGACTGTAAAATGGACGTTCTTATCGTTGACTAAAATTTATAATGTTTGCAATGTGGCCATGTTATGCGTCCAGATTAAAATTCAATCCACAATTCAGATGACAGGGATTTTTGTCAGGTGTTGTGTAAATATTAATAATAATAATCAATGTTGCACATAAATAGAATCTAACGAATTAATTACTCAATTATTTTCCTCCTTCCAACTTACGTTCTTCGCAGAACTCTCCCTGCCAACCACCAACACAGGAGCAAGTATCCGGGGTCTGGCAGAAACCATTGTTAGCGCACTCGACGGTGCAACTCACTGGACGGGGAAACCAAAGAAACGACGGGATGCTCAAACTTAAATTTACCCGAACTTGCTCCAAGATGTTCACTGCTGGGACCATATAGCGCCCTCAATGTGCTCAAACCCAATACACGGCTGTGTTCAAATCACTAGCCTATGGTAGCGGCTGCTGACCCTTCCCATAGACTTGTGTGTAATTTCAAGCAGTAGCCAATTTTGTTGGGACAAGTACACAGCCTATGAATGGGGAACTTCAAATGACACCTCGGATTTGTATGCATCTTAGGCTTCATCTCAAACATTTATAATCCGTATTGAGCCAGAGTCCCCAGTACAGTCAGTGGTCTGAAATCTTTTGGAGTCAGAGCTATAGATGAAATCGCGATTTTGAAAATGCTGGTCTTAAATGTCATCCACATACTAATGAGTAAGGGAGGTTTTGGACCAAGATTCTAGAGACTCACCTTCTTCACAGTACTGACCGCTGTAACCCGAAGGACAAGCGCAGGATTCCGGGGCCACGCAGCGACCACCATTCCGACATTCTATACTGCATGACGCTGAAATTGAAGACAAAATGGCACGGTTATTAACAAGAAACCAATAAAGTAACTGGTGGTCAAAATGATGATTACCGAGAGACATTTAAAACCAGTTCACGCCAGGATTACTTTGGCATTGACCGGGCCCAGACGCGGGATTGTTTGTCACGAACCTCGATTCGAGATGGGTTCAGGCTAGTCTTAGTTGCAAGACGTCTTAATCCTAATTCTAATTATAAGGGAGAGGAGAGGGAGAGAGAGGGTTAGGGGGGGGGGGGGGTGAGGGAGGGGAGAGGGTTAGGGGGAAGGGGGGGGGGGGTGAGGGAGGGGAGAGGGTTAGGGGGAAGGGGGGGGGGGGGGGGGGTGAGGGAGGGGGATGAGGGAGGGGGTGAGGAAGGTGACTTACGTTCATTGCAGGAGTTAGCCTGTGGGTTGTGTTGTTTCCAGCCCGGGCAACAGATTAATTTAGGTCCTCGTGATTCCTGGGCCACATTGCGTGTCCGATAGGCCATGCGATAAACTGTCCTATTGGGGTATGAACACACAACAATTGTTTTAACAGCTTTAAAAGATATTAATGGTATAAACTCAACTGTCATAGATGAAATAACATTTCATAATTATAACTTTGCATATGACAACTGTGACTTGAATGAAGGGCGAAAATCAACTGTCAGATTTGAATGTTATAACTGCTTGCATCACAGACTCATTATGTTCTTATTGTTGACCTTAGAAGCTTTCACAAAACTTCAAGTTAGATCACAGAAAATCAAAACTTAGAATTTGAGAAAGTAGTAAACGCCCCTGTAGGATTAGACACTTTCCATTTCCAAGAAGCTGATGAGTTAATTTGTGAGCCAAAGCGAAACAGGAAATCACTCTTTAAAACATCTTTTCGCACAAGAAGCAAGACTTATTTATAAACTTAATATGTTTTGGTTTTGGATACAAAAACAAAGCTGCGTTATATTTAGTCAAATTGTAAAATAACAATTTGCTACTATAAGTGATTTTGACAACATCAGAAATTGATGGCTTATACACACAAGTCAATGTTAAGTGGCTGCAGCCCTACCATAGACTCGTGTGTAATTTCAAGCCTTAGCTAAGTAATAATTCGGACGCAAGGAAACTTTCTCGGTTTTGTGGTTCACATTGTACATGTATTACAGCATTTTGAATTATTTGAAAAGAATACTAGACTTGGAAATTATGAATTCCATTGGCAATCATTCTTAATTATGAAAAGACTGAGTCTAAGTGATTTGGGTTAAAGACAAGTTTAGGCCCATGACAACTGCTATCTTTGTGGAATTCTTCAGTTGCAAATTGCTCTTTCTTAAGATGTCCCCAAGTTGTTGGAAAAAAAGTAAATGCAATACCAATTTCCGTGGTCTCTTTTTAGGAACAGAAGTCCTTTTATTCAGTCCTCTACACACCTGCAAACTGTATAGTGATTCATAATATTTTATAAAAATTGTTACACAAAAATATTGATGGTAACAATGGTTTCCACCGCTCAACACAACTCATGGACCACCTGGAATTCTTACGAGTCGAACTGGGTTTGTTTGAAGTAGCATTTCCGTTTAGCTCACTAAGAAACTAAACAGATCTTTTTTTATTTCATAGAAGAAGAGGATTTTTTATCTTTGACCTAAGACAAAAGATATAGTTGGTACACAGATGTAGTATTACATATTATTGGGTTGGGTACCAAGCATCGTTGTATTCCTGCATTGTGTCAGGCTATGTCCTGACCTATTAAAGCCAGATACAGTACTAAAGACTGCTGTACCAGTTTTTTCCCCGGAAGTCTGTTTTCTGTTTTATAAGTGGGTCAGCTTCCCTTTTCCTCCTCTATCCTATTGCATGTGTCAAAGGAGTGGTGCCGGACATTAACAATTCTGGGGTGGGGCTAGGGGGTGGGGCTAGGGGGTGGGGCTAGGAGGAGGGGTAGGAGAAGGGGTAGGAAGAGGGGGAGGGGGAGGGGTTGGGGGGGGGGGGGGGGAGTTGGCGGTGGTGCAAATAAATGTGTGGTTGGGGGGGGGGGGGCCTAGTCAATATAATATCTGATTTCCAACTCCACATAGCACCATCATTTTGGGAGACCTTTTAAAAGTTGTTTTCTTGCATTAGCTTTTTTAGAACAACTAAACTCTTTTGTATTCAGCCAATGCTAACCCTCTCTAGTCCTATACGGTGTCCATCATATCACAATAAGGCTGATAATCTTACTGGTATTTCGTGCAAAGTTGACCCTGTGGCTCACATCTGCCAAAGTAAGGTTTGAAGTACGGCTGGCAATAGGACTCCACCATAACACCGCCTGAGACCTCATTGGTTGATGCGGAGGTGCAAACGTGACGTCTAAAATCAGAAAAAAGAGTGAATTGAATTTATTCAGCTGTCAGTGAATATTGGAAACTCAGCATTTGCCCAGGGCCCCCATTTCCTATACTCAGGAATATAGGAAAGATTCTTTATAACAAAAAAAATAAAAAAATCTTCAAAAAATATATCACTTTATATCTTTGTGCACAATAACAACTGCCACATTTTGCTGCTTCAGAAACATTCAATCGGTTGACATAAACCCAAAAGTTAGACTATTTCTCGTTGCTTTAATTTCTATTTGATTCGGAAGTCAGAGCCGAAGACGAAGTAAAGGTTTTGAAAAGGCCCCATGGAAACAGAATGTTGGCAACGCTTGTTGCCATGCCAATGAGTGCTGGAGGTGTAATCGTTTCCAACATATTTGATTGGCTGTATGGATCCCCACCGTGCGACCCTGAGGGTTGATGGGGAAAGCTGGTACCATGGCGATGCATTAATAGGTCAATGATACCAGATGAGGTGGGATGTCACATGCTAATTTATTTCTTGGTTTGTTTGTTTGTTTATGTTTTAAATAAGTAAGAAGCTGAAATGTTTGAAATATGTTAATTCTTTCACGAAGAATTATTGAAAAGTTTTCATATCTTGCTTTTAATGTTCTTTCTCATTCAGCATCTAATATTGTGTGTGTTTAAAGGTAGTATACACCATTGGTAATTGCTTGAATTATCACGAATGGGTGGATTTAGGGGGTTATATTTCGTAGTAAATACCGTTTAACTGACCTGTCCGAAGTTTTACAATCATGGTTGCTGAGAAAAGCAAGAAAAACGACTTTCGTTTTCAACCGGAATCGGGCAGTTTTTCTTATGTTGTTTTTGTTTTTTCGCGATCGCCGTCCGGCGATAATGAATGTTTGTTTATACAATTCCATTTTTCGGAAAAATTACAGGATATCTAGGGCAATCGTTTTGCTGGATGCCTACAATCATTATTTACTTTCAAATAAGTAAGATATTTCTTAATAATTCGGAAATAATTTTTTTCGATATCTGCAAATGGTGTATCCTACCTTTAAACATACCTGTTGGCAAAATGTAAAGTAACATTTTTTTCAAAGGGTTTTGGGAAAATAATATGCATATCAAACTGAAATAAATTATGAATTTAACAAAATATATGATCCTTTCAAATCTGTGATAATCTTAAATTTGTTAATTAGAAGACTGTTTAATCGAAAATGCTAATCTTATGATACTAAATATTTTTTGTTGTGACTTTATTTAAATGAAAATAACATCCAGGTTGTCACAATTAAAGATTTAATCTGAGATGACACCTCAAACTGAGATGTCAAAACTTCGATTGATGTAACCCCAGTTTCACCTCTCTTTATAGAAACCGCAACTTAAAACAAGCAAATAACATCAGCGGTGACGACCCCTTACCGAGTATGTTAGCTTACACGTAATCTTGATGGATGCAATACAAAACCACAGAAATGTTTGGGTTGGTCGGCCTTACCTTGAGATGAACTCTAAGGCTTGTGTTTATGACCTACATACCACAGACAAGACAAGACAACCTCAACCGGACACTGGTTGGAGAAACAGCTCCTTATATGAACTTGATATAAAAGCCGTTCTCTTACATGATTATTGATTCACGCTGATCCTAACTCTCAATACTCTGTGATTTTGACGATTGATTTTTGATTTTATGAAACAATCCATTTTCAACATAGTAAAGATGTTTTACTTAACACCTAATTTTTGTAACGACCACATCAAAAACCAGTTGCGTAAACTTCGCAAAATATGCCTATGGATGGAATTCGGTGCTATCTACTGAAGATAGCAGACATGTACAAGGGAGATCTTATCAAGAACACTGAAGGAATTCATTTTAAAATATCTACGTGAAATGCAAAAGTGATCTAAAGCAATTAGAACTTATTTTGTGTAGTTTCTTCAAACGATACTAAGCTATAATGAAATCTAGCAAACTATAGCAACCTACAGATAGAAAACGTTTTGGAAGAATTGGAACATATTTTCATCAACAAAAGTGCTGACCTGGTACCAGAGTGGGCCATAAAGGCAAAAATCAGAGTCGAGTTCTGGCAGAAGTATTGTGCGTTGTAATAATGTGATGACTGACCGGTGAAAAAAGTAATTCAGACTGATTGATTTGGCAGGTTTTGAGAATTAAAAACAGGTCAAATGACAGGAAGGATTTCGGCACAATATCCATCAATGTATAATGGATTTGTCGGTTTGTTCTAACAACGGTAATGGTAAAAACTGTTGTTACTACCTGAGAATATAGATACTGCTATAACATTGTTAAACTCAAAACATACCAACCGTTTACGAGGAGAAAATAAAGATTAATTTAGATTACATTTTAAAATATTTAGTGATTTTAGAACCATTTTATGTTTGCTGACGTGAAAGTTTGCTTTAAAGTTCATGCTTGAAATTCTCAAACAGCTGCAGTGTCTCAGAGCACCACATGAAAATAATCGCCAGTTAAACCTACATTTGGTACCAAGTTGTCAGAGTCTAAATTAGTGGGATATATAAACGGGACAAGGTCAAGAACACGTAGAGAGCTAGTGCTGCGAAGTTCAAGACGGTCTTCTGCAACGTCTGTCAAAGATAACTAGTAGTATCCGGAGAAAAACAAAACTGTTTTATATTTTGTTCAAATGAATGGCGCCTACGTAGCACGTTCAAATTTTCCGAGTACCATTGAATCTAAACAAAACCGCGTGCCGTAATGTAACACTGACCTACAATGTTATCTCAGGCGTAAATGATCTTCAATGGTGAATCCTAAGATAACACTGACTTATCCACTACTGGTTCCTTGTTTTCATGAAAGGGACTTGAAAGATGTTTAAATTAGATTTCACATCTGTATTTACAAACAAATAATTCTACAAATGTAAACAATTGGCACTAGGGTTGTAGGAATGTACTGATTGTTGCATGACAAGGAACAGCCGGCGAAGCTGTTTATAAATTATAAGCCAATAGAAATCGAAATGTTCATATATAGACAAGATTTAGACACCCTGGTCTTTTCGTCTGGGATTACATGTGAAATTGGTGCGCCATGATCATCTGGTGTAGAGTTTACAATGGCCTATACCCGTTTGGTTACTTCTATACAGATTTTGAAACCAGCTGAAAAAATGTAATAACCTGCCCAATCAATTATCCAGAACGGTAGAGATAATAATGGGAAGGGGTAAGTTAACTGGGGTATTATACGGAGTCACAAAAGGCCGGCAGTCAGAAGATGTTTTCAATTTAAAGGTTGCTAACCAACACCACGAAGCAAAGTGTACAACCGAACTTTCGTGATGAAAAGGTAAGAAAAGCGGCTTGTTATGGTGCCAACAAATAGAGAAAGTATCGTCAGTCATTGATAACGACGGGGCGGTACATGATCAAACCTGTTTTGTCCAGAGTTGACTACAAATAGTTTCTGACATTTCTGTTTTGAACAATACGACCTTACGATTTTTGATTGCAGGGAACTGGTATGGAAACTAGGAACGTATGCACTCCTCGTATTTAGATGCATGCCGGCGGCGAGGCGAAGGGGATATAACTATATTCAAGCATGGATTACCCTCGGGTGTTTTTATCACATTTTTGTCGGCGTTTCTATAACATCTAAAACATGTTTCCCTAGGTTTACACAAAATGCCAGTTGCGTATAAACAAAGCTGCTTATAGGATACTTGATATTTGATTGGAGACGTACAATTTGTTTGACAGTGATCTTTCACACATTCCCATGATCATCCTTCACCAAAGCCCAGGAATGTAAAATCTGTTCACCAACTTATTCTCTCTTTCCTAGAAAACAAGTGATTTACACTCTGGGTTGCCTGGGCGGCAATAGTCCTTGCTAAACTTGACATGAAATATGCGAGGTAAATCAATCACAGAGTTCAAACAAGCGCCGGCAAGTCCGTGAGTTCGCCATTCACAACTTTTGCTGCAAATTGATTCCCGCAACGCATACGTTTGGTACAACCGTTTACACCAAACGAAGTTAACTGTTACGGCGTATACTACAGCGTTGTGCCATTCACAACTTTCGCTTGTAATTGCTTTCCCGCTACGCACAGCGTTACACCAAGCAAATATTGCCGGTATGGCGCAATTCTTCGGTAGCTCCACCTGTTTTGAAACGCGTGTTGCTGGTGTTAAGAAAACACAACTTATCCAGAGGTGTTTGAAATCGGACCCTAAAAAGTGCGTCACAAGTCTATGCATGGCAGCTAGCGATACAGCGATGATTTTTTTATAGTAGAATTTTGTTTGTAATAAGAGAGGTAATAATTGATGAAATGCAGAAACCGGACGTGGTATATCAGAGCTTTAAATGGTAATGAGAATTGATGCGACGATAACTGCGACCTTGATGGTCTTACTGGTGATTGGGTGCTTAACCCGTGCCTGGCGGCCGCCTTTACGCTTGGAATTTTGAAAGAAGTTTAGAGTGGAACTCTTTATTGTCCGCAAAGCTAGGTGGGAAAACTTTGCTGAGTAGCCTTGGCTCAATGCTCGGAAAGCTTGCACATCAATAGCACAACTTTTGGAAAGAGGTACCAGTACATTATTGGGAGGGCGCTAGTTAAAATGGGTAAACAAGTCCCACCCGAGTCAGTGATGGTTTTTTTCTCGAACGAATCTTTCTGGGACAACATCTAATGTTCTAATGTTGAAGTTACAATACATCTCGCGACGCAAATTACATCTTATGAAAACGAGGTCGGCAAAAAGGGTTGCCTAGACAGATAAACCCAAATGTGTTACATACATGTACTTGGTAATGTGGTTCTCAAATCTTGCGCTGAGCTAATTTGATCAGGTGCGAAACTATTTTATGTCAGCTGAGCAGCTTAACAACTGACATTACTGAAATTGAAAGCCTTCTGGCTTCTTTCATCTGGACAAATGGTTCTTGCAAGCCCAACTGATGAGAAAATTGGAATCTCCAAACAAGTTTCTCTTGAGAATAGATCGTTCCGATACGGTCCACAGGGAAATGAGGCAGACAACAGCTGGTAACCTTGCCCGTGAAATATGCCCAATTGACGGCCGACACGTGGTACACTCATCACGATGTTGTCCCTATATACTTGTTGATTTCCGATAATAGCCGGACTTTCAGAACGGAATTATTTGCGTCGACGAGTTCCTATAAAGCTGCTGACACCAGATGTGGCTTTGATGTGGCCAATTATTATTATCAATGATGGTAATTTAATAGTCAATTTAGAATAATATCCCGGAGAATGCTCAGGGGTTGACATTCCATTTGATTGTTATCAGTAACTGATCGGCAAAACAGAACCATGGTAATAGTGAAAACTTACGCGAGACCAAACATCTCACAGGCAAACTAGACCGTCAATTCGCCTGTTAAACGATAACAATCAAATCAGAAAACAACTTGCTTGGCAAGCATTGCGGTTAAATCATTTCTGACAGCGGAAACTAATTCCAAAATTGTATTTTTATAAGCGTTTGTTTAGCTATGAAATCGAATTCCCGTATTTTTTTTCAATTGTGGGGTATTATTTAGTTCAACGGAATAGCCTGGGATCGAGAGCTGTTCTTGTTTCAAGGCGGCTAAAAGTTGGTTCCATGATGATGCAAGGTCAATCCAGGGTCATACATATCTGTATACTTAAACTCTGAGCGTTACATTGAATTTCGTCACCCAAATGTAATGGTATAGTAATCAATGTTTCGGAATAATGGTGCCGTGAAATTACTTAACTTTTAGTGGTAAATATTTCCTGTTTATACGTCTAACACAACACTTTAGGCCGTAGTGGTTGTTTGGATGCAATCACGGATACACAACCTCTTTTGAAAGGAATCCATGAAAGGTTTATTGTTAACCTTTCTGAACCGACATTCTAATGGTTTTTGCCTCAGGAACATGACGGCATGAATGCGAAGGAGCCAGCCCGTTTAACCCATTCACCAAGCACGTGCCTGTGTGTCTGGTTCCCTGTCTGTTTACTTTCGTAGTGTTTGTTGACTTTCGTACTCCAAAAAACACATTATCGAAACTCAGAACCAAGTCAACCAACCAAATATTTATTTTACCAAAATAATGTTTTGGGGGAGGGTTGCATAGTTCTGGATATACGCTGCAGGGGATGTTCTCACACACAAATACCAAACAAGAGCCAGTAGAACTCGACACGTTTTTTTACACCCCCCCCCCCTCCCCTACTGACACTAAACGCCGACACCGGATAAAATCATTTACTTGGATTTAAATATGAACTACAGGGGAGCTGGAATTTGTTCATAGAATTTCGATCTGACGGTCATATCGAATTGATCATTGAAAGCCAAATTGTGTTTTACCATTGCATGTGATGCTCTTTGCCAGCTGAGAGCAACTTTCTTATTACATGTACATTGTACTATATTACAACTAGCCTGTTGTGTTTCAAGCGAGGATACGAGTATAATATTAATGTCGTGATGTCTCTTCAGGGTTATCGTAGTACAGTCCCGCACGCTCTAAAATATATCTTGCAAAGTATGAAATTTAAAGGTCATACAAATTATTTAATACTAGCTTACCTCTTGGCATGATTCTCTCAAAAGAAGTTGATAAGAGTTTTTAGTCCAATTTTATGGAACTGCTAAGAACGCACCGAAAAAAATGCTTACTGCTTAGTGCTTAGCAAAAGACGGTCACCAGCCAAAGACAGGGATTTAGAGATGATGCTATAAAGCCGATACGGCCGGACTATACTAACGAGTAGCTACGATGGCCCCTGTCGGACCATACAAAACATATTAGCCAACTAAGTAAATATCTGACACAAATAAAGTCTGTCCGTTGGGCTGAGAGGGACTTGCAAAACAGGTCAGTGAACTTTGCGCATCATGCATTGCCTACGACTGTCATGACTTAATGACGTGGCACCCCTCCCCAAACCCCATGGGATCAACGGTAGTACAGTAGTTTTATAAAGTAGCGGTAGACTACATTGGATTAAAGGTTGACCCCCTTTTTGTCAATCCATGGGGTACGAAGCGATTCCAGTTTTATTTATTGGCCATATTTTATGAATGGTCTCGATGTCTAAATAACTAGCTCATCGAATTACTGGTTATTATTCTTATTTAAATTCAATCAAATAAATGAATGGTTCAATCAGGTCAAATTAGGTTTTATTGGGATTGGCGGGAGTAGCCTTGGACAAATCGGTAGACACATGCAGGGAGTTATAAATGCAGACACGCGTGGTTCAAGCTCAAGCTTTTTAATTCGAACGTCTGGATAACAGACTATCTACCTAAGATGGTCATCTTGGTTTTTCTGAACAAGTTTGAGGGATTCAGATCGAGGCCTAAGTGCCAATAGTGAGTGATTTCACACTATATTGGTGGAATAATGACCAACAATGGCAACTGGTAAAGATTCCGTCAATATTTTTAGTCTCCCACGTTATTTTTGTTACTCAAGTTCTAGCTTAGTGTTAAAACTTTTACTATGGATACACCATTTGCAGATATCCAAACATTTTACTACCGACATATTAAGAAATATTCAACTTATTTGAAAGTAAATAATGATTCTAGGCATCCAGCAAAATGATTGGCTAGATATCCTGTAACTGTTCCGAATAATCTAAGAGCGGACTGCGATCGAGAAAAAACACATAGGCCTAAACAACAAGAAAAACTGCCTAATGCCAATGATTTCTTCGGCATCCATGATTATAAAACTTTGGACAGGCCAGTTAAACGATATTTACTATAAAACCCACCCCCACCTCCTAAATCTCCATTCCTGATAATTCAAGCAATTTATGATGTATCCTACTTTTAACCAAGATAAAGATGAGATGTAGATGCAACGCCGCCACAAATGACGATTTACACAGAACAGCCACACTGTCACAATCTTTTGGCAAAAAGGCCCTCGCCGTTTATTTAATACAGTCAGCCTGCGTGAACAACCGACAACTCTTACCAAGCGAGATAAATGGTTTACATCATCAGTCGAAAATTGCCGCCAAAAAAACAGAGTCAAAAAGTCATGTCTGTCTCCATGGGTAATCATCTGTGAAGCGAAGCCTTGTGTTCGCTTTCACTGTGAACATAGAGAAAGGTGAACCATTCTGCGATACATTTCGAGATGAAAGGGTTGCAGCAAGGCCAACCTAATATTTTCTTAACGGTCTACTGATTCCGTTTGCCTTCCAATAATTGTGAGAATATATCTGCGACAAGGAATAAGCCAGTTCACCTCATCTCTTTATGGTTACACTTAGTTGTATATACATGTAGTTTGCTTTTACACAAATTTTAAATTTCTAGGGGCCGAAAGAAAAAAGCATCTTCACTTTGTTTTCGTCGTTGCTGATCCTATAAAACATGGTGTCGTCCTGCAATATAGCATTTAAATGTATTAAACACAAGATAATTTAAACGACCAGGGGACAATTTCACGGAGCTGCTAAGCACAAAAATTTGCTTAGCACAAACAAAGCCTTGCTCATTAAAAACAAGTTATCAGCCAAAATTCTACGTGTTTTTCATGCTAAGCAAAAAAAGCTGATTATCAATCAAAAACAATAAAGGTCACGTGAAAATTTGGTCTGTAACCTTGATTTTACCAAGGACAAATTTTCATGCTAAGCAAATTTGTGTGCTTGGCAGCTCCGTGAAATTGGCCCCTGGCTTATAGTTTCCTAAAATATTATGATAATGATGAGAATGAGACTAGACAACCCAAAACGCCTTCCCGACAATTGAAGTGTCGCCAAGTTTTGAACGACCTTGGTAAACGCCACATGTACTAAAGTTGTAGTACTTGACGTTAGAGAGGACGCAGTTTATCTAAAAGATAAGCTTCTGAAATATACAATAAATTAATCGTCTTTGGACTATTCAAACGCACGGACTTAACTTCCTACATTGCCATTACAGATAATCTCCTGACTAGGGCTCTTGCGGTTATGCTCCCCGCCCCGCCCCTTTCCACCCCACCCCACCCCACCCCACCCCTTGCCGCAGTCCATCCTTTGATATTCACCTGTGGTCTGTGCCCTGTTTAATATCCTCTCTTTGTTTAGTTTGCACACTATATTTCCCGTTGTGTTGTCTCCTCCCAACCCTGCATGCTTGCCTTATGTTTCCCTCATGTTTCTTTCTTGAGCACTGTCATTTTGCCTCTGAAGGTCTACACCTTGCTAAAGTAACGGTGTACCCTTTGCAACTATCAAAAAGGTAAACCAACAAAACTATTATTTCTCCCTGTGAAATTATTCCAAGTTTCGAAACATTTAAACAGAATTGTGTGCATTTGAGACCAGCTGTGCTATTTATTTTTATTCTACGTCATGCACTTGGGAAATGCGAGTATGACTTACCCATATCGATGCAGATAGGCCTCCGAGTTACCAATGAGAAACAATCCCAGGACACCAAGCACAAACGCAGAGCAACCGAATGACGATATTTGCAAAAACTTCCGCATGGTTCTAAATATCCGCGTGATAATTCACTTGAAAAACAGAGCCGCAAAACGCAAAACACAAAAGAGCGTACTAAGACGGGATGTTGTGTAGAGCTCAAACTTCCAAGGATGAGGAAGTGAATCAGGGACGATGTTGGAACACTCTCCAAGAAATTGTGGAAGTAGCTTGTTGGCCAAAAATAGGAAGGATTTCTTGGCAGCAAGGCGCTCTGTTTCCCAGTGAAGAGGTTTAGCACTTTCGTGATCGCCAAATCTAGAATAATGGTGTAGCCGCTCGGCCGTCCGATGACGTAACTCTTCCGACTGTTTACGATTCCTTAATTCTGACACCTTTTTAATTTCTGGTTTTGCAGAATTGTATTCCTCGGTTACTGAAAACTCTTAATTGGTGCAGTTGGCCTTGTGTGGTAGTTCTCTAATATACAGTGCAACACCAATGGAGACTATCTCGTTCAATTTGCAATGTTTACAAAATTGGTTCTGTCAACTTTACCACTGCGAGTGAATATACAGTCACGCGGCTTATAAAGCTAGTCATCAGTAGAGCTGGCATGGCATCGATCATATCGTACAGGCGTTACTAAACGGGACCCCCAAAAGAAATGTGCGTGACTGACCAGTTATTTTTATTCGCAAGCAGTGAATGAAAGTTTTCAGCCAATAGGAAAGCCCGATTTCACAGACTTGGGCCGTTTTCCAAACCTCTGGCTTCGGTACCTTTCCGGCTTCAGCTCATTGCCAAACTACATGAACGAAGCCTGATAAAAAGACAAAGTTGGTTTTGAAAAACGGCCAGTCAGATAAGAGCGGATTTACTTGTACATGTAGATATCTGGGTAGTACAGAATCCAGGCTGTCCTAGCATGTTAATTACCTATTGGATATTAGTCAGGGCTTTGTTTCTGAGATTAGACAGGTACTAAATTTCAAAGGGATTGGCTGGTTGGTGTTAGGGGGGAAATAAAGGAATTGATTTGTGATGATAAATGACTCACGAGGCCCTGGAGAGCTGATTGGCTGAGACAGGAATTTAAAACAGAAGTTGAGTAATCTGTGGTGTTTTCAATAAATGGGATGACTTAAGTTGCCATTGTAACCATGGTGATTTGACACGTACTTAAATCGAGGCGGCTAGAACAAAGTAAGCAATGTTTAAGCAGTGTATCACTATCAGACCTAGCCAGTGTTTGGATAAGGGGGGGGGGGGGGGGTGGCAAGTTGTCACTTCTTTTAGGGCGAGTTGCCCAACGACCCTGATAGGTGAAGAAAGCAAACTATCACACACAAAAGAAAGATGAAATCAGGAAGTCATGTGACTTTCTCTTTCTTTATGGTGTCTGTCCAACTTTGGCTCTTGTAAAGAACAAGCTAGAATTTATACACTGATTTTGTGTGTCACAGAATTGACATCATTATTGAAGTAACCGCAGCAAACTTAGAAATGTGAACAAAAAAAGTGACAGGCATCATGTGTCTAATGTTGAAATTCAATTTGTATTAACTGTGCCCTTGAACTAAACAAGTTAAGGCCTGGAAAGCCCTAAAACAAATTGATTGATGACCTCATTAATTAATCTGTAATCGTATTTCAGACTGGGGTTAGAAAGAGGGGTTAAAAAGAGTGGCAAAAAGAGTGGCAAGTGTGCCTCCCCGCTGTGTGGCCAGGGTTCGATTCCTGGCTTGGGTGGCAAGTGTACCTCTACACTTGTGTGGCCTAGGTTCGATTCCTGGCTTGGGTGGCAAGTGTACCTCTACACTTGTGTGGCCTAGGTTCGATTCCTGGCTTGGGTGGCAAGTGTACCTCTACACTTGTGTGGCCTAGGTTCGATTCCTGGCTTGGGTGGCAAGTGTGCCTCTACACTTGTGTGGCCTAGGTTCGATTCCTGGCTTGGGTGGCAAGTGTGCCTCTACACTTGTGTGGTCTAGGTTCGATTCCTGGCTTGGATGGCAAGTGTGCCTCTACACTTGTGTGGCCTAGGTTCGATTCCTGGCTTGGATGGCAAGTGTACCTCTACACTTGTGTGACCTAGGTTCGATTCCTGACTTGGGTGGCAAGTGTGCCTCTACACTTGTGTGACCAAGGTTCGATTCCTGGCTTGGGTGGCAAGTGTGCCTCTACACTTGTGTGACCAAGGTTCGATTCCTGGCTTGGGTGGCAAGTGTGCCTCTACACTTGTGTGGCCTAGGTTCGATTCCGGGCTTGGATGGCAAGTGTACCTCTACACTTGTGTGGCCTAGGTTCTATTCCTGGCTTGGGTGGCAAGTGTGCCTCTACACTTGTGTGGCCTAGGTTCGATTCCTGGCTTGGGTGGCAAGTGTACCTCTACACTTGTGTGACCTAGGTTCGATTCCTGGCTTGGGTGGCAAGTGTGCCTCTACACTTGTGTGGCCTAGGTTCGATTCCTGGCTTGGGTGGCAAGTGTACCTCTACACTTGTGTGACCTAGGTTCGATTCCTGGCTTGGGTGGCAAGTGTACCTCTACACTTGTGTGGCCTAGGTTCGATTCCTGGCTTGGATGGCAAGTGTACCTCCACACTTGTGTGACCTAGGCTCGATTCCTGGCTTGGGTGGCAAGTGTGCCTCTACACTTGTGTGGCCTAGGTTCGATTCCTGGCTTGGGTGGCAAGTGTACCTCTACACTTGTGTGACCTAGGTTCGATTCCTGGCTTGGGTGGCAAGTGTACCTCTACACTTGTGTGGCCTAGGTTCGATTCCTGGCTTGGGTGGCAAGTGTACATCTACACTTGTGTGGCCAAGGTTCGATTCCTGGATTGGCCTATAATAAGAAGAGTTGTTTCTTAATTGATTCTCTCCTGTGCCATGAGGATTTTTCTCCAGTCTCTCCAGTTTTCTTTTCTCCACAACAATACAAAATGTTGATCTCTGGTTGTGTTCTGTAGTCAGACATGGGTTGTATGGCCTTCGGATCAACCACATCCTTCACAATTCAGTTTTATCAGCTGCAAGGATGATTGGCTATCCGGAGGTCGCTCATTCAATTTCTTTGTTCAATTTTCAAAATAGTATTATTTCCGTTTAATATTACATGTAAAACAAACCACTATTGAGTGGCTTCATGCAAATTAATATCTGAACATTTTCATATTTCGGTTCGGTGTGACTATGAGAATTAAAATGACAGTTTGAAATGGTGTCAGAACCTAAAGCCGAATTGCTTGTATAGAGGAATAGCTGCATACCTAGTTAGTCGTAGGTGTTGATGTCTTTGATTTTTGGGGGATGTTGTATCCCCTCTCGACTTAGGAAATAGACAGGTATATCCTTCGTATTCCACCGTGATGTACACGTACCCACCTGCTGGGGTCAAACTTACAAGAACATCCTCTAGACCCCTCTGTCATGGCCCCCTGGTCCCCTGACATGTCCCCCTGGTCCCAGGAAGAAGGCTGGAGGTGACAGGAACCTCCAGAGGAATTTGATAAAGACTGAGGGGGGGGGGGGGGGGGGGGGGGGGTCAGGAAAGACAGGAGTGATTGAAGATTTAAAGGAACCATTTTGGATCAAATGTTTATGATATTTTGTAAGTTTACACATCCCTTTACAGTTCAAATCAATAAATTTAAAATTTAAAGTAAACATTTTCGATAACAGTTTCTAAGATACACCATTTGCAGATATCGACAAAATTTACTACCGAATTATTAAGAAATATCTTACTTATTTAAAAGTAAATAATGATTGTAGGCATCTAGCAAAATAAGGGCCCTAGATATCCTGTAATTGTTCCAAAAAATTTAATTGTATAAACCAAAATTCATTCTCGCCTAACATAAGAATAACTGCTCGACTCCGGTGGAAAACAAACGCTGTTTTTCATGCTTTTCTCGGCATCCATGAATGTAAAAATTCGGACAGGTCAGTTAAACGATATTTACTATAAAATACAACCCCCCAAATCCACCCATTCCTGATAATTCAACAAATTACCAATGGTGTATACTACCTTTAATAAACGTGATTTTGCTGTTGGTGCCCTACTAGCTTCGTCACATCACAGTGCTCTTGCTCGTTCAAACAAACAAACATTATAGGAGACTTGAAACCTGAGGTTACTTTGGAATATTTTAAGGATGAATAAAACTGAAGGATATATTTCTGAACCTATCCTGATAAAAGTTCACAACCTGTTACCTAATAACCAGGCTTAGTGAACAGTTTTGAAGAAGTTATATATAAACACCATTGAAACAACGATCGCAATCTTAGTGATATTTTTGGACATCTTAGGAGTTTAACTGCATCCTGTTTTCATACTTCCGCTGTTCGAGACTCCTTAGCAGCTGCAATGCTCCACCACACAGGTTCTGTGTCCTCCTAACCTCATCAGAGTTTTCTGAATACTCTTTTGAAATGCAGACCATTTACGGAAGGTAGCCATCAGAGTCTATGCAGTTCCCTATGGATAGAGAAGTCTAACAGGTGGTCCTGAGTGGTCTAGTACCCAGGCTTGACCATCCTCACCCCTACAACAACCTGTCACAGGGTATCAATCAATTATAGAGTTCGTTTAGCATTACCACCATCTATCAGAGTCTGGGGAAAAGAACTATTAATGTAATAACTAATAATCAGAGTTAAGTCTTGCCAATTTAACCTTAATCTCGTAAGTCGGTGTTTGCTTCAGATCTCAGTATTTGGAATGTCAACATGTAAGTCGGACTAATTGTGATTTAACCATATCTCTGAAAATAATTTGCTTTTATGAAGAAAAAATATGCTAATCTGCGGGGCCGCTAACATTGAATTTAATATCACTAACTGAAGACACTGACGAAAGCCCCAGTTCAGGATATAATTTGTATTCCATCACTCCGTCAGTACTAGACTCAGCAAGTCACTTATAGTCAGTAATACATGTACATCAAGGCTGGCAAATACACACACACACAAAACCTTGCCCAAACCATGAAGGAATATTTTATTCCTCCATGCCCAAACTAAAGCAAAGATTATCTCCAACACAAAACAAAATCTACATAACCTAACAAATTAAACCCAACTATTACATGGATTTATAGTCAAATAAAAGGTCCATATGTGTGACTTTTTAGTGCCCTGGTTACACTTGATGTCCTAGTAATTTCTCATACAAGTGTCACTGAAATTGACTTCAAACTTGTTTAATTCGTTTTGCAGGTCCTTTGCTTTATGTAACCTCTCTTTGCGATAGAAGGCATCAAAGAATGTGTGCTGAATTAAAACAAATCGATGTCAGATGTAACAGGTATACATGAACAATTGGACCCTTCAGACCTCATGCAAAGCTCCTCAGTATTTTCATTTTTTTCAGGACTAATAACTCAAGCCAACCTATCAAACATCCCAACACAACACTACACCTATTATTAGATAACCATCTCCAACTGATCATGATCTCAATAACAAACATATACCACAAGGTGGAAAACAGGCAAGCATTTATTGGACTAACCTAAATGGAGCAATAAGCAGAAACTAAGCTGGTGTTTGTTTGGATGGTTGTTGGTAATTGACAAGGCAAGGGAGACAGTATGCTTGGTATGCAGTGCCTAGAAGGCTAGCTCTGACAGTCCAGGACAGGTGTGCAAACATGCTAAGGATTGGGAGAGGATATCAGAGGGATGAAGTTGATGAAGACTGAATATATCGATACAAAAAGTGTTATGTTTCATTTCTTAACCAATGGATTGCCACAGCAGTTTAAAACTAGTTTCTATTGGAGCCCTACAATTCAATTTATTCAATAAAGTTAAGTAAAATCAACAGGAAAAATTTGTGGAACAGACTATATAATATGGTAATTCACAACATGCGTAAACATTGACAAATAAAACTACAAAATCAGAATGAAATACCTTACTTGGTTCAAGTAAATAAAAGTCATAAGCATCCTGTGAAGTCTTGGCAATTGAGGGCTGGCATTTTCAAGAAAAGAGGAATTTTTGTAGCAATTTCCAAAGATAGTCGGTTGACCAATGTTAGAAAATGAAGTTCACACATTGAGTGGACTGCAGTATCAGTATGGGGTCGTGAAGCAACATGGCTGCCGATTGAAACTGATTAAAGAGCAGATCCCCAAGTCCCTTTTTTTCAATCGGTGAGGATAATATGAATAGAGTCAAATTGTTCATTCAGAAAAAATTAAGAAAGATTAGTCAGTTTTGTCTGGTGACAAATAAAAATAAAATTGTGATCTAAAATAAAAGGGAAACATGAACAATGCTCAAACAATCCAACGTGTTTCACAACTGTTTTGGTCAGGACCAACATCAAACCCTAGGGACACAACCAAACTGCATCTTGTGCCCTACCTATGGTGGCCCGGAAGGGACATCAAAGACGCAATTTTATTTACGACATCACACTTTTTTTTTACGACATCACATATTTGTTTATGACATCACATAATTATTAAATAACGACATCAAAAATTGTATGCACAACATCACATTTGTTTATGACATCACATATTGCATTTAAGACATCACAACTTTTTTTAGGACTTTTTATTCACGACATGCATGCAAGAGGAAAGGAATGCAGTTCACAAGTGCGCAAGGTAAGCAGTAAAAGATTCGCCACAAAAAAAGTTCACGACATGCATGTTGTTAATAAAAAGTTGTGAAAAATGTTGTGATGTCGTAAATGAAATTCACGTCTTTGATGTCCAATCAGGGCCACCGTACCTACCCACAGGGCAGCGAGACAAGCATTTAAGTCATCCATTAGCACCAGAGATGCCTTTCCTCCTGTGAGCCATTAGTGAGGAAATTGGGTCAAGAGTGTTCTGAAATGGGTCTCTAGAAAATGCCGTAGCATCGTTAGTGTCACAAATACCATGACCCTAAGCGCCCCAGAAACAAACAGTTGGCTTTTACATCGGTTGCGACATCGTTCGGAGGGGTAATCAGTAACGAGATCAAAGAAACAGATAACTTTTTTTTTTTAAGACAGCGGTTTGTAAAAAAGATGCTTAAGAGGTTTCGGCGCCTTTGTGATATTGAACAACAATGAGTGTGAAATCAACTTGTGGTAGATATGAAGTTAAAATTGACTTATCTTTTGAACCCTAAAACATTTTCTCACTTGAGGTTTTTAAAATCAAAGTGAGGTTTGCAGATAAAAGACTCAAAAGATGAAAAAGTTCTTTCACCCTCTAAGACTTTTAGTTGAAAACATGCCGCAAAACCACACATGAGGGCATTGACCATGTTTAGAAGTCAAATAATTTTAACCTAAATTGCCATTTCCCTAGTGATATTAATGTTTCAATCTACGATTTCCTTGACACCCTAAAAAATGCCACTGCGGCTCAACTTTGGCGCCAGCAGCCTTCAAAAACTTATCAGGGGTAGAAATGTTCATATTTCAGGGTTGATAAGGTAGTAGACATGTTCCATCTCAAACAAAGTCATGTCGGTATGTCGGTATGTCTTCTTAGCACAGATTGGCCAAGTATTGGATTGAGTTGTGCCTGTAGGTGATCTGTCTTAAAAAGGTAACAGTTTTAGACAAGAGACGGTTGATATAATATTCACCAGTTTAATGACGGGTAGTGAAGACATTGTGTGGACCTCTGAACAAAAGATGTCCACACAGTGTAAGTAGTGAAGACATTGTGTGGACTTACCTACGTCCACACTAATGTTGTGCAAAACTGACCCCAAACCAAAAAGAAACCGCAAAATATGTTATGCATAAAAACAGAGGTCTGCAATTTACATGGAACTTTTCAAATATATCAAACTTATTTTCCCGAGCTCTAACCACAACTTTGGAATAAAGTAACACTCGGTACAGTGCAATTATGAGTAGAGAAATATTAAGGTTTACAAAAAATACCTACAGTGGAGACACAGTACATGTATAAAGCTACTGGTTGTAACTTGATGTTAGTGTCGGATGTAAAGAATGCATTTCTGACATTGAAAAGACCTTATCAAAATTGGAAACAATGGCAATTCTTATCTTAATGGTTCAAGTACAGGCTTAATTCCGTCTGCCTTTTATCCGAGGGACATAAACAAGTTCCGAATGCAAAAAATACTTTATAAGCTCACAAACCTATTCAGAATATAGAGATTCGCAAACATTTTAAGAATATATAAGAGATTCGATGTTGAATTGTAAAAGCAGCGGGCACAAATTACAGGAAAATTTGAACTAAAAATGTGTCAATATTATTATTTAAATATTAAAAACACTTAAAAGAAAGGGCAATAATAGCACATTGGGGGGGCTTTCAATCTATAAAACATCCGGACTGGACCCTAAATTAACGTCTTTACATTCCATGTTTCTGTCACTTTAGGTACACAGGGAATTCAGAGGGGAGGGGTTATTCCCGCCCATTTTGATCTTTGACCTTTGTGTTGACAATTTATATTCCTCTCAACCTGGGACAACTTTTCATTCTTTTTCCCTCGGCCATATGATCGAGTCAGTGCCTTCGATACGAAATCAAGAATTTAATGGTGAATATATAAAACAACATTTGCATTGGAGGTAATAAAAAAAAGGATGGATTTTCAACCAAGGTATTCAACCAAGACAAATTGCTGTTCCAGTAGTCCTGCTCCCTGACCCCTGATTTCGGATGAAATTGAGCAATTTATAGATATTTAGGAATTGTTAAGTCGGGGAAACAAGAACCCTTCACGAATGTGTAATCAAATTGCAAACAAATGTGAACTAACTAAAGCAATAAAACATCACTACCAAATTATTATAAAATACCTAGCAATAAGTTGACTAGAAGTGAATTATATTATCAAGCATTACAACAAAAACAAATGATTTATATTACCTTTAAATACAAAAACTTGTTTTGCTCTTTGTACAGAGTAATAAATTGATCAAAAATGTGTGTTTTCTCCTGGAGTGATCCAAAGATCCCCGTGGGGTGTTACAACCAGACCCTCATATCCAATTCAATACAACAAGGGTCCATAGGGAGGCCACACTAACCATATGGAACACATTGCTCATCAGATAAAAAGGAACTAACCAAAGGAACAAGGAACTAAACCAAAGGAACGTGGGAGGGTTTATGACGAGTTTAGCCTGTCAAACTAAATTTTATATCGAGAATTTATGGCATTTTGAATCATGTGGAAAATCTAGTACACTAACAAAATTTGTTTTATAACTTAAGCAACCTTAGAAATTTTGGAGGTCTTTCAAACACAAGATATACTTAAAACACAGTCCAGCACCCAGAGGTTTTGCAAGGCAACTAAATTTGAAGAAATGGAGTAATGGGAGCAAGGGGTACAGTGAATAACGGGTAGCATCTGGGGTTGGTTGTTTGGAAAGGGTAAGATTGGGGTTTAATTGGATGATGATGAGCTGGGAATGGGGTGGTAATGGGTTGTAAAAAGTGAAATGGGTATCAAATGGGTAGTTACAATGGCAGTAATTTAGAATCAGATTAGGGGCCAGGGAATCTTGGCAAGGACAGCCAGAACATTATTAAACAACTTTTTATTAGACAGTTGATGACAATATACAAGCTTTTAGCATTATTTGGGTTTGGGGTTCTAGGGGGAACATTTTTTGTTCGCAAATAAAGTCGAAAGCAGGAATGGGTTGAAAAACAGAAAAATGATGTTGTAGCTGTACTTTAAAAATTGCAAAATATATGATAAGCTCTTAAGGAGTGTATTCTAAAAAACAACACATTCACAAAACCACAACATCTCAGAGAGAACAACATGACCTTTTCTGAAGTAGGCTAGAACCGCAGTCTCAAGAAACACCACTCTAACATCTTATCTCTCGTTTACATCAACCATAACAGACAGTGTTTATTTCAAGGAAAGTTTGCTCCCGGTAGGCCCTCAATATTCCGATAAACATCAATTTGACAAGTTTTTATAACATTCACAGAGGCATTCCTTCACAGTTTAGTCATCTAGAAAATGTCCTAAAAAAATAAATCCAGAGTCTTTATAGTTTATTGTTTTTCAAAAGTCGGCAACTGACAACTTTTAATCAATATATTGAGAAAAAGTATTTGTGGACCTAAATTACTTTTAGGTGGCCCACAATTGTTTTGAAGGGCAGATAATTTTTGTGTGGACCAAATATAAACCAGATCAATGTTTAAGATTTTCTTTTAATAAATTGTATGAAAAGCATTCTTATTTCTTTCAATTATTTCCCCCCCCCCCCACAACATTCCAAAGCAAAATAACAAACATATCTAAAGGCCATTCACAAATGTATCCAAACTATGAGTTTAAATTCCATCATTGTAAACAATAATGTGGGAAATTATTATCCTTGGCCGTTGAAGATATTACTTATTATTGGCCAAACAATATTTCAAATACCTTTGTGTCTTGTCAAAAACAACATCTCAATAACCAATGCCACTGATCATTTCAAACGCCACTTCAAGTAAAGACAGAAATGCCTCAATAAACGCTAACTCCACTTTAATTCAAGGTCACAATCTTTTCCCAAATCAATGACACATCAACAACATTTACAAGCCATTGTTAATT
Organism: Crossaster papposus; assembly: GCA_037893245.1. Taxonomy (NCBI): domain Eukaryota; kingdom Metazoa; phylum Echinodermata; class Asteroidea; order Velatida; family Solasteridae; genus Crossaster; species Crossaster papposus. The sequence continues at coordinate 326,984 of JBAIAA010000756.1, forward strand.
TCTCAAGTTTTAAACTTCTTACTCTTGAAATTTATCAGCTGCAGAAATAGCAAAATGCCCGTAAAATATGCCGGATACCCCCATATGATCGTTAGAGTATATTTTGACTTGAGAAGGTCTAAAGGGAGAATAAAGTAGTTATAATTAATAGTTAAAGATAGAATATATCATTTGCAGATATTGAAACATTTTACTACCAAAAATATATTACTTATCTGAAAGTAAATAATAATTGTAGGCATCCAGCAAAAGGATTGCGCTATATATCATGTATTGGTTCTGAAAAACTAAATTTTATATACATACGGATGGCGATCGCGAAAAATATTTTCCCACTGCCTAACGCCAGTTAAAAATGAACGCCGTTTTCCTTGCTTTTCGCAGCATCCATGATTATAAAACTTTGGACAGGTCAGTTAAACGATATTTACTATAAAATACAACCCCCCCACTAAATCCACCATTTATTATAATCCAAGAAATAACGAATGGTGTATCCTACCTTTAACAAGGGCAAACTTTATCCATGGACCTTGGAGAATAAATGGCATTGGCAGGTTGATGTTAGTAATAGTATTTATTATCCTGATCTAGTGTCCAAAATACTTAGGAAGCTTTAAAAGGTTAGGGGTCAATTTCATAAAACCTGTAAGCACAAAAATGTGCTTAGCACGAAAAAAAGTCTTGCTCAGTAAAAACAGGTTATCGGCCAAAACACAACGTGCTTTTCATTCAAAGCAAAAAACAGCTGAATACCAGTCACAAACAATAAACATCAACCGAAATTTTCATGCTAAGCAAATTTTGGTGCTTACCTGTTTTATGAAATTGGCCCCTGGTGTCAATTATTGCATGGTTGTTTTGATAAAATTAGGATTATTTTGAGATAAAGACGAAAATACCACAACAAAACTAAACTAAACAGGAGACTAGCTAATTGATTTCCTCTTGTGCTTCTTAACGACTGATAAACAAGAAGAGAAAACCTGATTCTTAAAAGGGTTTTCAAACCACTGGGTCATGCCCCCCCCCCCCCCCCCCCCCCCAATCCACAAACCAATCACCACCTATATTTTACCCACGTTTTACGATTGTAGAACAAAGACACCGTACTCATTCATTCTTGTATATTTAGACCAGTGTGCGCCAAACTGAATGCAAATAAACACTAATAAATTAGACATTGATTTAGTAAACTTTGTGAGTGTTTCGCAGCAAAAAAAAAATTTTTTTTTTAAGGTTTTTAGTTGTATAGTCCGATAAATTTATCTATTTAATAGTTCAAAAATGCTTTAGCTAAAAAAGACTTGGAGGTCACTGACTGCAAAGCTTATCTCCAGTGAAAAGAGGAAATGTGGTACAGGTAGATTTAGGTTTGTTTTGGTTGCCATGTCGGCAGTCAGCCATAGCAACCTAAAGATAACATGACCACTAACTGTTGCGTCCTATAGGCAAGACAGGAGTTGATATTATCTGAATAAATTACTGAAAATGTGAAAGGGGCAGAGCCCGAGGGCTTATGGGACACTTGACGGCTTCGCACACAAGCCTCGCTTGTTCTCCGCGTTAGCTCTAAGCTACGGAAGCAAAGACGTTCTTTTGACGTTGAAGGAGATTCTTCCAAGAAGGTTGGATTATAGACGGCAGGACTGGGAGGGTGTGTTAACAGGGGTTAGCAAACTGTATCAATATTGTGATGGGCTTGGAATGGAGTGTGAAGTAGCCTACATTAAGTACATTTATTTACAAATGGTAGTGTACAATGAATACAGCTCGTATTGGTTTATGTTGTTGAAAATACAAAAAGAAAAGAAAGTTGAAGAATAAATCACGGGGCAAAGACAGTATTATAAAAAAATGCAATATATCCATTTGATCAATGAGAAAAATGTGCACATTCACGTTTAAAGATGCACTGTACACGTACATATATGTATACTACCGTAAGCCAATAAATATATAATAATTGCGCAATTTTTAAAACAAAATTAGATCAAAATTACACATGTACCGGTACAACAAGTTATATCCCCCCAAACAAAATAATACCCCCCCCCCAAAAAAAAAAATACCCCCCCCCCCCCCAAAAAAAAAACATCAAAACAAACCCCAACAACAACAACAGCTGGATAAAGCCAGGTATAGTCCCTAATATTCCAGATTTTCCACTTTTTATTTACCACTTTTTCCAACCTGGGAGACCAAAACAATCTGTGCAGACATAAAGTCTTGTCCTTAGTTAGTCAGTATAACTACACCCCCCCCCCCCTCCCCACCCCATGAGAGAAACTCTGCGGAACTACAGACTTAAGGGATTAGGATCCTTGAAGACATTCTACAGAAGTGATCTGAGGCGGTGTTGTGGATGGCAAGAAGAAAACAGGAAGTCGGCGTTTGGTGAAACGGAGACTGATCGTTATCCGCAGTAAATAGAGCGTACAGGCAACATGCGTGTGAGCAGCGCAGCGCTAAGGTCAATAAGAACCCAGGCTACTAAACTTCTAGGGATAATTTGCCAAAAATGTAACTGAGATCATGAAATAGACAGATTTTAATAAATATTTTGTCCATTGCCACATATTCTATGTGTTGATAGAAATGATTTGACATCACGAAGCACATCACATCAATCAATTAACTAAGTTTTCACGACAGGTACAGGTACCTGTTTGCAGTATACCAGTAGATGCCATGAAATAAATAATGGATCACTACCTGTGACTTTTTGTGTCACCCAATAGATGATAGATCATATTGAAACACCAGGGAAATCTCTGTTCATGTTATCTTCTTGTCAATGTCATGAGGGTCTTTAGACCTGACCTTATGTGACCTCCCCCCGACCTCCCCCCCCCCCCCCCCCAGGGTGAGCTGGCACCCATAGAAGACACCTCTGGTGAATGGACAGAGTGTTAAATGCCACAGGCAAGAAAATACTGGTACATGTTTCTGGGTCTCTTGGCTCCAATTTGTATACTTTAATTGATTTGAAAACAACACAGCATCTAAAATGTTTTCCACAAGAGATATTCTTAGTCGGAATTTCTATGCCTAATTTATGGATACAATGATTATGCATTTTATTGTATTTTATTTTATTTATTTTTTTGTTGGGGGGGGGGGGGGGGGGGTTGTACCTTCTCCTTTGGGCATGGTTTCCCAGACCCACATCATCAACAAAAGTTGTAAAAAAAAATATGTATTTGTAAACTTTTTTAAATCGGCTTTCTTATTTCTCACTGTCCTATAAAGCACATTGCTGAACTACACAACAAAGATGAACCAAAAAAGACTGAGGTACCAAATAAATGAAGAGATGACATTGATTGGCTTGAAGGATTAGGATCAGGAAGTCATTGATGACAACAATGGGGTGGATTTGTTAACTTAAGTCTGGGTCAATATTTGTTCTCTGGATGGTCCTGAGTTGACCTATGGGATCATCAGAGTGACCACAGGGTAAGTGCATTGACCGGCGATGATTGACAGAATGTTGGAGTCATGCCAGTCATTCTCATATTTCCAAGACTTTTATTATGCTAAATGTGTTTTCTTAACTCTTGACTCTAACAGTCTCTTTATACAAAGTTTGTATGATCTGGTTAAATATATATGGACATGGCTGGATTTTCTTTTTTTATAATTAAAACTAAATGGAATATTATTGTTATTACACGGCTTTCATGTATGTTTCAATTTCATGATTAAAACAAAATGAATGGGTTTTTTTTAATAATAAATCTTGACATCAGCAAAAGTCTTTTTTGTCAAATATGTGGCTTGATTAAAAAATAAATAAATATTGAAGCACCTGTCATTTTTTTAAGAAAAGAGATTCACAACTTAAAAATGTAACAATCCAACAAAAAGTTTTGTTTTGGAAAAGAAACACATTTGTTCTTCAGCCACAGTACGCTGCCTTAATTAAATACTTAAAAATTCCAGAAAAACTAGTTTCAGAACATTCTGAAAATAAATTTTATCAAAATTTGCTAGCACTGTCTACGAAAATAAATGTGACTTTGCATCAATATACACTTTTTAGAATACTTTTCAACTTATAGCAGGGCAATGATCTTAAATGTACAGAATTTAACACTTTTATCAAATGAAAATTCTTACCTTGTCCGTGAATGAAAGTTTGACTAATTGGTCAGGTTTCCAAGGTGATGTGGAAGTTATCGATCTGCATGTCCACCAGGGATCAAATGTAGTACCAACATCTCAGAGGAATTAGTGCATCTCCCCTGGATTAAGAACAGCCTTTCAGGAGATGGATGAGGAGACGGGATGCTACATCCACCAGAAACTGACAGAGAAACTAGGGGATCGGATCGGATGTAGTGCCAACATCTCAGAGGAATTAGATAATTTTCCCCTGGATTAAGAACAGCCTTTCTGAAGACGGATGAGTAGACGGGATGCTACGTCCACCAGAAACTGACAGAGAAACTGGTGCTGAGGGATCGGATGTAGTGCCAACATCTCAGAGGAATGTACAGCATCTCCCCTGGATTAAGAACAGCCTCTTGGAAGACAGCGGATGAGAAGAGAGGAAAGCGAGAGAAGTCTGGGTTTTCAACATCAACCTGGAAAAAAAGAAGTTATCAACATTTCAGAAATGTGTTGCAAAGGAAAGAGGATTCTATAACAAGGCAGTTTGAATCGAGCGAAAATGATTCACAAATACACCCTTGATTGTTGGAAATGTAAACGTTGTGAAGTCACCTGTTGCCTTTTTCTATTGACAATTAGCTCTTACAGATAATGTATCCCTCTAATGTTTACCAAAATGCATATAAAATGAGAAAGTAGATCTTGAGCTCTAAATATAAACTTTTTTTTTTTTTTTTTAAATAGTACGATCTCTTCTTGCAAGTGAACAAAATCCAAGTTTATTAAATACAGCAGATAAGTTTGTGGTACCGGTAGTGTTTAGCTTATTTCCTTGGTTATAGTAAGAAATTGCAGATGGGTCCTACATAGTCTACTTGGTGCTTACAGTACAGAATTGCTTTTATCCCCTGCAGTACTGCCCTGAAGCGCCCTGCCTGTTACAAATCTTTATACTGCCCAAACCATCCCAATGGGTCAATTTAATATAAATACAGTGTACTACAATGTAATACAAGAGTTAATGGGTTGGAGTGCAGAATGGTCATTATTAGAGGAAATTAGGCACTATTCTCTTGGGAATCCATTACCCAACTAACTGACAGTATGACCTCAATTTACACTCCTAGAACAAATACACTGTGTAAGTAAATACAAACCCTGAAATATCTGGCAAGGACCACAGGGGGTACAGCTGAGCAAACCAAGGGTGACCACAAGTACAAATGACCTCAAGGGAATAACATTTGACCTCGGCGACCTTTACATAACCACTGAGCTGTATACCAAAGTTTTTCCCAGAGAAAAAACAAAACAAATTTGACCTTTATCTTTCTTAATTCAGAATTTGGATGGTTTTTTTTTAGTCAATAGTTCAAGTTCTGTTCCCCATTTGATACAGGACGTGGAAAGTTCTATTCATTTCTTGAAAAATCTCCTGACAGAAATTCGGGGTTTTAGAACTTTTTGGCAATGAAAGAGAAAGGGATTGTGTTGAATCAATCAAATCACCGCCCTTCCATTTTAAATAAAAATTTCTTGAATGGTACCTGTTACAAAGACACAAACAAAACTCCCTTTTCTACTCAAAAAGTGTTTATGAATTGCGGCTTACACAATAAAGTTACGGCTGTATGCTCTGTTGATCAAAGGCGCGGTTTCGTTTGTCAGAGCGAGAAACTTAAAAAAGGTTTTAATTTTACTTGAGAGATTGTGGGACAATTGTGTGTGAACTTGAAAAGATGTGTGGAGCTTCATCAATGGTTTCTCATGCATGACAACGGAACGTCATCAAGCGAGACTTCTTTACAAGCGAGACTTGTTCACAAGCTTTCTCAGGGCAAAGCTATTTCTTATTGAAAAGGTTTGACTTAGATTTGGTTACATCAAAGTTGAAGATACAGAAGGCAAACCCATACAGCATTGTACACTGTAAGTATCTCTTTATCCAGTCAGAATCTTCCTTGTTAATTCACCATTTGTTACGGATTTGGGGAACGGTCCAATTTGCTCACAATTATTTGGGTTTGCTCCTAAGGAGCTTTATCAGATCTGTTACACAAACAGCACTGAGAAAACTGGAAATTGGCAAAAGGCAAATAACACCTTGTCTAAATTTACTTCATCCTAATGCAAATTCTTAAACTTCCCAGACAGTTTCCGTGAAATTCATTGAAATACCTGAATGAGAGTCCCTATTGGGTTGGGTTAGTTCCTGATGCTAACATTCTCCAGGATACAAAAGGTACGTGTCTGTGTAAGACAAAAACCACCAGGATACCAACTGGCGTCTCATCGGTGGAATTTCCAAAGGCTGGCCACGGTCAGGTCATTTTCACCCCCTCAAGCATTGCTTCTGTTCTTTAACCCCTTCTACAGTAGCTCAGCGGGACAATTACCTTCCCATTATACCAGGTGTGGCTATTGTGTGGGGTAAAATGGTCCGATTCCAGAATGTCTGTCGGCAATAGAGTCAATGTCTACTAATCCTCCCGCTTACTGACTCCGACAAGGATAACCCGCGGACATAGCGCCGACTTTTGACACATCTATTGTCAAATTTCCCCAGGTTTCAACTCCAATTGTTCAGAGCTGTTCCAGATTTGTGGATAAGAGAAATTCCAAGTTGTTTTGGGCCGAGAGGAAAAAGAAAGTTTGGGTACTTGAGTGTTTGTGAGATACTGTTACCTTGCATACTGTAATGTAACACTAACTCTAAAATAAGCTGGGTTTACCAGGTCACAAAGTGTGTTTATTTTATCAACATATTTTTGTGAGCTCAAGTTTTGAAACTGAATAATGTGCCACATTTTAAGAAGCCTGAGGTAGGCTTGAAGAAACTATTTCATGTCAGAGTATACACAAAATAAGCTTAGTTACCTCAAACTTCATCAAATATACATGTACATGTATGTTACAAATTTGAAATAAAAATATAAACACTAAAAATGTGTAAATGTTCATATAAAAAAGGAGCCTTCCCTCAAAAATTTAGGCCAGGCTCCTTTTTTATCTGAGCATTTACCAATTTTTACAACTGTAATGTTCACCACTAACCCAGAAAAAAATATCAACTTGGCATTAAAAAAAGACTGGGGACTTCAGTATGTAATATTTCCAACATTTACTTGATGGTTACAGTGTGCATTCCAGCATTGATTTACATCCTAATTAGAATGATTACTTTTACAAGGTACAATGCTTCGACAATAACAAATGATGGCATCCGAAACCAAAAAGACAAATATAACCTGGCTGTGAATACATTAAGTTGTCTACACTATGAAGATTTACATCAGACGGTACACTGATGTTATCTGAACAATTCCATCAATGACTTTTAAGTCAATAAAGAAGAGTGGTGAAGCGTGATGTGATTTACTATGATATTAAAGAGTTTCAAAAATGAAGACTGAAAAAACTGTTGCAAAACATTGCCATGAAAATTAGAGGGAACAAATTCTAATTTGGTGGTGTTAAAAATATAATTAATATGTGTTTTTTAAGTTTCGTTTTCCTCCTGATGGATTGTCAAAAACCTTTTTTGGGGGGAAGGGGGAGGGGGAGGGGGGCAAGAGGGGTTCCTGACTAGGGCTTGCTGATGTGTATATCATTCAGCTATAGTACATGTATTACATAGCTAAGGGGTGGTTTGGGAAGGGGTGGGGTGGGGTGGGGTGGGGAAGGGGTTAAATGACCGGCAACGACAATGGAGGAATAAAACCTAATACATCAGCTAGTCCTAAAGAGCATAAGGGCTGTGTCCAAATCCCTTGTCTATGTCTATTGTCTAGGCTATTGCCCATGACAATTATGTGTGAGCTAGCTGACAATAGACTAAGCCGCAGCTCTGGAAGCCCATTTCGGACGCGGTCTTAGAGTCTATTCAATTGATTCACGGTAGAGCCTATAAATCCCTGTCCACTCCATACTACTTACTAGGGTTGGATTTTTAGCTACCTGTGCAATTAATTGCTAGACTCTTGTAAAGCCATGTGGATTCCTGCTAGTGTGTAAAGAGGCTCTTAAGAATCTAGGTATTAGACCAGGGTCTAACACACAGATTGGTGTGAATCAACGGTCTTCCTTGTAGAATACCACAAAAGGCAAGGAGTGAATCACAAAGAGTGAATCACAAAGACTTCTGTGAATTGAAGCGGTTCAGCCTCATCAGTCAAATCAACGTTAATATGATCTGACGTTGGATGATTGGGAGCGGTCGACACTTGGTCAATGGACAGGAGACGGGCTGACTTCCATTGATTAGCTAAAGCTGGCGCCATTTCCAGGGAAATCACAAAAAGGCGTCAACAATTGACAGAGGGTCATCGGTCACTGACATTCAAACTCTACCAGACGGGGTAAAGGTTTGGGACAAAATTGGCAGTACTGGATTCATTATTGAGAGAGAAGGAGAATGTATGGTTTTGTTTAGGCCTCAAGATGATGAATGCAAAGCTTGGCTTTTTGCCTGCATTTTTAAATGTGTGGATGGTTTAAAAATTGCCTCAAATAAAGCACATAAGCATAATAACCACCTCGGAAATGGGAGGGGGGGGGGGGGGGGGGGGTGTGCTGTACACCCCCTGAATCTGCCAATGGTTGGATGTATTCCTGTAATGATTCGACGTGTATCAAATATTCAAATATAATAGACGTATATGTACGAAGGTTTATACATTGCTTCAATTAAACAATTTCATTTTTTGCAATTTTTAAATTTTTATTTGAAGTAAATTTCGAGTTTAATCGACCATTTTTAGCATAGTGTTGAAACGTAAGAAAATGAGGTAAGAAAAGAGTTAATGAACAGATTTGTGTAGTATTTGCACCCAGAAAATCAAGTGTTTCCTCTATTTAAATCAGTTTTCTAGCAACACTCTGTCACTTGTCAAAACCTATTAAGACTAATCATTTCCAATGGTTTATGTGTATGACCCATTAGGCGATCTCAACCAATTACATTTATCTATGATCCCAGCCTATGAATCGCTCGCTGAAGTGTCAAGTATCTAATAATTTAATTTAGGATGTCTGAAAGTTTATCTCCTAGACACTGTCTGAGTGAAACAGCAGAGGAATTGTTATATATTTTTGGTTAGTGGGGGGGGGGGGGGGAGCATTTTCAGGACTCACCAATGCTTCCATCCATAAAATGTTAGTTTATGGAGAGTGACATTTTCCATGCTTGCAGATGAAATCTGGAGTGATTTACCAAAGGAATCTTGGGGGTCATAAAAGAATCAACCAGAACATGCCGAGATATTTATGATGTCTTGGTTATTGTCAGAATGATCTGCAAAGTTTCACTTTTAAAATGTTAAAACAAATTGTAAAGTGTATCAGAAAGTCAGACTTGTCTAAAAACATGAAATTTTGTACCTGATAGATATTTTTTGCCAAGATTTAGGAAAGCTTAACATGATTGTCTTCAGAAATGGAAAGCAAAATTTAGAATTGCTAATTTCGACATTCATTGTAAAATGCTTGCTCAAGCTGTGATTCAAGATCTTACTTGACTAGTGTTGTGGAGAAGACGATCCTCATGATGGTAAAGATGGGGCGTCATAGCTTCATCGTACAAGCGGACAAACTTCTTACCAACAACTTGAGCTAAGCAGTTATGCTTAGGGTCGTTGTGGAGGGGGGAGATGGTACCCGCTGGCCCAAACCAGGCATTGATGTCTACGTCTGGATCCTCGGTATCAATGTTGGGGTTAGGGTCTGCTTGGAGTGGAGAGGATTGGTTTAGTTTCTCTTCTGCATCGTCTGGGTTGTCATGGAGACAGCAATAGTCTGGGATGCAGATGTCATCCTTCAATTCTGGAATCTGAAAAATAAACAAAATAAACTTAATGATAATAATTCTAAACCGATTTTGCTAACTTTAACACGACGCTACCCATGCTGGTCTTTGTAAAGTATTTATTTTCTTGAAATTTTTGGAATAGCTCAGAAAGTGTGTTTTTAGTGAGACATATTTATCATTTCTCAGCTGTTCCTAAACAAGAAATTCACCAGTACCAGCAAATAGTTTTTTCTTTTGTTAGCAAATTAAAATCAATTCAACTGTGGTTTAAAACAATATCATATCCGCAACACAAAACCCGAATTTCAGATGGATTTATAAACATGTAAATTGAAAGAAATGTTTTTGGAGAAAATTGTAAATTAAATTCTCTTAACTTTACTCGTTATTTCTATTTGTCAAGATCTTTCGACAACAGAAATGAAAAGGAAATTATTTGTTTGCCAACCTTTTTCTTGTCAAAATTAACCTTTTCAATCAATCAACCACGAACGAAAATAAGTTAATGAAGTTGTCTTAGTGGTAACTGTCCATTACTTAAGTAGTTACCACAAATTACCCTCGATTCCTAAAGACTAAATTGGAGGAAATTAATGCTGTCTGCACCAACACTCAAGGTGAAAAGACAGCCGTTATGTGTTATGTTCTAAGACTTAATTCCCCTTTTCCAATGTTTCTAAGACCTCTCTCCCCTTTTCCAAGTGTTGTTATTGAAGAAGCTATTTGTCATGTCAGTTATGGGTAAGACAAGTCAATTGTAAATGGCTATAAATAATTTTTTATTTTCAGTAAATTTCTTTTTTTAATTAAATGTAAATTGTCTAGCCTACTCTTCCTCAAAATCACTTCGGAATAGGGTAGAGGACGACCCCTTGTAGATTTCAGGACGATGGAAGAGGCCAACATCTTAGACAGACCTTGTTACTCCATCGTGATCATGATTAATGACATTCTAGTGGGGTGGGGGGATATCAATGACGAATTGGTGTCACAGTTAATGATGTCGGCCAATTTAATTTGGATTTGTTTGCTTTATAAATATGATAGAAGTTCAAATAATGGAATAAACGGCGAGGGCCTTTTTGCCAAAATATGTTAACATCAACACTGGTTTACCAATCATGTAGATCCACCAATCATGCCCAACTTGCCTTTGACAATTCACTTTATTTTTTAAGAAGCACTGACTGAGGTTGACGTGTTAACAGGTCCTCAGTCCTTTAAAATCCTCCCAAACTTCTGGGTGGAATGATGGATGTGGGAGCTAGGGTACTGGTTAAATATTCTGTTTTATGTTTGCAAAGAATTATATATATTATTTTTTTTTTTTGGGGGGGGGGGGGGGGGGGTGAAAGGGGGGGGGGGAAGAAAAGTAACCACTTCACCCTAGTTTGGCAAAAGTGTTGACAGATTTATACCGCTGGTTGCGATCACTCAGTTATGACGATGTTTCTCATGTCTGGATGTAAGAGAGGGGAACGACCTAAGCAAGAAAGTTGATCGAGGGAATCTGTGACAAGAATCTTACAGTTACAGGTGTCTCGTTTCTCAGATATTGGCCCAAGTGAGTGAGTTGTCTACTGGGACAGTCAGAAAAATGAGGTGTGATTTTTGGTGTGACCGATTTCTTTGGGGTGATTATGATATCCGAGAGTGTTGAGACTAGGGTCAACGCTTTGGGATGATGGTAACTTTTCTTGCTTTCTTTTCCCCCCTAACCATTTTCTGGTTTTAATATACAGGGGCATGACTTGGCCTCTGAACAACAAACAAGGCGCCATGGAATCAGCAACAGTGAATACAAGTTGGTTAAGATTGGATTCTGTTGGGATTTTCAGGTGATATTGTTGTTGGCAATGACTCTTCCTAAGCCTACTGGGTAAATGAACCACCGTCTGGAGATGCAATCTAACCCAGATGCAGACCAACAGAAGAGTATTAAATGCACACCCTGGAGAGAATTGTGCCCATTACGGTCTGGAAAACAAAACCTACCAGTCACAAAGAAATGGTAACTGGACAATTCCATTACATTTTAAACATTAATGGTTAAAAAAAAACTTTAAAAAAATCAAAATACCACGAATGAAATGTGTACCAATGAGATTGAATGTAGTCAAGTGTGAATTTTGGTATAAAAAAACCACAAGTTTTGGGTGGATAAAACCATGGATTTTTGGTAGTCCTTTTGGGGCCTTAACAAGCAAAATGCATGTGTTAAAGGCAGAGAAATGTAAGGTTTATACTTAATAAGAAAAGAGATTTACTTTGTTGTTGTTTGTTGATAAATATTAAAGTAAAGTATTTCCTAAGATGAAATGGATTGTTTTTGTCACTCCATAATGTTTTGACGGGAAAAATGCTCAGGAAAGAGTCTAATATAAATGATTACTTTGTATAAATTTACCGGAATCACTGCTCATCATTCCCCATCTCAATCGCATAACATGTTTAACCCTAACATCCTAGGCATTCATTTGGGTACAGTAAGCTGTACTACAAAATACTGCACAATTCTCAGAAGCCAGTGTAGTAAGAGTACGGCATACTGCAGTTTACTCAAGTAGTATTTTATAGTATTTTGTAGTATTAGGTGACGTTAGGGTGAAAGAGAAAACAGCAAGTCATTTTACCTCCTGGTGCCCCTCATCTCGGGCAAAAAAATGGACTGAGTTTATAACTTTGTGTCATACACCAAAGGATTTGTCACATGTATGTACCTGTATTTTACCAGATGAAAGACACTTGTCAAAATAAAAATGATAAATGCCTCTGTAATTCCATCATCGTGTCGTGAAGTCCAAATTGTCAAAGTTTGTAAGCACAGAAATTGTAGTTTGGCACAGAAAAGTAAACTAAAAGCCCTTTTACATTATCATCCCCAGAACTACAACAAGTCTTAAAGAAATAAAGGCAAGTTTGTTTGTTGGGTAATAATAATAATAACGTGTTTACCAACTTCACAAAACTTGCCCCAGGGTGACTCACCCAGAAATGCCACAGTAACAGTTTAAAAATTAGATTAAAGATAAATAAAAGGAGAAAATGTAAAGCATTACTTCAATCTAACAGGACAATATAGCTGTTAGGATCTAAAGGTGATTTTCTCCTGCGGCATTAAGAATTGGAACAGGGTACCTATCCGACAGAGTAATGGTATGTATTGAAATAGTGTTCTTTCAAACTCCTGGTAAAACTGAAATTGTATTAATTCTTTTGATTTTTTTTTTGGGGGGGGGGGGGGGGGTGTTTAAAGTATGGTACATGATTTGGGCAATGTCAGAATGATTGAGTGATTGTAATAATCATTTTCTTGAAGTCTGGCTTTTAGAATTGAATCGCAACTTTCCAGATGTTTTCTTTTACTTTTTGGGCCAGAAGGCTTGTGGTACATGTACAATTATTTCCAGCGATTTGTAGTGATTTCATTTTCAATTACGCCAATTTGTTCCTGCAATTACTGCAGCTGTTAAATGTCCCCCAGATAAATGAAAGTTCGACTAAAGCCGCGTTCGCATTGGACTTAATATTGTCAAATGTTACCGTCCGCGATTGTCAAAGTTCACGGTGTTAAATCCTCCGCTAGAAGCTTGGGCCTGTAGATCTTACGGTTGCGAAGGGTAAAATGGACAATTTGACAATGTTACCGCCTGTCCGCATTGGATTTAATTTGGTCAAGTTCTCCGTAGGTTTTACCAAAAAAAGTCCAATGCGAACGCGGCTTTAGTGAAACAGGTAACCTTTGACCTTTCATGCATAGATTCTAGAAATCACAAGCACTAAATAGTAACAAAAGTTTGGTTTTGAGTTTCAGTGAGGGGGTCGTGCAAAAGGTCTATAAGCTTAATGAGAATAAAATTGGGCCAGAAACCTTTATAAAAAGACAGGAAAATGTTATGTTATGAGTTTATTGAGAAGTTTTCCCTGGGTGAAAATAGGACACCCTCAGGCACATCCTGGTGTTAGCATCATGCCCCCCTTGGGCCTGATTGGAGGAAAAGTGTGTAATTCTCTATGTCCCCATGTGAGTAATTAGATTAAGCCCACCCAGATAAGACAAGAAACAAGGCCCTAGATGGGGGAAATCCCCAGGGTAAAGTAGCTCAAGAATGAACATGCTGAAGGTCCATACTGGGAAGAACTTTGAAACAGTTTCTGTTGATATCAAATGTGAGGTTACACTTTCTGAACATTTGATTTAAAATATTTCAACCATGTGGTGTGGTACGGTGGCGTTAAGGAAATATTTTTAGTCCTTACTCCAGTTTTTCAAACAAGATTTAATTGTCGCACTTTAAAAAAAAAAAAAAACTACTTGAAATTGCTTTTATCTAAAAAGGTCAATAAAAAGTTGCAAAAACAACGCTATTCTGATTGAATGCGCGACTTGAGTTTTAAAGTTTGTAAACTTGACAAGTTTAGTTTGTACAGGTACATATAATTATGTAACATTTAGGTATTTGTACACTCCATGTTTTTTATTTCATGATCATAATAAACAAATTTGACTCCGCCTATTTTATGCTGTTTCATGCGACAGTTTCTGGTTTAAAAATTCATTAAATTGTGACATTATATGTGCACTGATATGGCATAATGTCTATGTTGAGCTCATCATCATGCATACGAAAAATACCTAAACCAAGAAGAAATTCCCTCTTTTTTGGGTCACAAGGTGAAGGTGTTTTTACTGAGCCAATGGACAGTTTCTGATTTACTTCTTTGTAATATAATGTCAGATAGTAGCCTAGGATACCTTTTGACAATTCCAGTGTCCTACGTGTATGTAGGAGGCATGACCACTAGTAATATACAACTTCCTTAATTATCAACTATAAATCTTGCAACCTCCACAAGAAACAAGTGATAAGTAATCACTAGTTGGTGTCATTATAATATTGTCAGCGTCTTGGTGATTCAACTGCAGAATGTTTACAGAATTAAGCCAGAGGTTGCCAAGGTTCTGGCCTTGATCAATTGACTTGCACGCGAGCCAGCTCATCATATCCGTAGTTTCACGGTTGGTCTTCTTGTTTTCCCCGAGATTGGAAAACAAATTGAAAGCATAGCGTAGATTTAAACATTTGAATGACATTTCATGAGTGATTACATCCTAAGTACAAACTGAGTCAGTTTAGTCAAATTAATGTTTTTTTGTTTACAGGATATGGAAGGATTCCAGCTGACATGGTGACAGGAAAATCGTCTGGTTCATTCAAAGTCCAATTTATTTCTTTGTTGAGAATGTTCATTTGCAAATAGTGACACGGTATAAGATTCATGTCAAGCTGAAGATGACGAAGGTCCAATCTAGGAGGCTTTACCTGGGTTTAAGACAGAGAGATTGAAGAAACTAAAAGCGCCTTTAACCAGTTCGCACCGAGATTATTTTAACATCGCCGAGCCGACGGGCGGGATTATTTTTAACGAAACTCGATCCGAAGCGTGTTCCGGCTGATAGTGCCGGGAAGCACACCCACGCATTTCCGGCCTTGTGCACTGCTGACATACATTTCCGAACTTGAACTTGGCGTGTTTATGCGTCATCCGTTTTGAATTTTGGGAAATTTTTGCGTTTATAGAAGTTAACGCCAACTCCAACTTCTACAAACATAGAACCTGCAGTATCTAAAATTGCGCCCATCTAAAGCGGCAGATCTTCTTTCCGTAAATCTTCAAGGTAATTCATCATTTTGTATTTTGTGTTTACAAAGTCTAGTGACTTATCTTCATCAGGGCTTAAGATGCATCATGCCAGATCATTAGACACGAATTAAGAAATGATGTCACTGAGATATGTCATTCATCATTCTCATTTCTGAAAATAACGATTGCCATGGCGATAAAGTGTAAACATTGGCAGCAGAAGACTTTACCAATTAACTTGTTTTTGACGTTTTATCATATGAATGACAAATTATTAACTCAATCCAGATGTTTCCGTATTTCTCTTTCGTAGTTTTAATGTAGTTTTTTTTTTTTTTTTTCTCTCCTGTAGGTTTGGTGATAATGTTATGATTTCCTTTGAAATCAAAACAGGAAACACATTTTCTTCTTTTGGAGGGAATGGAGGGGGTACACAGAAATCAAGTGATACAATTTGTAGGTATTTTTTTATACAAACTTTAACTGTAGCTTTCACAAAATTCGAATAAAGAACTTGATTGATTTTTTCCATTGCTGTTTCCATTAAAGGCCTTGCCCCTTTTTGTTCTCCCTTTCAACAAAAATTCACTGATCATATGCCGACCAGCCAGCAATGACACAATAAACATTGTGCACTAACAATAAAAGTCCATTGTTATTTGGCACTAAATCTATTGTTACTTGTTAACAGTGTAAGCCTTTCAATTTTGGTCACACACACTGTTAAGAATTATTTTCTTTAATACAAATCACACATAAATCAAAATTTGTGATTTTGCAAGTTGTGTTCAAATTCTTCTCCGCAGATTGAAAGGCTATATTTCAGCGTGACTTTGACCAGCTTTGTACAAAGACCAAGTCCCTGGATAATTCAGCCAAAATACCATGGCATAAAATACACAATAATTCATTTTAACTTCATCATTTCACAAGTTAACTTTGTGATGAATTGCACTGGCTTAAAAATCTACTCAGAAAGAAAGATATACAAATAAATTCATTCTTTACCAGTAAAGTTAGTCAGCTAAAAAGCTCCCAGGAAAACCACAGCACGTTTCTATTTAATGGAAGTCCTTCAAACCCACTTCAAGTTTGTGGTTGTTCTGTAAAATGGAAAGTACCTTTTAAGGCTCTGAAATTCATCTTTGAGGTTAAAAATATATTTAGTTTGGACAGTTGGCATTTGGTTTCAATGGTCTTTAACCTTACACGACTTTTTCATGCAACTTTGTCCAGTGTATTTTTTAAAATGCAGAAATAATTGAGCATGTTTTACAACAGTGTTGTGTGAGGAAGTGGTTTTTATCGTGCATCACAAAACATCACATCGTAATTCAGCTCAAACATTTGCCTGAACTGATGTGAGATAATGTTTAAAATTGAGCGACACGTCGTGCATTTGTGGACATGTCACGTGTATTTGTGGCCGGTTGAGCTCAGTCGGTAGAGCATCGGACTAAGGATCGCAAGGTTCGTGGTTCAAGTCAGCCTCTGCCTACCCAGCGTATGGGTAGCACTTGAGTGCGGTAATGGAACTGGGAGTTGAAGACAGGTGTGGCGCTCCGTCTTAACAATTGATCTCCCTGGTCTAGCGCTATCGGTAATGGGATAGACTCCCTCATTGTATGGCTAATACCGACAATGGGCCTCGTCGATCTACTGTACCTTATTTGTGCAACACTGAAGAGCGACAAATTAGTTGCGACAAAATCACGTATAGTGTAAATAAACCTTCAAAATTAGATTTTTGCCCTTCAAAAAAACAAACTTAAAGGTACAAAGGTAGGATACACCATTGGTAATTGCTTGAATTATCAGGAATGGGTGGATTTGCGGGTTGTATTTTATAGTAATATCGTTTAACTGACCTGTCCAAATTTTTACAATCATGGATGCCGAGAAAAAAAAACCCCCAAAACAGCATTTGTTTTCATTCAGTGTCAGGCAGTTGTTCTTCTTGTTTTAGTTTTTTTTCGATCGCGGTCCGGTGAATTGTTTTAATAAAAATTTTCGGAACAATTCCAGGATATCTAGCACAATCATTTTGCTGGATGCCTAGAATCGTTATTTACTTTCAAATAGGTAAGAAAGTTCTTAATAATTTGGTAGTAAAAACTTGCGATATATCTGCAAATGATGTATCCTACCTTTAAAAATACAATTATTTTGAATGCAAACTTGTTTATTGTGTCCCTCTTTCTTACTCATTCACACAACTCAACAACCGTTCATGCACTGGTTCACATTCATCAATGCAACTATGGAGCTGCTGCAGTGTTTTTTTTCTCACAAATTGAAATAACACGAACATTCAAACATGCAAGGTCGTGAGACAGGTTAAACAGACAAAAGCAAACAGCATTTGAAAAAGACTGATACATGAAATTAAACAAGTCTGTGATGACTGACAGCTTGGTTGGGGATTGAATTATGTTGCAAGGAAGTTAAGTTATAACCTCCTTAATCTTCATTCTCCTAGATTTTATGCAAATAATCCTCCGGAACTATCTAAAACGGACTACTTTGTGGGACCCCAGTGGTAATTTTGTTCAAGCTGCAACACCTTCCAGGTTTGAGGGAAACCTGCCAAAATGCTTGTAGCACTTGATGGGAAAACTTAATATGTCTTTTTTTTATCCACCAACCTAAAACTTTTCATTACGATCACGTTTCTATTTCCTTTTATACAAGAGGGGGTGCTTTAAAAACTTGTCTACATGAAACAAATTGCTTTGTCTCACACTCAACTCAAATTATCAAGTGCCCCCTCTTGTGTTTAACTTGTGCTAATGTTGAGAGCACGCTAAGGGTGTGTTCCAATCTCGTCACGAGAACAATGCAAACTGTTTGTGCATGTCTAATGGAATATTTGTTTGCGTAGTTGGCAACGTTCACGTCAGTGGAACGTAACCCTGTTGAAATATTGAATAGCATCCCTCTTTCTTACAAAATATGGATGAATCTAATTTAAACGCCAAATACATAATTTTAACATTCTTTTTCTTCTTCTGCAAGATTACCCAAATAAATTGCAATGCATCTAAAAACAAATCAAAGGGATCATTCAAAAATATTTCTTTTATTAGTTTAGAATTTTTTTATTTAGTTTTTAAATTGAATAAATCTTACCTGGTAAAAGAGTTGATGTTGAGCCAAATATCCCACCTGGCCTGTCTTCTTTGACAATTCCTGATATAAATGACAAGTAAGGCATAAAAAAAATATATGTTATGTTGGCGTAACCCGACCGACCCTACAAATACGGCCGACCCTGGATATTGTTTTTTTCAAGGGACGAAATTTAATGATTAAAATCTATATAAATCTAGTTATAAATACATTTGAAACCATTTCTGACCGTTTCTCATTGTTGTGTGTGTGGATTGTGAAAAAATTGAACCTGGACACGCTATCGTGTATCACTACCGGCTAAAACAATTAGAAAACATAATTTTCATTGCTGGGAGGAACAAAAAAAATAATAATAAAAAAAAAAAATCCCTACCTACCTACCCTATTTTTTGGGGCCCGTTACGCCAACATAACATTTTTTTTTTTATGCCTAAACCCAGGCTTCATATTCTCAATAATGCCTCCCTGATGCAGCATCTTTTCTTTTTAAAACCTAAATTGCCAAGATGGTCAATTTATGCTAATTTGTTAATACTCAAGATTTCCATCCCACCTCAAGATTCACTTTTTGTTTATTAACCCTCCTATGCAGAAGTCATTATTTGGGTCAGTTGTTCAGCCACACAAAAACGCACAGACTGTGTGTTTTTGTGTTTAGAGTTTGTACATAGAAGAATGGGAAGAATTGTGTTGCCCATAAGAACACATTTTTGCTTCCAATTTCAATCATTTTCATCAACTTAGTGCCTCTTCTTTTTAATTTAAATCAAGAGAGGGCGTGCTTCAGAACTAACATACAGACAAGAAGAAACAGCTTCTAAGAATCACCTTTCCTTCTATGTATTTAGAGATGAAGTCCGACATGGTCATGAGTGACTGTGACCAAGCCTCATCCGTGTACTTGGCTCCTAACTCAATGGGAACCGTACGACTGCCTGCGACTTGACGTAAATAATCCAAACTATCATGAAATCAAAACAACAAACCTCATTTATGACATTTATTTACCCAGGGTGTGCCCAAACAGTTTGAAAACTGGTTTCCATTGGGGCCCTGCATACGATGAGATTTGAATAAGTTTTTTGTTTGTAAGATAATTCTCTTTTGTAAAATTTTAAGTCAGAATATTTGGGTCTGAGAACCGGAAAACCTGCGAGCGCTCTTACATGTCTTACGGCCAGTGCATCAGTGATTGCGGCATGCAGCATACAACAAATGGACACGTACAAAATTGCGATGCGATGCAGCAAAAAGTACAAAATTGCAATGTAATCAGCAAAATTTGTGCCGGCCGGCAAGCTTAATTTTTACCCCGAGTGCCGGCCGGTGATGTTGAATGCCGGCTACCGCCGACTGGCGCTGACCGGCATAGCTTCAACCCTGAAGTGTTACATCCAAGTTTTACCTCCACATTCTGTTTCCTAACGCTGGCCAGTGATCTATAGCTCCTTGTATAATGACTGGTGTCTTCGTCTGCATGTACACAGACTGAAAACACAGCAGTGATGGACAGAAGACCCGTGGAATCTCATGCTGCTTAGAGATTGGTGGGATTTGATGATGCGGTGCGGAGGACTCGACTGGCTGACCCTGTAAGAAGAAATCCCAAATTGGAATCACTTGGGTACTTGTTGATAAACTGCATTGAAGGAATAACAGTGTGAAGATCTGGTCTTCACTGAGTGATAATGACCGGGTTGGGGGATGGCCACTGTTAACCAGTTCGCACCAGAGGACGTATACACGCAATGTTTTTCAGAGATTCAAAACGGATCACGCATAAACACGTCACGAGAAATGTCTGTCAGCAGCGAGCAAGGCCGGAAATGCATAGTAGTGCTAAAATTATCCCGCACCTCGTGTGAATGTTACAATAATGTTACAATAATCCCGGCGCGAACTGGTTAATGAAACGAGCCGATGACTTTTCTTTCAGCGATATGGAAACAGAAACGAACTGAACAACTTTGAATGAAATTGTTTGCAGTTTTGAGGCCATACCTGATATCTACTTGTGCAGGATGGAGGTTGTAGCGGTCGATACACGGTTTGTATGGCTCTAGCAAATCGACTCAAAATGTTATTCAACACAGGAGCTCCCATCAGTAAACCCATGTCACAGGCCTCCAGAGCTTTCTGAAGACAAATAATAATAGTAATAATAAAACGACATTTTCAACATACAAGTTTTTTATTTATTTTTATATTTTATTTTTCACCATACATCATCTTAATGATGGTCAGTCACTGCAAAAATGTGGAAAACACATCAATCTTAGATATCGTTTGAAAATAGTTTGAAAATGCACTTGACTCCCCATAGGATACAACATTCAGCTTATTACATTCTTTACATAAATTAATTTCCTCTAATCACAAAAACTGTTACTTCCCGTATTACCCAACAATTCATCAAGGTAAACAGACGTACACTCAAAGGTAAACAGACGTACACTCAAAGACGTGCACAAGCAGAATACAAATTGTCGTATGCAAACTCAGGTGTGTGTCCCATCTACTCGTTGTACTCATGTCTATTACCTTATAACTAGCCTGGACTGCATCCTCTGTACTCTCCTCATGTTCATCTTCTCCACAGATACACATAGCTTTTAGAAGTGATGCGTACGTATAGACATATCGCCAGGCTATGTCTACGTCTTTCCAATGTCCCGTGTTGAGTTTCTCCCACGTGTAGCTCAAGAGCTCTTCGGACTTGTTCCGGGATTGGTGCAAGTTGCCTTGGAAGAAATCATCGGCGCACTCTTGAAGCAGGAGGCATACGGCACAACCAATCACTTCCTTGAAGAAGTATTGTAAAATTTGAAAATACTTAAACAAATTGATGCATGTTTACAAAATATATGGTAAATGGTAAATGAGCCCCAGTAAAAAACAAAGGCACAAGATAAAGATGATCATTACTAGCAAACTAGAATTTACTGATATCAACTGCCTCCTCTTTTTGGCGATTGTGTGTCTGCAGGGCCCGCTCAAGTTTTGATCAAATTAGAGTGAAAGGTGTTTTTTATCATTCTAAAATTACTTTATCAACCTAAAAAATAATTCAAATGTCAATTCAAATGACACAATATTTTGTAATTTTGAACAGTTTCTTGCGCGCGGTAGAAAATGCTTTACCTAGCTAGCTAGGCTCAAAATGCTGGCGCATTCTCCTTTGTTTTCTTCAAGTTCAATCAAATTTAAATATTCGTACCTGCGCAATATCTTCGAGAGCCAATTCGTTGACATTCTCAGGAACAACGCTTCTCAGAGCCATTGGAAATCCCTCCATCTTTCAACATCTGCTACATACAGATTGATAAATTAAATATTGTATTTTACTTCTAGAAAGTTGCACAGGGCGCTGCCATCTTGATTTACCATTTATCTTTAACAGAGGGCGGGCTTCAACTTTTGCGGAGTCATTAATTTCCCTCGACTTGAGACACGACATTTTTCAATCACAACATTTGTATTCATTTTATAAAACGTCCTAATTATTTGGTCGTAATTAGAAAGGTGAGTAGAATTTACAGGAGAAAAAGACTGTAAAAACAAGAAAACTATCCCCTCAAAAATAAAACACTGCAAAAGGGGCGGAAAGAGGGACGCAGAGGGCGGACTAACTTAGTAAATTCGTGGGAATTGTTTTTCTCTGAATACATGTTCAACTTGTATGTACAAAATAAACACGTTTTAGGACCTATGCAACCTCTGGGAAAAAAAATTGTTTTGGGGATAGTAAATTAAATAATTTAGCATAGACCAATTTTATTTTATGTTTTCAATAATTTCGCATTCAAAAGTAAATCACTTATTTTATTACATGAAGAAGAACAAATAGCAATTTAAAAAAGACAAAGGGAACACATCTTTAAAACAAGTTCAATGGCACTGACTGCTTGCGTTTATAACTTTAAATCCAGGGTGTTTTTGTATAGCTCCAATCGCCTACATAATATTGAGGTCTGATTGTTGTGGTATGTTTGCTTATTGTTCCAAGTCAAGACAAACAAAGTGTTTCAGGCAAAACACATTTTGTGGGTTATTGCAATAATATTGGTCCCCGGTAAACCAGAGCGGGGCGTTGACACACTTTCTTACGGGTCTAGCGCTCCGATAGACGGCGCCGAAAAGAGCCGTCACGGCAGGCGCGGTTCCAGAGCCAATATTTTAAGGGGGATAGACCCTTCGCACATGACGTCAACTTCTACCCCCCCCCCCCCCCCCCCTAGCTGGAGTTATACAAGTAATAATGTTCGCTTAGCAGCTACACCCGGTACCGTGGGCGTGGATTGAGCGCTAATTAATTGCCTTAACTCAAGCTTTGACGGTCAGACAGTAATAATACCATAAGAAACTAATAACAGGATTTCAGAGAAAAGATATCGAGCAGCACCGCACGGGCAATCTCGAACACCCGAGCCACTAATTAATTAATCTACAAATCACCCTATAAAGTATTTCCGTTACATTAACGCCAAAACAATCCCCGAAATCTACCCTTCCGTCTATTTTCAAGTTGTTGAGGGGTTTTAGCGGGCCCCGCCCAGCCGCTTGACGGTGTTCGCGTGGCTGACGTGTCGTGGGCCCCCGGTTGGCTAGATCCCAGGGGAACAGAACCCGTTGACGTCTTGGGGGCACAAGGGGCCGACCTTGATCACCTCTGGCTAATGTGAGAGGTAAGAGTTACGACGTGTATATAGCGGGTACAGGTGTTAGCCTTTCCTCGTGCGCTGTATTTCAAGTAAACGCCGAGTCCTTGAGAAGGAGACTAGATGCACTTATATCGAACTGCCTCGTCAGTCGCGTATTATTTAGTGAGGTGGTGGCATAACAACCCTCACTCTTGCTACGGTTTCTTTGACTATCACCAACTCATGCAGAAACACCGGGAAGCACTCTCCTCGAGTTAAATTTAGTTCCGTAGTCTGCTCATCTGCTCCAGTCCTAGTTCCGATCTGGAATTCTTTTCGGCAGACAATATTTCATCCTTGACAGAAATCCTACCTTTATTTCAGCGCTTGGTTTAGTTCCAATAATTGGTGACCAATGTTCTTTTAGTCGAGTTCTCCTACTCGATAGACGTTTCTGCAGGCGTCCGATCATGATGAACGGATTTCCCCTATGATACAAGATTGTGTCATCACCGAATCTGATCTGTCGAGAGGAACTTACATTCGACATCCGCTCCGGACGCGCTGACGTCAGCCAGTAACCGACCATCTACCGCACCCGATTTGAGTTACTTTGAGGGGAATTTATTAGAGATCTTTAAGATCTTAGATCCACACCCCCACGAAGTACATAAGCCACCTTGGGGAAGGTTTTGTTTTTGCTGGGATCAGCGGGTTACTTACCCATGTAGCGTCAACGCAGCTTGCTTAACTAGACTGCGGACATCTGCGAAATACCACCTGTGTGCCTTGTTTATACACTTAAAGGAGTGTTCTCTACACAACCAAGACACCAAACATGCATCTGATAACGAGTTTTGTAACTCAGAGTGCTGCTTTCATGCTTCTGAGTCTGAACTGGGGTTTTCCTGGGTCCGTAGCCGGGCTAAACCAAGCAGATCACGCGACAGAATTTGTCTATCAGAACCACAACGAACTGGTTGTGTTGTTGCACGAGATTGCTTGGAAATGCCGGAATATTACGAGATTGTATGACATTGGGAGGAGTGTACAGGGACGCAGGCTGTATGTCTTGGAGATGTCGGATAATCCAGGGGTACATGAAGTGGGTAGGTATCTTATTATTAGTAGTAATTTTTGGTTTATTAAAAAATCAAACGTCACAGCCCTATATAATCCAATTATCTAACTTATGGTGTCTTAAAAGAAAAAACGACAAAAGAAGGGTTACTTTTAAAATGTTGAAATTATTGGTCAAAATTACGGTTATAGCTTTTATTTATTTTTGTTTTAGGCCTATTTGTAATATTACCTTTAGCTCAATTTGCACACGCGAATGTGAAACAAATATTGAAAGCTTAGGCCATAAAGTCCTTTTATATTCGCACTTGAAGAAGTTATTGTGATGATAAGACAAAAGAACAACCACAAACCTAAATACCGCAAAATAATACATATTAAAACTGCCACCGAAACGGACTAAAAGCGACCGCTACTTAAACGAAATTCCAAATCAAAATAGGAAAACCTCTTTCCTGTTTCCATCAGTAATATACTGCGTAATAGCTACGATTTCTCACGGTTTCAAGGTTAAAAAATACAGTATTTCACAGAACTAAATATACAAACCTTAGCTCACCCCATTATCAAAAGGACAAAGAATTGCCACCATCCTAAATTGCTTCTTTCACAATGCAACAAAGCAATAGGCCAACATGTCAAAAATGCGTATCAATGTCCAACGTGGTCATTCCAGATGACTTGGCCAGGTATTGACGAGGCCACAGAACGCTGAAAAAAATAACACTCAGCGCTACAGGAGAATGTGTTACGCAGAATTGGGATAACCTGACGAACATGAGTGAAGCTAAGAAGCTGAGAAGCTGGAAAGAGGGTATTTGGATCTAAGAAGGAAAGGAATCCAGTTATATGACGTCACTTTAAAGTTCCTTGTGTTCCACGAAATTTGCCTGCGGGTATATCCCCGTGACATTTCAGAAAATGTGCATGCAGTATATAGTAACGCATTCCCAAGCCCAGTTGCTGTGAACCGAATTAAAGGTGTTCGTTTTAATTTGTTCCCTCAACTTCTTCCCCATTGAAGTGACTTTTGTCATAGGGGCCTACACGCGCACGCAAATCGCTAAAATGTGTATTCTTCCGCTTCTAATTAGCCTTTTTTAGGTATGGCTGACAAAATAGGAGGGCGCTGTTTGAAATGTCCCCGAGCATTGGCATCATCAACGCGGGGAGCTCGGATACTAGACCGTGAATATCTGGCCATCATCAACGCGGGGGAGGCAATACCGTAAATGGCGCCAAAATCCAGGCACCACATTTGGCACAAACACGTCCGCCACTAATAAGATCCCCTGGACATTGACGTTTAGCTTGAACCCTAGCTCCTACGACCAATACGAACCTACAACAAGTCAACATGGCGACTTTTAAGCTAACCCTGCCAAAAAACAAAGGTTACCATGGAGGACAAATATGGGAAAATGGGGATAAGTCATGGGGCGGGGAGGGGGATAGATTGGGGTGGGTAAAGCGCCCCCCTTCTCGCTTTATCAATGCATTTATTGGCTTTCTTAATTGATTTGATTACTTCAAAATCCAGGAATTCAACGCCCTACCCACCACCTTAAAAGCAGCGGTGTAACTTGGGTTGAATCAGGGGGCAACTGCGGTGCACCCATTTTTCAAGGGGGTCACTGAATGGCAACTGCATAAAGTTTGTGTGCAATTCGAAATGTCAAAAGGGGGCACCCAGGGGAACTGATCTTCGATGGGGTGGTGAGTGGGCGTGACCCCCCCCCCCCCTTTCCCAGTTATGCCACCACCTAAAAGAAACCTAGATCCACTTTTACAACATACGATTTGGAAGTCGTGACGCATT
The DNA here is from genome assembly GCA_037893245.1 of Crossaster papposus. Taxonomy (NCBI): domain Eukaryota; kingdom Metazoa; phylum Echinodermata; class Asteroidea; order Velatida; family Solasteridae; genus Crossaster; species Crossaster papposus. The sequence goes on from JBAIAA010000756.1 coordinate 353,223, forward strand.
TTGTTCGTGACAAACGGCCACGTTCAAGACTATAACCTGTCAACATATCAATGAGTCAACCGTGATATAAAGTGGTAGCAGGGGTGTCCCATAGCGAGTTGATTGTGTAAGACACCGTCAACTTGGACTAGAGAGAGAGTAGATGGTTCACGACCCGAGAGGAAACTAGCTGCAATAACACCGAATCAGTAACTAGCTAGGTGAGACAAACATAAGGTGACATGAGTTGATCTCTCTAATAAAAACAATGGATGCGCCAATAAATGATGTCTTTCATCCGTCGGAAACATGAAGTAAATGTACATTGTACTGAAATTATGCATATTAAAACAATAAACTATTTTCACAGCTTTCCATGGAATGTCATTTGAGGCTATTGAGCTGAGTGAGAATCAGATATACACACGGGTATTTAGATACAAATGAGATTTTAATCATTAGAGTCAAGGATGAAACTTTACTGTCAGATATTGAGTTTTAGATACGACAAAAATGTACTATTTCCCCCAAAGAATATTGATGCACGTATGCAGGGATTTTACCAAGTATGATGACGTAACGCATTACAGACAACATAACCATTTAAAACAACATGAATTCATAAGATCATTATGGGATAGTCTGGTTGCTAATGTCTGGGTCTAGCTCTCCAAAGGTTGTGGGTTTGAATCCAGCTGGTTTTTTTTGTCGATTTGTTTTTCACTGTTTGATATTTTCTTTAAAAGAGAAAATAAAGCCCAAGAACCTGACTTGCAACTCAATGTGTATTAATTATAGGCCAACAATAATGTTTGGAGATGTGTAGGATATGGTTGACGAAGCTGGATGTGTATAGTTGTAAACCAGATTACCATGGTGCTTGTTTCCTTTTGCGATCGAGGATCGAAAAACAAAAGAAAACAATGGGAACAAAAGATCCTCGAAGGACGGTTTCTCTGTCCTCGATCGGCAAGATAAGCGTAAAGCAATGGGGTTAGGTTTCAGTAAGGGAATAAAGGAAAACACAATAGGGAATCCTCGGTCGTAATGGCAATTCACGAACTATAGATTTGTACGTGTGATTGCATATAATTTATGCCCCTAGCATTTGATAAAAACTTGTGTGCACATGACTTTTTTTACTTAGATGTTTTCATCGGATGACGTCAGCCCACCGCGCCTATACAGTGCAGTGAAAAGTTAATACATAACTTGAACCGTGGAGGAATTACATGATGTTTTGTGCACCACTTCGCGCGAAGGCAACATACAGCAAGATGTGTTGATTGAAACGACTTGTATGATTAATCATGTCTTAGAACTCCGCCCTTTCAAAGTACAGTGACACTAGACTGGGTACCCATGATCTGTGAGGTTAGGTGTTCAGTTCAAGAATGGGTTGTATCAGCTTTAAAAAAAATCTTAAAAACCACTTTCCTTTCTTTTATGGCAAAGAAGTTCTTTCTGTAACAAGAAAACACAAACTTTATAAACTTTAAGAGCGTAACTAGAGTTTAATCAGATTCCTGACGTACTGGAAAGACTACCATGTAAATCATGGAGTTAAGCCACCCATAATTCATTGCGTTTCCCCTCGCAATATTATGTAGAGGAGACTAGCCAAGACAGATTTATAATGAATTTCAGACTCTATGAAATACGGACTCATTAGTAGTATTGCGCATGCTTAATTAAGTGATGATCGTGATAATTAGAAGAGTGACCGGAGTCACGTGAGATGGAGAGTCTTATTGTTATTGACTGGAGTCTTTTCCAAACGGACCACTCACTGTATTCGACAGTGCATCCGCTAACGAAAAGGCTTTGCAAACTGCAAATAGGGCGTGAACTTTTAATGCAAATTCGACATAGGCAAAGCGTCTTCACGCACCCAACTACCCATTCAGTAGTCGCGCTGGCCTGCGTTGCATATCTAATTTGCGCGTATAGTACGTGTTGATAATCGCAGTTAATTCTGCGATCGCTGATTGACCCTCTAGGAAAGCCTGCTGGGAAATAAGGAAAAAGATAAACCGCTGGATGCAATTTGCAAAGACAAATGCGTGGTCTATAATCGTGTCGTTAGCGGTGGGCGCGTGCAATGCGTAGAAAGAATACCATACGTGCACAATCAAATATCGAATTCAGTCGTCTTCGGTAAAGACTATTGTCTGGCTAGCTAGGTAGACGCGCTGTATGCTCGCTGTGCAATGTCCTTTTCGTGTACCCGAGTACCCGCGATGAGACAATCAAATTATTGTCCGTATAAGACCAAAAAGCGCAAGAAAAACGAGACTTATTGAATTTCCTGGCAGGGTCATACAGGAAGCAAGAAGGTTAATTCGCAGCCACTGGAGAAAATTGGGGAGATATGTAAGGTATTTTCCTTTCAGTGATTTCAAAAGAACTTTACTTCAGATAATGCCTTTACGCAAAACCATTTTTATGCTAGCGAAATGTACCGAACTCCCTTGAACTTCGTACCTACTTTTAAAAGACTCTGAGAACAATGACAGTAGCACCATACATTACAAATACAAGGATAATTCCGCACAGGGCTACCTTACTTCAGACAAAATTAACTTTCCCAGTAAAATAGATACAAAATATAAGTCGAAATAACCCCACATGATGTCGAATGTTCAGTTATTGTCGTTGGGTTGTTTTGGTTTTTTTCAAATGAAAACCCGATGTTTACACGATACCTTGTTATTGGCAAACCTTTAACTTGTCTGGTGTGAACAACCAGTGAATATGTTTACAGTAACACATTTTGGTTATAATGGCGAACACAGTCTCACCTGCGTGATCAATTTGTCAGAGGCTCAGACGTACATTATAGGGGTGCAAGCATGGCTCTCCAGGGGTACCCAAGGGGGGTAGTAACTGCGTTTGGGGAAATCAATGTGCTTGGCAATCGGACATGGAACTTTCTCGTATAACGTTTATATCGTGTTTCATCATAATGGCATTTCGTAAAATGGAAATTTGCAGATTAAAAGTCCTTTGATGTGACAAGATGTGAAATATGAAGCGATGGCTTTTTGGTGATGAAACAGTTTGTTTGACATTTGAGAGAAATCCGCAGGGGTCAAAACGACATGTCTGCTTCATTTTTCATTCATTTCAGGTTATTTATAGTTGCGTTTAGAAAAGATTTAAAGGTATAGGATACACCATTTGCAGATATCGAAAATATTTACTAATGAATTATTAACTTATCTTACTTATATCTTACTCATTTGAAAGTAAATAAGGATTCTAGGCATCCAGCATAAAGATTACGCTAGATTTCCTGTAATTATTCCAAAAAATAGAATGTTATTTACATGTACATACAGACGGCGATCGCGAAAAAATTAAAATAACATAAGAATAACTGCCCGACGCCAGTTGAAAATAAACGCCGTTTTTCGTGCTTTTTTAGGCAATTATTATTGTAAAACTTCGGACATGTCAGTTAAACGGTATTTACTATAAAATACAACCCCCCAAATCCACCCATTCATTATAATTCAAGCAATTACCAATAGCGTATCCTACCTTTAATTAATACCCAATATTTATCGACGGTTTGTGGAACTAAATAAACGAAACAGGTGAAACGTGTGAGATTTATAGCGTTCAAAACAATTGTGGACAGCCTCGACGTGAATAGCCTCAACGTGAATGGTTTGATGCTCCTTGTGCTCAGACTGATTGGCCTGAAATTACCATAAGACGGAATGCGCATGCCTCGCTAACCGGTGTATACATATTGTAACAAAGGTGATTTTAGCACGGGTAAACGTGACAGGGTCGAACCGGATCGGTTGAGGTAACGGCTGTGTGACCTGGGGCTGGGGGGGGGGGGGGGGTGGGGGGGGGGGGGGGGTGGTCTTCAACCAAAAGTTCACCTTATTATAAGAAAAACGTAAACACCTCATTATAAAAAGAGGTAAATTAACGGAAGGGAGGATTGAGGTATTGAAGGGAACCAGGATAAGCTTGACACCTATGCAGTGAGGCAGTTAACTGGAAATTACCGCTTTCTCCAACGTTTCTCCAACGCTTTCTCGGTCACGACTCGAGTCACATCTTACCCCTTTAACGCTTCAATTCGCTTCGCGTTTGACTTGCCTTTTTCCCCAAAAAATAAACTGGTTCTCTTCCACAGAAGTCGGTAAATTGCTTGGACACTCGCCGAGATTTCATATCCGTTTAAAATTCCGAAATGTATACGTTGATTTAAAATAACAACTTGAGCCCGGTATTGAATTAAACTGGATACTTATGTTGTCATGTCCTGGGTATGTTGTTCCATGTTCTTCACGCGATTTGCCTCACGGGCGCAACTTTTGTAAAATATTTTCCCGGTGACCGAAGGTCAGTGTTCGGGTAGAATACGCCAACAAACATTAGCTGAAATAACAACATCTCGTGTTTGCGTGTGATATTTAATAGTGAACTCGAGTCACGCAAAGCGGGAAAACAACCTATTTTGGGAGGACAAGATTTTTCAGGAATTTGCTGAAAGAGATTTTGTGTCACTCAAAGAAAGTGCATTGATTCCTAGTACTGGTCTTCTTTGACTTGCTGCCAAGGCGAGCCTGGCCGATATCAAATGTCGGACTCGGAACTAAATAAAATAGCCTAATGGTCAAAAGAGGTAAATCTGTAATTGTCTGGGTTTTAAAAATAAAAATCGTCACTTTTCTTTGAGTATCAGCAACTTCAACTTACCGTTCTTAAATGATAAAAAAACTACTGTAATTTTGTGTGTACAAATTACAGCCATTATTTATTTTATTTCAATTATTTCAATTATGATTTTATTACCTGTATCGACACACCCTAATTGTTAGAGATTTTGTTCGTTTGTTGGGTTGTTTGTTTGTCTGTCTCCCCCCCCCCCCCCTAAGTTTTGGTAACGTCCCAGAAACCCAGGCCTCGAGCCAATATACATAGTTCAGTTGGATTTGTTTTATTCAAAATGTTTCATCTTGAGCTTTGCAGACGTCATTGAGGTTTCCCGATGTAGTGATGAGTGAGAATATAAGTAGAGCACAGACAGGGATCTGGGAAGCATGACGTTAGAGAATATTGGACAGGCATCCCACGAGGCACCTGAGGCACCTGACTCATATTCATCGAACAGGTCTCACAAATACCAGATTTCTAAAATCCAGGCTGATGCGTGTTCGCTAGTACACTATAATTACGTCATCCGACGCCAAAATGCATAATTAACTCCGTTAACAAACTCGGACGTGACACCCCACAAAAAAAAAAAAAACCCAAAACCCCCCCCAAAAAACAAAAAAAAACGGCCTGACATGAGGCAACAAATGGTATGGAAAATAACTTTCACATTATTGTAAAACACAGAAAGAGCAAAGATTAAAATGCTCTTCATCTTCAAAACCCACCTTTCATAAAAGACATTACATATTTTGTTCTCTCTCACATCCACGTCCCCAGGGGAACCCGAATTCAAGTATGTGGCCAACATGCACGGGAACGAGGCTACAGGGCGCCAACTACTCATCTTCCTGGCCCAGTACCTCTGCGAGGAGTACACAAAGAAGAACAAACGAATCCAGAAACTAATCAATAGTACCCGGATTCACTTACTCCCCACCATGAACCCTGATGGGTTTGAGATGGCGTACCGTAGATACGTCACCATGGTGAGTTGCTAATACTTCGTCAGTTATAAGACGCTGTGTTTGTTTGTTTGTTACTTCGATTTAAAACAGTCATTTTTACTCCTCCTTTTTCTCCCGCTGTTCCTCTTTGAAAAAAAACTTTATCATTCCTCTTTTAAAGTTGAAGTGTTTTTGTTACCGTGTCTTCTCGCATTTCTTCTAGGGTCGCGTGCCGTCCATGTACGGCCGAGGTAACGCTAACAACGTGGACCTAAATCGTGATTTCCCGGACTTGAACGATATCATGTACAAACACGAGCAAACTGGAGGCGCTAACAACCATCTGCTGCAACTCATACGGGAAAATAAAGAGGTTTGTATGGAATGGACCCAAGCATGAAGACCTTATGTTCTGCAGATCTCTCTCAAAAACATTATCTGCTAGGATTTGAACCACTAGTTGCGATAATCGTAACCCACCATCCTCCCGACGGTCGGGAGGATGGTGGGTTACGATTATCGCAACTATTGAACCACATACCTCCAGCAAAATGGGTCTCATGCCCAGTTCCCCTTAATACCTATGCCATGGTGCCGGGCCTATTACAGAGTTCAGCTTACTGCTGATATATATTTCTACGGAAATGCCAACATGCGGTAACCATTTATTTATCTGCTATCGCAAATCCCTGTGTTGAAATTTGAACAATGAATCTGTTTATTTCCTATCGATATCTCCTGTAATCTTTATGTCCGTTTGACGTCATTTGTCAAATGTATGTTCCTGATAGCTAGGCCGTCATTTGCCAAATGTTCCTGATAGCTAGGCCTAGGCCGAGTTGCTTGATATGTTATTACGAACTATGAACTTAACGTTGCACACTCGAATAAACGTACGCCAAATTCCGAAATTCAGGGGAAAATACTAGCAACTATCCAAAGTGTTTGACACACACTTAAAGCTTATTTCATCAAAGCTTATTTCATCATAAGAAATTAAAGCTCATTTCATCATCTTTCAGTTTCTGATTAATTTTGTGTTGATAGCCGATGACCTTTGTTCTGTGGCCCATCGTCATCGCCCAATTTCATCCAAATTTCACAGCAACACAAACTGGCCGTCATGTGCACGGCATCTAACCCCCTTTTATGGATGTTTTATTATTTATTCTTATAAATAAACCCTTAAGTTGATGGCCCACAAAATGCTTTAATAACAGAGATTTGTTGAGGGCACATTGTGATTTGGTCCGCGTATAGGCAACGTTCGGGCGTGATTTTAATTTCGAAAAGAGGAGGGGTTGGAACGGACACAGTTTACGTGCACAGGGAGCTATATTTACTGCGGGAAAATTCTGATGGGTAGTGAGTTTGCATTTCTCGCCCATCATGTATGGATGATTTTCAGCCTATTTTGAATTAAAATTAAGATTAAGATTTAAGGTTTTACTTTTTGTAGGACAACTCGAGGGCATGACCGCGTCGAGCCGGATGTCAAGAATGTTTAAGGATGATTAATCGAGGTTTTCTTCCTGTATGCCTCACGGGGATAGAATTACACGTGGTTACATATCGGTACATTTCATGCATTAGGAATTTGCAATAAAAATAAGTTTATCTGAGGATATCTAACTTTTAGCGAGTCTGGGGATTTTCAAAAGTTCACCGAGCGTAAAAGGGATAAAATGACAGAAGTAAACGACCCAAAGCATCCAACTTGAGACAGGTCCCAAGGTGTTCAAGTCAAATGTCAAGTTGAACCGAAATTAATTTATATTGAATCCTCGGCCTATCCGCTTGTCAACTAACTATTCAGTTTCCATACTAAACCTTGTGAACATTGTATAATTAAACTTGTCAAGAAATTATTTCTCTTAAAAACATGGCAACATGTATCCACCAATGTTTTTAATACGGCTAGTTTTTTGTTTTGGTTAATTTATCTTAAATTACGACGTCTGAGCTTAGATCGATTGCACAGAAAAGGTTTATACTTACACACAAAAAGCCGGTTTGCCAAACTAGAAGTATTTCTCATATCGTGGGAACCTTTCCAAGCGATCGCTCTCTAAAGTGAAAAAAGGCCCAGGAATCTCACATGTGTATGGATTAATACAGTCAGAAATGACCTGCTGTCCCCTTTTCCCGTGCATCTCCTAACCCTTAACCTACCCTAACCTACCCCACTCCGACCCCAGATTCGCCAACCAGAGACCCAAGCCATGATGGACTGGATGACCCAGTATCCCTTCGTCCTCTCAGCCAACATGCACGACGGTGACTTGGTAGCTAACTACCCGTACGACAAGAGCCGTAATACCCGTAAGATGTACTCCGCCACGCCCGACGATAACCTGTTCCGTGAGCTGGCCCTGACTTACTCGCTGTTCCATCGGACCATGGCCACCAGGGCGCAGCCTTGTCGCTTCCAGGGGGCTAAGCTGTTTCGAGACGGTGTGACTAACGGGGCCGATTGGTACATTGTCACCGGAGGTAATAGTTTCTGCTAAAAGATATAGTACGCATCCGCTGACGACAAAGTCAACATGGAGAAACAAAGGATGGGACACATTATTTTGTCACTGCGCACACACAATCAAAATTCCCACAAACCCTATTGGTTGTTTGGTGGCAGCGTACCATATAATGACAAACTAAAAGGCCCTGTCACACTTTTGCGTATCCTAATTCCTTATGAGTTGCGCATTGACATTTTTTTCATACGCACAATATGCACCTCATATGCATCTCAATCGTTTTGTGTAAGTTTTATGTACGTAGGCATGCGCACAGTACGGCCCAGTACGCCGGATAGTTTTGGGCAAGCACAAAACTACGCAGCGTACGCTGTTACGCAGGTCATAAGTTATAAATACGCAGCGCATCGGTCCCGCATCGGTCGAGCGCGGTACAAGTACGCTATGTGTTCGTGGGGGATAAGCGGTTCATACGCGGTAATACGCTGATGTTCACGCTATGGAATCTGCACTGGTACTGACAACAGCGGGAAGCCGCCGCCTTTTTATAACGCGTGGCGAGCGGCGGACATGCGACGGAAATACGCTCGACATTCGTCGGAAGTGCGTCAGGCATGCGGTCAGGATAAGTAGGGTGCGTCTGGAATACGCTCGGCATGCGCACTGCATACGCAGCTATTCGCAGCAGTAAAATAGTGTTGCGCACTGCATACGCAACTCATACGCACCTCATACGCCATGGATGCGCTGAATTCGTTACTTATACGCTAGGTGTGCGTCGCATATAAGTCAAAGTAATCGAAACATTTTGAAATTTTGAGCGTACGGCTGCGTATTGAAATTTTTTAATAAGGAACTCATAAGTACTTGATATACGCAAAGGTGTGACAGGGCCTAAAGACCCGCTTGATTTTATGTGTGGACATGCGTCTTACTCTTAAAATGATTATTACTGAAGATACTTACTTGACTGGCCTGTCTGTCTCTTCTTGGAATCTTAGGGATGCAAGATTACAACTACCTCTCCAGTAACTGCTTCGATATCACCTTGGAGCTGGGATGCGACAAGTTCCCTAGAGAGGAGGAGCTTAAACGAAAGTGGGAGGATAACAGGGAATCGTTGATTGAGTATATAGCCAAGGTGATACAATGAGTTTGTTTAGGAGGATTGGGTTTGGAGAGTATAATTTGAAGGTGTAATTTTCTGGGTTTATGTATTACAAAATAGCCTTTATCGAAGCAGTTTAATAACTTTGAAAATTGAAGATTTGAAAAACGTACAAATGTGTAATTACTTACAACAATTTATTTACATTTCATTTTCAATTTTAGTTAATCCTATTAAGATGTATATTAAAATATGTTTAAACAGTGTAATTTCAGTCTTGTTATACTATGATATTTTCGTTCTGTTTTACAAAAGTGCTAGTTATATTTATATAACAAATGTCAATAAAAATGATGACAAATGTCCTGCATTTGAGTCTAAACATAGCCCATTGTTCTAAATGTTGTCTTTAATTGATTGCTTTAAACAGGTGCATACAGGCATTAAAGGCCAGGTGACAGACGTAGACAAAAACCACATAGCAAATGCCGTAATAAGAGTGACGGGTCCCAGCATTGCTCATGACGTCACAACGGGTAAGACACAGACAACCCTACAGTGTGGGGACTTTCATGATACATGTATATAAACAAACACCCTATACTTCAGGCATGTTGTACATGTATATACGTAGGGCCTAATCATAATAACAGGCTGGTTGCGTAATGTTCAATGTTCTTACTCAAAAAACAAATGAGGTGAAAGATGCATAAATAAACAGAAATTAAATTGTCAATAACAAATAATTAAGAAAAGAGAAAAGTCACTTTTAGGTAATAAACTTGAGCAAAGCATCTCAAACTAATGAAACCCTTTTGTTTCTCATCTTTTATTAGCTGCTAGTGGAGATTATTGGCGTTTACTTCTACCCGGTGTATACACAGTCACCGTCCATGCTAGGGGGTATAAACCCAAGACAGTGGTAGTACCAGTACGGAGATACCGACCCACTAAGGCCAACTTCATCCTGAAACCTCTCCCCAAGGAATCTTCGGGATGCAAGCTGAGACAGCTGGAGGAGGAAGGCTATCTGCTCGGTGGGTTCAGGGCTGCATTGAGACAGTTTGGGTTCCTTGGAGATTATTGTGATGGGTTGGTAGAGAGAAGGGAGGATGTGTTGGCAAGTAGGGAGGATGCAACAGCATCTCCCGGTGAGAATGTTAAAGAAAGAAACAGTTTCCCAGGATGATGGGATTGAGCTAACAGCTTGTCATGAGTCAAACTTTCAGTTCATATTTTTTATGAATAATTCAAAATTCTTTCTATCTCTTCTCATATTTTACTCTTTTCATGTTGTAGATGAACGAGTAATATGTCACCCTTTTATTTATAAAGCTAGCAGTTTTAATTTGTTTTTATTTTTTACATATAATACAATGTATATAATATATAATTTTGTATTGGGGGTGGGGGGGGGGGGGGGGCTTCTACAGTTACACTGGGGTCAGGTATTGGTAGACAGCAAGTTTGAATTCACAGATTTTATTAGAGTATTATAAAATATATTTAATTATCTTATTATCCTTATATTAAATAGTAACGATTTCAAATGGATTTTTTCTTCCCAATTCAATTTGATACCTTTAAATAATTGTAATCTCTCCCTTTTGGATCTACATGTAGCTCTAAATCTGTTGAATCTGATCTTTAAGGATTTGATGTTATGCACCGATTAATATAAACTAACAATCCTCATTTTGTATAAAGGATAATTACGAAATATAATAAATACTACTTACTATTGTAAATAAACTATTAGCAACAAACAATTCATAAACTTCTGACACGGCTTAACATTATTTCCATATTACTCCCTAATACAACAACGGCACCTTTTCTATTTATCTACATATATCTCTGAAGGATGGTATATAAATTATATTCACATATATTTGGATTAAACAGTTACATTTTTCACATAGATCTGTGTAATTTAGTTTTGCAATATTTACTGCATATATCAACTATTCCAGCCATTTTAACTGCACACTGGAGCTTAATCCACCTGCCAATTATCTCATGAACCTGCTGAGCTGGGGAAAATGTTACTCAGCAAGAACGTGGATGATCTCAGCAAATTGGCCTGATTTTATTGGCAACTTCTTTGAACCATCCTAAAGCCGCGTTCGCATTGGACTTTTTTTGGTAAAACCTACAGAGAACTTAACCAAATTAAATCCAATGCGGACAGGCGGTAACATTGTCAAATTGTCCATTTTACCCTCCGCAACAGTAAGATCTACAGGCCCAAGCTTCTAGCGGAGGATTTAACATCGTGAACTTTGACAATCACTTACCGTAACATTTGACAATATTAAGTCCAATGCGAACGCGGCTTAAGTCGTGTTGTCTGTAGCTTAAATGTTTTCAATTAGTTATTCATTTATAAACCTCTTATTTCAGATTAATGATTATTTACACGAGACAAGCAGTATTCCTTTTTCTAAATTTTGAAATTAACGAGGTTCTATTGTCTTTGGCTATTCTGATAAAAAATAAAGAAAATATTTTTTAGAGAGTAAACATTTGGCAATACATTATCAAACTAAAAAACTTTATATAAAAATGCATAGCATGATTTAAACTTGTTTAATACAGGTGACTTGTTGAATACAAAAATTTGAAAATTAAACAAATTACCTCGGTAACTCTTTAGAAATTGTCATCTGAATTTCAAAAAAGGAAACAAGTATAAATTTGACTTCCAAACAAATTAAATTATATTTCTGAAACACACCAGCAGCAATGAAAGTGTAACATAAATTAATATGATAAACAGCACACAGTTAACTATTAAAGGTAGGATACACCTTTTGCAGATATCAAAAATATATACTACTTAATTATTAAGAAATATCCTACTCATTTGAAAGTAAATAATGATTCTAGGCATCCAGCAAACTAATTGTGCTAGATGTCCTGTTATTATTCTGAAAAATTGAATTTTATAAAAAAAAAATCGCGATCGCCGTGAAAAAACAAAGATAACGAATAACTGCCCGACACCGGTTTAAAACAAACGCTGTTTTTCGTGCTTTTCTCGGCATCCATGATTGTCAAACTTTGAACAGGTCAGTAAAACGATATTTACTATAAAATACAATCCTCCAAATCCACCCATTCATGATAATTCAAACAATTACCAATGAACAAGTTTAAACTAAATTAAAACATACAAAAATAAACCACAAGGGTTTACCAAAAGTAAAAGTAAAACATGTTAATTTAAATCCCATTAGGCAAACAAATTCTGTGCATACAACATAAAACATAAAACTTTTATTAAAGATGTGCGTTTTGTGCTATGTTTTGCAAACATTAATGCCATACAAATTTGACATGAACAACGTAAAACACCAACAAACTTAATAATAATGAATGACACCCATGCAAACAAGTTAAACAGTTGAAGCTCTCACAGTTTTGTGTCAACAATGTCTTCTGAAGAATCGGAAGGTGTGGATATGCTGACTTGAATGTCTTCTGCAGAGTTTGCCCCTCCAGTGGTGGTATCGGTGGACTCCCCTATCGCAGATAGTGGAGTGTCCTCAAATCCTTCATTAGCAAACACCATGGAGGATGTTCCACTAGAGACCGAGCCTTCGCCGGACTGTTCCACATTTTCTGCCTACAAACATTAAAAAACATTTTTTCAAATTTTCTCAGAAAGTTACAAATTGTCTAGCCTACTACTGTCACAAATGCTTTTTGTTAGTGTTGACTGGATTAGAGGTTAACAGGAATCTTAATCTTGGCTAGGTCTGCCTGGACTAGTAGTTGGTTATTTAGATTTGCATATATTATGTCATTTTGATGGCGTGGGTTCTAATCCCACCATTTACGAAATAGTTTTGTGGATCACATACTTTCTTTTTAAAGCTATTCAAGCGGGAAAGGGACATATATAAAAGTGTTGTGCTGGAGGTTGAGGTGTGGTCATTTTAGTTTGTACTGGGTCTGGGGAACACCGTACAGGAGAGGAGTTTAATTTTTCAGATAAGTCTCTTTGATTTTGTTGTTTCATTTTGTCCTCTCCTGTTTAAATTTTGGCATCACTTCTTTTTAGTATATTTTTGTGCCATTTTGGGCCGTTACTCCAGCCTCCAGCACCTTCTTTCTACAACATATTGTAACTTTATTTTGCTTGTATTAGTAATGGTATATGTTTCTTCGTTTGGGTCAAACCACATGTATAATAATAATTGAATCATTTATAATCAATAATAAATTGCACATATATTGCCTGGAGGGCCCTCCACATACTGTTCCTGTGCCATAGTATGTTTTCCGTATTGTATTTCATTTAAGTCGCTACCCATATGGGTGGCGCCCCACCCTTTTTAGAACGCTCGGTCCGTTACACTACTAAAGGAAAACAGTTTTTAGAACTAGTAGGAAGGAATTTAATGAGTGAGTGAGTTTTGGGTTTAACGCCGTGCCGACATCAGTGGCCATATTCACAGCGGGAATGTGTACAAATATAAGACACTAGGTAGTAATAAAAAACAATCAAGTGAACTGTGGAGAATATAAAAACTTGGAGTCGGAAGGAACAATTATCACATAGGAAAAGAATGAGAACGTTTCAAAAGAAGGAAAGAATTATTGTATAGAAGTATAACGAGATTGTCCACTCACATTATTCTCCTTGCTGTCTTGTTCACCCAATCCTCCTTTTATCCTCTCATCTTTCCCAAATGACGTAGTGGTCATTTGCGTATTCCTACGTCGCTTGACCATTAACTGGACACGTTCCTTGCTTTCCCTGACCATTTGACAGATGTCTGCATAGGTCAGTCTGCTACGGTTGTGACTGTTGACAGAAACGATTTCATCCCCAACCTGCGACAATAAATAATTATAGGATTAGTTATTTAAATTGATGTATACCCATCATATACATGCACCCCTAGCTTCTGAAATTTGCCTCAAAATTGCCCATTGAGGTGTACAGTCAATCTAAGATTACTGACCTGAAGTGCGTAAGGGAAACTAGCTGGGGAGTCATCTACAACCTGGACCACAAACACCGGCATGTAGGGATTGTCCGTGCTCCCAGCCAGGGAAAACCCAAAACCTTCAGACGTCTTAGGCAGGAGAACCGTGTGATACTCAAAGGGCTCCGCCTGTCAAAGAAATCAGGAAACCAGATGTTAATTTGTTCTTATAGTTTTTGTGCTCTTCGCCAACATAATTTGATTAGTAATTTAGTCGTTGCTGTCAGATCAAACCCACTACCTCTTGCTTTAAGTGCAGATCTCGTAGATTTTTTGCAAAAATATGCAACTTAAAACTTAAAGGTTGTAGACAAATATATAAAAGCAAAACACTGTGAAAGATTTTGGGTGGCAAGATAATAGTCTGAAGATAGTCAGATGGAGTCTTTTCTTCCTGATCATTTTGATTCTGACCTGTATTCCTTCAGATTCTGTTCGTTTGACTCCAGTTGACAAGTTTGTAGTTCCCCATTGATGCAACTGTTGCTGATACCTGGACACGAATCAAGATAACCAAACGTTTAAACCATTTGTCAGTCGTGCATTTATTTGTTTGAAGCAGCAAAAGATCTCAACATCTAAAGAATAGTGTTTGACAACTAACCTGATGAGGTTTAATCTCTGTGAATGCTGTATATTACGAGAAAATAATATTCTAAAATTTCAATTTTGAACCAACTAATAATTGAAATTTCCAAAAATGCGTCTCTGAGGGCAACTCAAAGGTGCCACTACTCACCCCTCAACCGTGAGTTCTTCAGGGCTGGCAGACCACACATTATTCACTCCTGTCACTCTTCGTAACTTAAAGTGTTTCTGTGCTACCTCCATCAAGTGCGATGATTCCGCCTTGCCAGTCTGTTGCACTAGTCTACTGAGCATGCTGTCTGGTCTCTGAAGTAAGGAGTGAGGCTGGTCAAACTCAATAAGCTCACCGGCATCTAAGACCTACGATGACACAAACAAGAGTACACTTTAACTAAATCACTTAAGTCCAAGACAAGTCAAATCACAACCAAGGTAACAAAAAATAAAATATTACAACTCCACTAATTCTAAAAATAAAATTAGAAGCCATTTCTGATAAAGACACCAAACTTATAGCCGGTTCATACTCGGCCTCAAACTTGTGACGTCAGGGCACATTTTGGTGCTGTGAATTAGCAAAAGTTGAACACATTTCAAGTCCGACAAACTTTTGCAGCAAATGCTTTGTGATATTAAAACTGCTTCGTTGTGACGTATCTGTGACAGTGTCTGTGACAGTGTCTGTGACAGTGTCTGTGACAGTGTCTGTGACAGTGTCTGTGACAGTGTCTGTGACAGTGTCTGTGACAGTGTCTGTGACAGTGTCTGTGACAGTGTCTGTGACAGTGTCTGTGACAGTGTCTGTGACAGTGTCTGTGACAGTGTCTGTGACAGTGTCTGTGACAGTGTCTGTGACAGTGTCTGTGACAGTGTCTGTGACAGTGTCTGTGACAGTGTCTGTGACAGTGTCTGTGACAGTGTCTATGACAGTGTCTATGACAGTGTCTATGACATTGTATCTCACCATTATACGATCACTGTCTATGATGGTGTGAAGCCGATGTGCTATTGTCAGAACGGTGCAGTTCAGGAACTTAGTTCGGATTGTCTTCTGGATCAAGGCGTCAGTCCTGGACAAACAAATCAAAAATGCTTATTATTGTTCCTCCCAAAAAGAGGATATATTTTACTCCAATAAATACCGTGTCAAAATGTTTTCATAAATCAAAAATGTTTTGTTACCAAATAAGTCATAAATTTGAGACTTTTCAGATATAACAGAAATAATGACACTCAAAACTGTAATCATTTGCAAAACCTTTTTGTAAAACTGGGAAACCATCTTTCTTACTGTGGGTCCACGTTTGCTGTAGCTTCATCCATGATTAGTACCCTGTTTTGTCGAAGTACTGCCCGTGCCAGACAAATAAGCTGACGCTGACCCACGCTGAAGTTGGAACCAGACTCTCCCACCTCCATGTTCAATTTCTTGGCGGAGTCTTGGACGACTGACTTCAGTTGCACCTGTCAACATTATTAATGTGATAGTTGCGTCACAAAGAAGCTTTGAAAATTGAGCTTGAAAATAACTCTAAAGTCAGGCCTAGTTTTACAATATGGGCAATGGAAGGGGATGTTTGACATACGGGAGGAACGGTACATGAAATTTGAAATAACGTTTGAATGAAGCTGCGTGGGGTCTGCAAAAATAATTTCAAAAATGCCTTTCCTATCATTGGCATAGGCCCCTTCATTTTAAAATACATTTTTTGGGAAGAGTATTCTTTAACAAATACACCTTTCACCCCGATAATGTCTTGTGAGAAACAACGATCATTTGTGGTACAACACATAGCAGTGATATTTTTATGGAAGAGTAACAAAATGGTGAAAGGAATGATGGACAAACGCGTTAGGACTTACATCGTCCAGAGCATTCCAGAGTTCGATGTCCGAGTACTGGTTGAAGGGATCCAGATTGTAGCGCAAACTACCAGTGAAAAGAACTGGATCCTAAACGAGACAGAGTCAAGGAATCATATCAGTAGATAAAGCCTGGAAGGTTTTATATGTTTGGAATCATCTTAAGATTTTAATGTTATTCATCAACATGTGAAATTGTTACAATTTACAAAATAATCAATGTTACACAAAATATGTTTTTTAAAAATGAACACTTTTAATAAGCCTTAGAATTGACATTGAGATCACTCAACAATGATATTAAGGCCGTGTCCGAAGCTTCCAGACCTACGGCTATGTCTATTGTCAGCCTGCTCATTGTTGTAATGGTCAAATACCTGGACAATAGCCATATACAAAAGATTCAGACACAGAATAAGATTAGGTTTAACATGACATAACTACTCAACCAATAAGAAATAGTATAATAGCTTTAGTAGGGACTAGGTAAAACAGTCCGCACGATTGGTGGACTCCGATCTGAACCATGGCGTAACAAGGAATGCCATTGGCTGATCACATCTTAAGGTCCACCCACCTGTGGAATGATTGACAGTTTCTTCCTGAGGTCATGTAGACCCAGGTTGGACGTTGTGATGCCATCTAACATGATAATACCGCTGGGCTCAGCCAATCGGAAGAGAGCTGTGATAAGGGAGCTTTTGCCTGCACCAGTCCGACCGACAATACCAACCTGACAAAAAAAAGTATAAATTTTACAGCTCTGTGTTATTGTCATAACATTTCTTTATTACAAAAAGAGTGATTTGAAATTCACATTTTATTTCAAATATTAAAGTAATATAAATTCAATATGCGATATTACATGTATATATTTATGTTGAGATGAGCAAGGTTGCAATAATTGAAGATTTTAACTGTTATAATTATCCACAAGTTATTTAAATGTGGTATTTCAAAATAGACTGGTGCCTCCCCTGAGGTAATTGATTTCACTGGGCTCTTAATTCTATGACCGCAGGAAACTATACCAAGATGGCTACTACTTATGCAGCAATGTATCACACACCTTCTCCTTGGCAATGATATTGCAGGTGATGTTCTTCAGCACTGTCGGACCTTCTGATGAGTAATTGAGAGACAGATTTTTAAAGGTGAGCGCACCGAACTGCGGCCAGGTTGGTTGAGGTTTGTTCTTGGGGTCGATTAGAGGAGCTTCTGGCTCGAGCTTCGTGTACTCAATCGTCCTCTCGACAGATGTCATCTGAGAAAAAGGAGACAAATTAGAAGAGTAAAAGCTGAGAGGTTAAGTAACTGCTCACCGAGCCTCACATTTAAATGAAGTGTCGTATGGAGGACCTGGCAACATGGTCTGGAGCATTGAATTTGTGGTCTGCGGATAATTCTGCAGGTTGTGGGTTCGAGTCCAGCCTGGAGTTATGGTGCATGTGCCCTTGGGCAAGGCACTTTGTCACTCATTGCTTCCCCTCACCCAGAAATAAATGGGTACCTGTGAGGGCAGAGATGGTTATTGTGGTTGATTTTAGCTGCTGTTCACCGAGATGGCAGCATCGAACTGTATACTTCACAGAGCTGAGATGGTATTTGAAATGTCTCATTGGCCCAATGAGCAGGGGTAATAATGATGTAGTGCTTTGAGCACAAATATTGGTGGATACGTGCGCTTCATAAACACACATTATACGTCCTCATAATGTAACTCGATATAATCATCAGTTTATACAAATCCTTATCTGAATGTTCCTGTTGAGAAATTAAAACTGTGTCGGAAAAAAAACACTCCAAAACCAAGCCAAGCAAGAAGAGGCAGATTTTTTACAAACCTGGTTTTCTACAAGAGCACTCTGTCTGACCATGTACTGGAAGATGGTGCCTAGCGAGAGAATGTTACTAAGGATAACAGCTACTAAACCTGCATCTAGATCTAAAATGAGAAGACGACGAAAAACAAAACAATGAGAAGAGATGAGCAAGCGGCATTGAGATTTTATAAAATTGTCCATACGACCATTTTGTTAAAGAAAACAACAAAAAAACAAGAAAAACCCACCAAACTGGAACTTTTATGGTTGATTTTACAGGGAGCGTAATTGTGACCAACAAAGTCGATTATACAGGGTGACATGGAAGAAACACCATACTTAAAAAAACCAAAACCAAATACATAACCGTACTTCTAGGTACTTGATACAGAATATTTTCACATGCGACAGGAAATGTTCTTATTGAAAAAAGTCATGTCCTCATAGGACCCTGATCTGAACTCCAGCCATTTTACTTCCCTGCAAGGAAACACATGTTTGTCACTAAAACTGTGATGAAACAAAGACCGTTTTTCATGCAAGAAAATTTCTTGTCACCCCTTCTTCTTTCTGTCATGGTCAAGGAGGACTCGCTGGCTATTCTTACTTTCTCTGAGAGGGACAGAGACGAAGGTGACCCCGCCAGTAAAGATGACCATGATCATGTCCAGTCTCAGTCCAAACCAGCGGTTAGCAGCCAGATAGGCAAACCAGGCCTCAGAGTGCTGGTCCTGGTGGTGGTTGAAGTCTTGGATGAACTGGGCTTGCTTGTTGTAGGCTCGGATTGTGCTCAGTCCCTGGAAGGACGTCGTGATGTGAGAGAAGACCGGACTACGAGCTGGATTGAGCAAACATCACACATTTTCTCCTTAAATATCTTCCAAGGAAGTGTCAATTGTACTAAGTCAGGAAACACCTATTTCCAAAACTGTTGTCCTAAACTCCATATTTTTATCTTCTTGCAAGTTTTTAAACCACTTTTTAAACCATCTGTCCACAACAATTCTGTGGCCTTTCAAAGCTTGTCCATTCTGAAAGTTTTCTGTTTCTATACAGAGAACGTTTCCAGGCTATTGCCTTCTCCTGATTTACTCCCTATTTTTTCTCACACTTTTAACTTTTTCAGGTGTTTTTTTGTTTTTTTAAGACCTCTTTTCTTGTAACTTCCATGATGTCTACTTTCAACACCCGAAAATACAGACTCAATTGTAAAATTTCCTTGCCCAAGTTTTTCGTGGCGATGGCTTAAATTTCCCTCCATTCCAGGTAATCTTGACAGCCAGGTCACGACACCAAAGATACTTACTGATACCGTCAAGTCGTTTGATAGCCCTTGTAGCTATCAAGGCATATCTTCTCAAGATTATAAAGATGACAGCGAGAGGCACCAACAGAATTAAAACGTAAGGGTTGACGATGACGGTCAAAATAATGGTACCGACGATCAGGAGAGAGATCTGCAAAAAAAAAAATAATCACAATTAAACAGTTAAAATACAATTCTGTATATAATCATAAACTTGAGACTAGAGGGCTTGTGGTAGACCTCGGTAGACTTGGGAAGTCTTGTGACTTCTTAGGACTTGTGAGGACTTTCTGGGACTTGCGTGGACTTGCAGAGACTTGCAAGGACTTGTGAGAGGTTGTGAGGACTTGCAAGAACGGTGACCGCTCTATGTTCCGACACACCCTATGTTCCGACTACTCAACCTATGTGTCAATCGGAACATAGTGGTTTCGAAAACATAGGATTTGTAACCGCAAGAACTCTTACCTGAAGGAAATCAAAAAAAGTTAATGGCAGTTGGTCGTCCATCAATCCAGTGTCTTTGGTGAAGCGGTTTAAGATGCGCCCTGGTTAACGGAAGAAGAAACGTCAATAATTTAGAAATACATCAGCAAATGCCTGTTTTCTTGCAACAAATATTAACATTTTTTAATATGATAAAAAAAAAAAAAAATCAAAAAACCAAAAAATCAATACCAACCTACAGGATTGGTGTCAAAGAACAATATCGGCGAGCGAATGAGAGCTTTAAACATCCTGTTGTGAAGATTATGGGAAGATTTGATCATAATGTTGAAGCACAGAATTGATCGTATGATAGCTAGAAAGAACAGTGCCGCCACAAGGCCACCGTAGATATAAGAGCTTTGAGCTGTGCTGAAATCCAAGTTGAGTTCCAAAAAAGGGCTAGTCTCATCCCCGTCATTGTCCACCTAAAGAACAAAAAGAAATAAACATTAATAAACACAAACACTTGCTATAGTGTTACACTAAACCTTAACTGTTGCAATTGTTGGGCATATTCATGGCTTAAGACTAGTGACTCACAATCAACGATTGGTTGACCCTAGACATATTCATGGCTTGTCTTTTCTCTTCTTCATCCGTCCAGAAAGCCAGCCAAAGATCGGCCAGGATGTAGAAAACCTGAAAGGAAAAGATTTACCAAAAAAAATATAATAATTTTGGTCATTTCTTTTGTTTTAATGGAAAAATACATTTGGATACAGCAGCAAAAAGGAAAGCGAGCGAGGATGACAAACAATTTTTTTTTAATTTGGTCTAAATTTCTTTTATTTCAAAATTACCTGGGTTCCTAGGAAGATGACAAGTAGAAGTAACATGACAAGGAAGTTGGCACCAGACTTGAAGTACTTGTAGTAGACACTGATGGTGACGTCGCCTTTCTTGGTCTGTTCATCCTTGAAGGCTTTGCCAGCTTCAAGCGATGACTTGTCATCCTTAACACTCTGAAAAGAAAACGTGAAAGGAACAATTTTCAGTTTATGATACAATCTCTAGGCATACATCTTTCTCTACATAACTATTCTTGTCTAGTTGAGTGACTTGTGAGTGACTTGTGATGGACTTCGATAGACTCGCGATGGACTTGCGATGGACTTGTGATGGACTTGTGATGGACTTGCGATGGACTTGCGATGGACTTGCGATGGACTTGCGATGGACTTGCGATGGACTTGCGATAGACTTGTGATAGACTTGTGATAGACTTGTGATGAACCAGTCATGATTTGTGCTCACCTTTTGAGACTTGACGCTCCGTTTGGTACTAGTTCGTTTCCTTAGACCTGGATGCTCTTCATCTTCTTCAATATCTTCCTCGTCCTCTTCTTCGTCATCATCTTGTTTCATCAAGGAGGCAAAATCGATACCTTTCTGGTGGAGTTCACTCAATGGGCCAACTGCTTCCATATGACCCTGCAAGATAAATCACAGTAGGATCAGCTATTAAGTAGTTCGTGTCAGATGCTGTGTATACAGGCAAAGTTTTTCCTGGATTCAAAACGGATGATGGATAAACACGTCACGAGCAATGCCGGAAATATCTGTCTATGACCGTCTTGCAGCAAGCGAGGCTGGAAATATCATGGTGTGCTACCCACAGATGCCGGCCTGAACCAGTCTCACATCAAGGTTCGTGAAAAGCAATCTCGTGCCTGGGCCCAGTCAATTTTTTAAAATAATTCCAGCGCGAACTGGTTAAATGAAAGGAGTTCGCATGAAGGCCACACATACCTTAACTAATTAACTCCCCATGCCAGCCCCATATACAAAGTGATCAGTCCCAAGGCTTACACTAAACAGTGTCTTAGGTCAATAAACATTCAGAGTATGAGATACATCCCTCACCAGAAAATAAGCAGCTCTTCAAAAATCTTAGACAGAAATGTTTGGAAACTTGTTCTTACTTCTTTGAGAACCAAGATCTTGTTTGCGGTGTTTAGGAACTGCAGCTGGTGAGTGATGAGAATGCGAGGTTTGTTGGCGAGGTATTCCATGATGCACCTGTTGAGAAATTGACAAATTGCTCAAAATGAATTATTCAATCAAAATGATGCAATCAAAATGGCTGAACTGCTAAAAACCGGGAAAAATCAAACACAACCTGACAGTCAAAAGTAGAAAAATGAATTAAAAAAAAAGTGTGAGCGAAATATTTGAAAATGAAAAATAAATTAGTAAAGAAAAATGAAAAAACAAATAAATAAAAAATGACGTTATTGCATGTGGCCTGGCAAATAGGAAACAGACTCCAGTCCATGTTTGAGGCTTCAAATAAGTGGGTTTGAATGTCTTCCTGGTCGTAGTGTTTGTGTCTTAGGGTTTGATGCTTGAGACTTGCTTTTATGGACCTACTTGTCAAAGATGTGTCTTCCGACTTCACTGTCCACAGCGCTCAACGGATCATCCAACAAATAGATGTCTGCATCATCGTACAACGCTCGGGCCAAGTTGACCCTTGCCTTTTGACCTCCGCTTAGGGTCACGCCTCGCTCACCGATAATAGTCAGGTCACCATTTGAAAAACTGTTGATGTCCTGTTGTGATATTAAAAAACAAACCATATAATAATAATTCATATCTATCAACAAAGTGTTTTAGGAGCTGCATCATTATTACCCCTGCTCATTGTGCATACAAATCATTTCTCAGTTCATTTGAGAGTAAACAGCTCAACGACTCTCGTTTATTACACAAAGAATAAAAAGCCACCAATTCTGACCGTAAAGGCGTCATAAAACCCAAGCAATTTTCATTCTGAAGGAACTATTTTGACTAAACAATGATAACCGCATAGCACATACTCTGTGCGAGCTTCGAACCACAGTCACATAAGGTGTAAGTAAAAGATTTTACAATAATTCCCGCAAATCAATGTTTGATGAATAAAGACAACTTTCTACTTTGCCTCACCTTGGTCAAGGCGCAGACTTCTAAAATCCGGTCATATTTCCTCTGTTTGAACTCTTTGCCAAATGTGATATTTTGTCGGATGGTTCCGCTGAAGTTCCAGGGTTCTTGGCTAGCGTAGGCCACCCGGCCATTGATGTTTACCTCGCCGGTGATTGTGGGCAGCTCCTTAAGGAGAGCCATGAGGAGGGATGACTGCAAAACACAAACAGAGAAGTTGCAAGATTTTGTTGCAAGATTTTGTTGCAAGTTTTTGTTGCAAGTTTTTGTTGCAATTGTTGTAAATTTGAAACATAACTTTACAAATCACAGCAATTTCAAATTATTCTTTAGGTTTAAACACAGATTTGTGTGTCCATTTTGAGTAGGGGAATTGGACTTAGTGAAGAGGACCTATTTTTAACATCTGTGGTGTACTTGGTTCGAATCTCACCAGTGACATTATGTAGATCTAAAATTTACTAAATTAACCATCTTAATAAAATATTGCAAATATGAAAACATGTAACAGAGTGACCTTCAGATTTCAAGATGAAAACATTATTGTGTTCCTCTATGAATATGTATGACTATAATCATGATTATTCATGAATAAATGCATAATTAGGGCACTGTGGTCCAGTGGTTACCGTGTTGGACTCCTGTACAATGGTACGTGGGTTCGAACCCTGGCAGGGAACATGGTGCTTGTGTTCTTGGGCAAGACACTTTGCTACAATTGCCTCTCTCCACCCAGGAGTAATGGGTACCTGTGAAGGTAGAGACCACATGCGCTGATCTTGAGCTGCTGCAGAAATGGTCTCGTTCCTGGTGAACAGGGATAATAGTTGTAAAGCGCTTTGATACACCCACATTGTGGGAGTCTAAAGCGCTATATAAAAAAAACGAACATTAATTAAGACTGACCTTGCCGGATCCCACTGGGCCAATCACAGCCAACAGTTCTCCCTTGGAGACATCAAAGTTTATGTTTCTCAACAAAGGGTAGTCTAAATTCTGCAAATAAAACAAAGTTAGATTAAATTTTTTTATCAATTGAGCAAAATTATCTGATGTCAACATCTGAATCTAGTTTGCATCATTTACATAATACCTCACAATTACAATGAAAGAAATAACACGAAAAACAAACTGTAAGGTAGTAATGGCACACTGATTAGAAATATTGTCGAAATGTCTGAACATCTGTGACCATATGCTTCATTCCTTAATCCTATAATACGAGAAAAACGACAATACGTCAAGTAAAGTATTTCAACATTATTTGGGAAGTTAGTTTTTGATGCTTGCAAACGTGTACCGGTATCACCTTTAACTTATCAAGTATATCCTTGTGCATACATGTACAAATTGAATCATAACAAAATATGAAATTATAACCCTGGGGCGATGTTTAACAACCACTTTTATATATTTATCTGAAAGAAAATATATTTATTTGGCGGATTAAAAACTTAGCCTTGAATACACAAAATTCCCTTTTGTCAAACTTAATTCTATCGGGTCCCCGTTTCTTTGTGAGAGATAAAATCCTGTTTCATGGTCAAGAGTTTCATTCTTGATATATTCTGGAAAAGCAAAAAATTGTACTTTTTTGTTAGCAAAGATTGATGTCATTTTTTATTTTTCTCTCTAAAATGTCAATAACTCACAGTTCTCCTTACTTTTCTTTTGTGCGAATGACTATAAACCGGTACCTATCGTTCTTCACTTGCTCCATGGTCTAACTTACATGTAAATCACATAGCTGGCTCTTAAAATTAGAGAAAAACACTCAAAGAGTTTTGATTTTCTTTTACATGTAACTTAATTTCCCCAAATTGTCAGCAGTACCAAGCCAACCACTTCAACAAAGATTTTCTACCATTATTTACCCAAACTTATTAAAAACATCTTTCAGCCTATGAGATTATAATATTTAATCCAGTAAAAACAACAACTATAACCACAATTGCCCAGAGTAAAGGCAAAGTCCATAGTCAGGAACCAAGCTGTTATCACTTGAAGGTCCTGTTTACTTAAAGGTAGTATACACCATTAGTCATTGCTTGAATTATCATGAATAAGTAGATTTGGGGGGTTGTATTTATAGTAAATATCGTTTAACTGACCTGTCCGAAGTTTTAGAATCATGGATGCCGAGAAAAGCACGAAAAACAGCGTTTTTTTTCAACCGGCATCGCGCAGTTATTCTTATGTTATCTTTGTTTTTTCGCGCTCGCCTTCCACTGATCGCGAATTTTTCATTATAAAATTCTATTTTTCGGAAGAATTACAGGATATCTAGCGCAATCATTTTGCTGGATGCCCAGAATCAACATTTACTTTCAGATGAGTAAGATATTTCCTAATAATTCGGTAGTAAATATTTTCGATATCTGCAAATGGTATATCCTACCTTTAAATTATACTGCAAAAAAATTCACCACAGTAGTGAAATGTGGTAACTATACATTTAATAAGGTTGTTGTCAAGATCCTACTAAAAAACAAGTAAGATCCTGGATTGGAGTGGAGATCAAGCTAGGGTTCAGTTACTTGGAATGAGGATAGCGTAGTTCACATTATAAATAGCTGGTTCAAGTCCCAAAGGATGTAAAATATTTACTCACAGTCCAGGAAACCAGGATATAGTGTCAGAGGGAATTCCCCTTGAAGTACAATCATAATGAGGTTAGATGCCTCCAGGTTAGACTACTACTGTAGTGTACACTTGAACCTTAGATACTGTACTACATTATGATGTACTACATTACATTTTACTACATTATGATGTACTATATTACATTGTACTACATTGTCACATTACAATGTACTAAATTGTACTATATTGTACTACATTACATGGTACTACATTACATTGTACTATATTGTACTATGTTACATTGTACTATATTGTATTATAACACCTCACTCACAGATTCTGTGTCTTGATTGGCCGAGAGCGCGGCACGTGTCACTTGCTATTTTTACTATTTTGTACCATGGAGAAATAAGACTATCCAAAAAGACTATACCACGCAAAAAGGACTATGCGCAAAGCATGCAACACACGAATATGCGCATAGCAACGAAAGCGTGACTGAAACCCAGACGTGTGTTTCGGTGCATTGCGTAAACATTGCTCTATCACCTTCGCACCCGTTCATCAAGGCAACAAAGTACACGTATGATCGAGAGACGTATAATTCGGAGATTTTTTGTCATTACTATACTTTCAGGAAGCTTAAATTGTGCAGAATATGTGAGTGAGGTGTTATAAAACAAATATTGACTGCTTTATTTCGCGGTATAGTAAAACTAGCCTCCCTCGGTGATCCATGGAGCATTCTATTTTCCCTCGGCTTCGCCTCGGGAAAATAGAATGCTCCATGGATCACCTCGGGAGGATAGTTTTACTATACCACTCAAAGCAGTCAATATTTGTATACTATGTTACATTGTACTACATTTACATTGTACTACATTACATTGTACTATATCGTATTACATTACATTGTACTACATAACATTGTACTACATTGTACTACTTAGTCAAGGCAACAATTTTGAATTTTAATGCCACTGCTTTTAGCAAAAACATTTTTTTCTTTAAATTCTCACAAACACAATAATAATGAGTACTCACTTCATCCCAAGAGCCGACCAAGTCTTGTACATGAATTCCTGTGTTTTGTTGAGGGCCATCAGAGGGGATAACGGACGGCTGGGATATCTCCTTCAGCAGCAAAAATGTCTGTCAACAAATCATCAGATTATATAGACATTTACAAACATTTTATCCCATCAATTTGTCTAATATGGTGTGGATTTTTTAATCTCTTTTAAATTGTGTAAAAACAATTAATGAATACATAATTGTTAATCTGAGCAAAGAAATGTATTTGTGTGGTCGAATCGACCACTTTAACATAAAGAGTGGGATGATCCAAGGTATCCAATGCAACTAAATATTTAACGTCTCTTAGTTTAGTCCAAACCCTTGCACTAGTCAGTAAACTCACTATTAAAAAGACTGACTATGTCCCTCCCGACCCAAATGAATTATATTCTTGAGGTTTTTTTTCTTCCCCCATTTCAAACGGTAATCACTCCCATTTTGTACCTGAATTCGCTTGATGGACACCAGACATTCTGATCGCAACCTAACCGCCCCTAAGAAGAACCGAAAGAAAGAACCTCGAAGCGTCGCACAGTAGGTTACCACGACAAACACCGTGGAGACACGGATGTTGGTTGCCATGGCAGCATAGGTGATGATCATACAAGCGTCTAGGAGACGATTTCCATAGATAGAAAGGAGTAGATTGATGCCCATTGGATAAGAAGCCTGGATGATCTTACGAATCTCAGCCCTGTGGAAATCATGTCAAACAATTTATAGATTTATGACTGAAACTTGCCATTTCAAATACAAAAATTGATGTTTTGTATACTATTATTTTTATGTCACACTTTTTGTCCCCAAAATAGGATGGACACCAATCAATATTGGTATGTAGGAAAAAATGAGATGGGTACAGCTTTTATATCATGTTTGATGCTTTGATATAAGGTCCTTCTATTAAATATTACTTAAAGGAATTGAGTACGGGAGATGGTAAGAAAATGCATTAGCAATACACAAGTCAATACATATATTCGCATTTCTGTATCACCATGGAGACATGGCTTTGTTCTCGTGTACAAAATGGTTAG
Organism: Crossaster papposus; assembly: GCA_037893245.1. Taxonomy (NCBI): domain Eukaryota; kingdom Metazoa; phylum Echinodermata; class Asteroidea; order Velatida; family Solasteridae; genus Crossaster; species Crossaster papposus. The sequence goes on from JBAIAA010000756.1 coordinate 381,102, forward strand.
AAAGTCGAGCACGTTTTTCAAAATGCTCTCATTTTTACCACAATTATTTTCCTGGGTTAAAATTTCGACCCAATATACCCTATATTATACCCTAACCCAAACGCTAACCCTAACCCACATCCTAACCCTAGTTTTTGAGTAATTTAAGTAAAATCCAAAAATCTAATTCGTGAAATTCCTAGTGGAGACCTATTCGTCAATAGAAATTACCCTATGGAGACCTTTTCACTCCCATTGTCCTCATTGTGTTCACGTCTCCAGAGGGTACCGTATTTCGCACCAATATCTGCTATTTGCCAATTTCATGGACTTACCAAATATACACCTTTTAACAGTGTCCTACGCAACAGAAATCAATGGAAACAGTCGACCCTTTCACCCAAATAACAACTGTACATTATAAGGTGTCAACCTGAGTGATACACCAAAATGAAGAGCAAATGATGCGCTTTCTACTGCATGTGAACAACTAATACCTGAAAACTTCAATCACAATAGAGTACAGAAATAACGCACACGTCATACTTACTTTCTGATTGTCTGCACTAAATCACCGAATGGATATTCCCAGGCATACATTTTAATGACTCTCATAGCACTTATGATCTCTGTCATCAATCCTACTCGCTTGTCAGTATGAGCTGCTGTCTTTCTCCTGTTAATCAATATTTAAACAACTTGGTTATTAATGCTTCTAGAGGTAACACCATATATGTATGAAATTTCAATCGCATTTTGTGGAACTAGTAAGGTTGCTTAGCAGAAACCTCTGCCTGGCAAAATATCATTTGAGATAAAATTCTTATTGCTGATTGTAACTTTTACGTCAAATTTGCCAGTCACGCCAGAAGAAAAACAACTTTCATCAAATTTAGAAGGGGCTTTAAAGTCGAAATCTCAAACCTGCAGTTTAAAAAAGGCAAACACTTGTCCCCTTAATTTTCGCATCCATCTTGGAATTACCTCGAAAGTGATGACTCGACTTAAAATAAGACAAATTTGAAGTCAAAATGGAGGATTTTACTTAATCCAGGGAAGCTTAACCCATTTCTTGTCTTTCACGGGAATGATTCAACATTTTGCTGCTAGTTGATACAATATTCAAAGGAAGATGTTTTTTATATACCCCACGGCAGCCAAGGTGCATGCTCTAGTCTCTATCTCAGGGGAAAGGGACGTGTCTCTTGAGAGCCAAGATTTCCTGGGTTATTAAGCTAAGGGTCTAGAAGGAAGGGGTCGATAGAGGGAAGGGGTGAAGGGGGGTGGGGTAGGGGTGGGGGTTAGAGGGGATAGCAACAGAGACGATTTCTTACAGGCATGATTTGTCAGCTTAGAAACTGATAAAACCAGAGAGAGATTTCTTTAAGTGAGTCACCAACATGAAGTTTCAGGGATTACTGACTAATATTACCCCAAGGATGTTAAAGTGCAAAAATGCCCTCAGAAAAAGAAGAAACAATCATTTTATGGACTTTTTTGTTTTTTGTTACCTCCACTCCTCAGTTAGAAACATATTTTCATCGAAGCCTACATTACTACAAAATTGTCATTACTTTTCAACACAGGGTACTGAAAGTTGTTTTTTTTGGCCTTTAATTTTCTGGGCCTCACTAAAAAGATTGCAGCTGGATACTGATAAGTTTGAGTTCTCACCTGAGTTTGGAGAAGAGTTTGCTCATGCAGGCTTGAACAGGGAGTAAAAGAATAAGAACAGCGTAGCCAGGGAGACAAGCCCAACCGATCTCTACCCAGAGGAGAGCTAGGACTACAAGGGCTTGGAGGGGGGAAAGCCACAGGTAGTGTAGGGAAATCAAAGCCTGTAAAAACAAAGACAAAATAAACAGGCTGATTTTCAAAGCTAATCTGTTGACCAAAAACAGCCACAGGAAATATTTATAAAATGCACATCATTTAGATATTAAACCCAAAATTGTCTGTGCATATATAGCAGCTCAATACGAAAATCAGTTTCTAAATGTGCGGCCAGATGAAATATGTACTTTGTAAATTGTTGTTGCAAATCGTTAATGTTTTGTGGTTGTACTATTACTGTTTGTTGTTGATGTTGCTGTCGTTGTTGTTCTTTAAACTCTTTGTACATTTTGTTTGTGTTGGCGTTAACGATGTCACTTGTTGTTATGCTGCTGGTACAATCACTAGTATTATTGTGTTGTTGTTGTTGTTGTTTTTGTTTACTTACGCTATCAAACCTTTGGACATCATTGGTCATGAGGTTATTTATTTGACCGCTCGAGGACTGACGCGTAGAAATGTTGTCAAGCCGTAGCATCTACACCAAAAGAAAAAGACAAACGTTCAAACTTGAAGGTAACTCAGTCTAAATTATACTATGACAGTAAATCAGAGAGACAGGGAAAGGATTAAGACTTGGGGATTAAGGGATTAGGAAATTAAGGTCTGGAGACTCGTTTAGGTTGGTAGGGTTTGTCATGATCACATATGAAGCAAGATGGCAGAGAAAACCACCCCTCTTTTGTCTTCCCGGATATCTAGATAGGGTGTGTTAGGTAACAATAATCTGGAGTGTGTACAGGGTATAATAGAGACAAGTGGGGGGTCCCCTCTCTACAGGGATGTAGTCGAGTCCATCACAAGTCCCTGCAAGTCCCTAGAAGTCCCTGCAAGTCCCTGCAAGTCCATCACAAGTCCATCACAAGTCCATCACAAGCCCTTCAGTTCTAATTCAAATCACAAGCTATTCAAATCAGCTTTGACAAAAAGCATTCCTTTGTCATTGTTCATCCAGTTACTTGCGACTGCCTTTATGAAGGGACTTGTGACTGGCTTCACGAAAGGACTTGTGAACGGACTTGCAGGGACTCGACTACAACCCTGCCTCTCTACCATAAATCGTGCTGGGTATAGTTTTATTTTTAATAATTATACCAGAGGAGAGAAGTATCTGCAGTTTTGTTACTTCATTTCCGTAGTGTCCAATCTCTATAGTAGATCAACATGACCCCAACATGACCCCAACATGACCCCAACATGACCCCAATTTTCATATTCCCAACTCCCTGAAAAGTTGGAAGCGTCTTTAAGGTTTAATCCAAAAAGCCAACCCACCTTTCGATACATCAATGTACACAAGGATACCCGAACCTTCATGGCGGTTCTCTGAAGTCCAAAGAAGTAGGGGCTGTGTACAAACGCCAGCAAGACGGCGCATAAGGTGACCCCCCCAGCGTAGGCGTAAGCCTCCCAGTCTTGGACCACTACAGTAGGAGAGAAATAGTCAATCAGACGTCCCAAGATAAATGGTTGGGCTACGCGGACTGCTTCCTGCAAAGAAGGAAGAGAAAGTAAACAATTTGATTTTTATAATAAGATTAAGATATTATTTTATAGTCTTTAGAATAAAAAGCAAAATATCTAGATTTTGGAGCTGAGACAAAGTTTAAATTTGATTGAAATAAAGGATTCAAAATAAAACTGAATAAAATGGACAGTGAACTGTTTAAACACAAATGGCACAAATGGCGAGAAATTACCTCGGTAGCAGCAAAGATGCCAAGAAAGAGATAAGACCAACCAAACGTCCGAAACAACGCATGGTAGAGGTTGGCTGTCTTCCCAAGTTGCTCCTTTTGAAGTTCCTTTACCCATTCCCTGCAAGAAATGAACAAAATCCCAACCAATGAGCAAGGAACAAGGACCAAACAAGGCAATTTACAAATGTCAAATCCAATACAAGTGTTATCATTAAAATATGTCAAGCACTGGCTTGACATTTTACAGTGACTTTGGGAAAAATAAACTTGGTTGAACTTTGATAACTCACTATATTGACAAATGTGCCAGTTTTCATCTTTTCCAATTTTATATTTCTTTCATAAATGTTTTTTTGTTTAAAGAATGTACCTTTCTAATTTGTCTCCTAGATGACTTGATTCATCTGACGGTAGCACATTATCAAGATCTTTGGGAGATAACTTCTTTTCTTTGTAGGCGAGACTAAATAACCCTCCGATCCAGCTGTGAATCAAAAATAAAAATAGTTAACAGTTAACAATGGATACTTTTATAGAATTTAAAAGTTTGAAGATTTGAAGCACTAAGACAAATTTTGGCATGTGACAAATCTCCTGACGATGGACAAAAAGAATGCGTACAAAGACAAATAAACTGAATAATTTGTTTTTGTTTAGCTCTGAAGGCTTAAATATGCTGACAGGAAATAATGGCATTGTTAACCCTAACACTCGATAACAGTGCTGAATCGGTGAGATCAATACAAATGTTTTCGTACCTTAGGAGTTTACTTAGTAAAGCAAGGAAAATAGGAATAAATGTCCACTTACGTGAAGAAGAGCTTGGATAGCAGATTAGCGCTCAGATAAGGGTTCCGTTTTATTTTAACTGGAGCTCCCGCATCCATGACTGGGCACGTTCCAACTTAGTTCTACCAAGAGTTAGTACCAAGAGTTAAGGGTAGTAAATTTGAAGAACAAGTAACGCTTGTGTTCTTTTTCTTCAAAATTTGCAGATTCATTAATTTTCTGTTCTGTCGAAAAACTGCAAGAGAAAACAAAACAGGATAATATAATATTATTTCAACAGAAATTTCAATTTGAAAAAGTTTTCGAAACTTTAATTAGTTTGAGCCGGAGAAAGTCACCATTAAGTCAGTAATTTAACAGTGATAAATCCATCAAATTTAATACAAATTGTCAAATACCCTAGAGTTTAGAATCAGACTGTTCATTAGGAAATTATTCAACCAACAAATTAAAAGCTAGGTTAATTTTTAAAAGTTATAGTTTTAATATTTGGTGGGATATCATTCATAGGGTCCAGCCTATAGACTAGTTTAAACTAAGTTTAAACTTGTAGCTTTCTGTGATTCCTGACAAAAATGTACACTTAAACTATATTATTAAATTATGTTTTTGCAACATATGAATTATAATTTAACTATACACAAAATGGACTCAACATTTTCTGTGTTGAATTAAATTTATTTAGACAAACTATTGGCAAACCATGGAGGAATAAGATTCCTCCATGGGCAAACCAAGCTGAACTTGTCGAAATGCAACATCGAACTTGCCGAGTTTACTTCGCCCACACAAACAGTCTTATTCCTCCATGCTCTGCGACTGCATACCAACCTTACTTCTTCACTTGCGTTGTCGAAAATAACTCCAAATAAACGTCCGTTTCAGAACCAAAAGTGCCTTTTGGTACGAGCCTTTGACTTCATCAACATTCAGGATATTTGTTGCAACAATTAGTATCTCACACAAAAGCTATATATATCCATTGAGAAAAGATCAAACCATTTGCCGATTGCGTTGGTCGCGATTGTAGCCCTTGTCGTGTGCCCGCACGTGCGTTTTCTATAGAAAGAAGTTTAGAACGTCACGTTCGATCACGTGGTCGATTTCAGAGGATCCCGGAAATCACAAAGCAAATATTAGCCTTGATTCGAGCATGTTCCGAGTCGTATGGTTTCCTCGTAACGGGATGTGTTGAGCGCCTTCAGGCTTCAGTAACGGATATCGGTGGCAATTCGTAAAAGGTCAAATTAGTTTATTGCCCAAACTACTTGAACGAATCCAAATTGGGGACGAAGCTGGTGTTTGGAAAACGGTCACGGATTCGGAGACGTAGGGAAAGAGGTGGGGGTGTTGCAAGCACTGCACACGATTAGATGGGTTAAAGATATTTTCACGAACTCAACGGCAACAAGAACCTTACAAATTGGGGTTAGCAACAATAAGCGGACTAACTAGAGGAGTTTATCAATATCTTTGCCACAACTAGTAATGTTATCAGCGGTAACATTCATCTCACATTCCGCCGGATGTATACGCCGTACTTCAATAACTTATAAATACCATCAATCCTAACTTGAATTTAAAGTTAGACGTGTCCGACGAGGGCTTTTAAGACATTTTCTTCTCCTAATTAATTTTAAAGGAATACAATGTACTCTAAATTAGCTAACGAATACATTTGTTTGTTTGCATTGGCAGGTCCTTCTACAGTTTGAAAAAGAACATTTTCTGTTACTCTCCTTGGCCGATGGCGATAAATCCAGCAAGAATAGGACACCCCCCCCCCCCCCCCCCTTTAGTCCCCACTCCCCAATATCAATATACTCTGTAGCCTAGTATTGCTTCATTATGTTCCGCACGCACAATTACCACCACAAGGGCCAGAAGAGGGGGGGGGGGGGGGGGGGTCTCTCCGTCCCATTCTTGCTTCATAATGGATGGCAATGCGTGTGGGTCACAAGCATAGAGCTATATTAAATTACCAGAGCGCTAACTCTTCATTCTTACGCGCGGAGAAACTTTGAATCCATTCTGCACGCAGACATTTTGAATTCGTGTGCGTGTTGTAGAACATAATACAAATACATGTAGAACATAATACAAATACATGTAGATGGATTTAATTTTAGAAGTGTACTCTAAATGCAACGCGCGTGCAAGTAGAACAGACGCAAACAACTTTACGCGCGTCATGTCAGTTGAATAAACTCACGCCAAAATCAACTGCAGCGCGCGGATACGCACGTACGCGCATTTGCAATGTTCGGCGCTTATTTGCTGATCTTGCGTTTTTGTTTTGGGCGTATCGGCTTCGGTAACGCACTGTATATAATACAAACGCATATATGCAAATATCCGTACAAAAGCCGTACAAAGTGTCGAGGTTTCCATAGGTTTGTGCACAAACATGGATGCGCCCAGCTCGCATCACTTTGTACATCGAGCCAGCTCTCTGGTAATTTAATATAGCTCTATGCATGGTCACAAGTCACCAAAGCATGGTAGCGTAACTGTTGGCCTATTTCTTCTGTATTGTGTGTTTATACAGGTGCAAAACAATATGTTAAAAAATTGAAAGAGCTGTCACAGGTTTTTGAGAGAAACAAATACTTCAGGTCAGTTTTCGGGTGAGGGCTTAAAAAGTATGACCTATATCCCTTCCCTACGGACAATGTAACTCCCACCTTAAAAGCTTATACCCACTTTTCCCCTCATCAATTTAACACATAACTTCGTCGACAAAGCATAATCTATGCCGTTGTTCTTTGACCGACTTTCACCAAACACAATTAAAACTTTTTTCAAACGTCACCAGTAGTTTGCCACGCCCACAAGTACTAGTAGTTATAAATGAACGAACAAGGCCGAGCACGGAGGTATTGCATGCTTCTGGTTCCGCTGGCCTTCAATTGGATGATATATAAATCGTTCCACATCTAGTTTATATAAGTTCCTACGCACATGACGATCACACAGCCTTGTTTATTGGTTTGAGAACACCCGTCTCCGTTTGCCCAAGCTGAGAAACCTTACCAACTACAGCCTTTAGAACTGAAGCGCAGATAACCCCGACATCAATCAAGCCCATACGAAGAAAAACCTGCGTTGGTAAGTAATTGCCCTGGTTTTGAAGAAAAATTAGCGAAAAAGTGGGACCTCGAGTGCTAAAAAAGATGCAAAATCTAAATTCAGGCCAACTTGAAAGGTATGATACACCACATTGGTAATTGCTTGAATTATCATGAATGGATTTGGAGGATTGTATTTTATAGTAAATATCGTTAAACTTACCTCATTTTGTGTTCGACGTTTTACAATCATACATGGATGCTGAGAAAAACATTGAAAACGGCGTTCGTTTTCAACCGGCGTTGGGCAGTGGTTTTTATGTTGTTCTTGGTGGTTTTTTTTGCGATCGCCGTCCGGCAATTGTGATTTTTGAAACAATTATAGGATATCTATAGTGCAATAATTTTCCTTCAATAATTTACTTTCAAATAAGTAAGATATTTCTTAATAATGCGGTTGTAAATGGTGTATCCTACCTTTACCTCACTCTGTTGCAGACACACATTCTAAACTTGTCATGGGGCAAAGACAAAGCCTTCTGTTTTAAGAGTTCCGAATTGTTGTCAAAAATGTTTAAAAGTGTTATCATGTGACGCGTAGTTACAGGACTAGTAAAAGAAGGAGTTATCACACTTGATAACATTATCAAGATAAATGTAGTCGAATACCTAGTTAGAAGATAGTCGGAACACAGTATTAAAACAGATGACTATCAAGTCTAAAAATATTTAACGCACAAGACTTTAGTTCAATATGTTTGGGAAACGTTTGACTATAGCTAGCTGTACTGACCAAATTAAGATGATGACATGTACACCCTGATTGGCCAACAAAGTGGACGAAATAATGAAATAAGAAAATGCCTCTCAATTAAGTCATAGCGAAGGTCTACTAAAGCTGGTTTTGATTTGATTTGATTTGATTTTAGTTAAAGTACACTACTTTATGTTAACTTTATAATGGTATACCGACTCGGTTCACGTCCCCCATAGCATTGTGTACACATGTCTGCCGCGTTTATCCCAGGGAAAAAGTCGTGAAATTATCTACTGAAGTTAACGCGTATACCGTACCGTAGTACATGTACATGTAGTTTAGAGGCAGCCATCCGTAAAATGTTTTATTCGTTAGGCGGTATGATAAATATTTGGATTGGAGATTGTTTGGTGACATGGCATACACTCTGCGATCTATTCAATTGATACCAACGTAGCACTATAATATAGTCAGACGGCATTTTGTTTACCTGAAGGGTGAACGAATAAAATAAACTATATAATAGGCCTCGCTCTTTATTCGGATTTTCTGTCAGTTTGTATTGGTAAGCACGTTTTGCAAATTATTATTAATAATTTCTGGTAATGAAACTGCAAGGATTCTTCAAAAGTGTTCTCTACGCACTGTACCTTGCAAGCAAGCCTGAACAAAAAAATCATGCAGACAAGAAATTATGAGAAGTGAAAATTCTACTACCCCCATACAAATTATGAACAACTTTGCCCTGAATTTGTGCAACAAACCACGGAAGCGCTGCAGCGTGGGGCCCTGGGCCGGTATTTATCAAGCAACTTAAGTCAAAGTACGGTGCCTAAGTCGGCACTTAATCAAAGTACATGTACTATACTTGGATTCTCCAAGCTACTTATCTAAAGTATCCTACTCAAATCCACCCCTAAATCTAAGACACCTCTCGGGGTGGCTTTTTTAAACATAAATTCTGCTCATTTTGTAAATTAAAGGAAGTTACTTGGAGCATGGAGGTTTTCTACCTCCATGCTTGGAGATGGCTGTGTTAATGCTGTAGTGTTAGCGCAAATTGGCATAAGTCAGCGTCGCGCAATGAGGCGGGAACGTGTATTTCGGGACAGGATGCATTCATTGGATACCTACAATGACATTGAACGTTATCAAAGATATCGGTTTGATCGGCGTACCATTTCAGACCTTGCCAACGTTGTCAGGGAAAACTTTGAAACCGGATACTAACAGAACCCATGCTTTGCCAAGTGAACTGAGTTTAATTAGTTTTCTTTTGGGGTTTTTCATGACCGTAGTTTCACACTCTACAACCCATGCACAGTTGTTTTCAGTGCAAGAAGATATAGGCCTACGACCAACGCATTACCCAAGATGAATATATTATTATCAGTCATTAATCTTACACAATGTGTCGTCAGTGATCATTTGAGCTGACCCATCGCCAAACCGCATAAATCTACCTAAAAACAATGTAAATTGTGACATAAATCCTTGGAAAAGACCTTACAATATAGATTAGGTATGGTGCCTAGATCTGTCGAAAGGTCGTTTCCAAGGACTTACGTCACATTGTTTCTATGTATATTCTAGCTGCTGCCCACCGGAAAATGATAAATAATCGTGTTGACCTCCATTGACTTTGCCGATTTTGAGGTTTCACATCCGTTTTTAAAGTGAAAAAAACACCTTTTCCCCGTGCATCATTATGTTAAAAATAACTAAACTACAGGTAATACTCTTAACTTTGAAATGTGTAGCGAGTTGGTGAAAAACATAGACGTACTTTCTTTTTACTGACAACAGTTTGTAATGAGGGCTCTGTTTTCGCGTCATTTTCCTGTGCTGAGCGTAAGGTCACGGAGCTCCGTGAGCAGATGTGCGCAAGTTGTTCTGGTCTGAAACTAGAAACCAGACGTTTCAGAGTGAATAAGTCACTCGAAAAAGATCGAAATGTAATCAAATTCCCATTAAATAATGGTGTTTTTATAGTGTTTTTATAAAATCAAAGTCGTTTTCACTAAATCATCTAGCTAGTACCTATAGTTTTACTCTTTGGAATTTATAGAAGAATCCATTGACTGACCTAATTCTCTTGTCTGTGTGGTTTGGTGCACAGATCATTCAAGAAACACACATGCACCACGATCCGTGAGCAAGAACATCAGCGAGAACCATGAAGGAAGAAGGAGAATTTACACCACTTCCTCCGATTGCGATAGTTGGTATAGGTAGGTACAGGTATAGATGTAACATAAATCACAATAAAATGGTTGAACATTCCACATGTATTCCACTTCATAATTCATCAGTAAAACCACCATATATTGGACACTGAAGAATCCACATTATTGTGTGTCACAGGATGCCGCTTGCCAGGAGGTGTGCATTCTCCCGACGATTTCTGGGAAGTCATACGAGATGGTAAGGACACCATAACAGAGGTTCCCCCAGACAGGTGGTCGCTGGAAAACTTCTACGACCCCGATCAGTCTAAACGAGGCAAGATGGTCTCCCGCAAGGGCGGCTTCGTGGAAGGGATCGACAAGTTTGACAACTCCTTCTTCAAGATTTCACCCAGGGAGGCCATGTCCATGGACCCCCAACAGCGTCTTCTGTTGGAGGTTGTGCACGAGGCATTCGAGGACGCAGGCATCATATCGGATTCACTAGGAACCTCGGCTGGTGTTTATGTAGCTCCGGGACTCATGGACTATGCGGTTCAGACGGTATCAGACGCTTCACTAATCAACCCATACACATTAACTGGCATTTCCCCCAGCACTGCTGCTAATCGAGTGTCCTATGCCTTCGATCTGCGAGGACCAAGTTATTCTGTGGACACTGCTTGTGCCTCGTCAATCACCGCAATGCATCTTGCCTGTACTGGCCTCTGGAACCACGAGTGTCAAACGGCTGTCGTTGCTGGCTGCAACGTAATGATACTCCCCGAGACATCGGTGGCTTTCTCCGCACTTGGCACTTTGTCCAAAGACGGTAAATGCTGTCCGTTCTCCAACACAGCCAAGGGGTATGTGCGCAGCGAAGGATGGGGAGCGCTCATCTTGAAACCACTTCCAATTGCACAAAAAGACGATGATCACATCTACGCAGTCATCAGGGGTACAGCTATTGCAGCCAATGGGTACTCTACTAGCCTGACAAAGCCTTCAAGCACAGCACAGGAATATGTCGCGAAACAAGCCTTTCTTCGGTCCGGCATCCCTATATCTGATGTTCTATACGTAGAAGCCCACGGAACGGGGACACCTGTTGGTGATCCCCTTGAAGCAGAAGCCCTCGGAAAAGTTTTCGGGCCACTCAGAGAAACACCACTAAAGATCGGTTCTGCTAAAGGAAACTTTGGCCACAGTGAGTGTTCTTCTGGTGCCACTGCTGCCATAAAGGTAGCCCTGATGTTGGACCACAAGATGCTTTGTCCAACTATCAATTTCGTTGAGCCAAACCCAAAGATCAAGTTCAATGACTGGAAACTTCAGGTCCAAACAGAGCTTCAAGAAATACCATCTTCTGAAACGAAAACAACTTTCAGTCTAAACAGCGCTGGTTTTGGGGGAGCAGTAGGCCACGTTGTTTTCCAAGAGGCTCCGAAAAATATCACACATGACAAAAACTTCCTACGGTCTTCGGGCTGGAGGTTTGGAGGTAGCAACACTGGTGTTCCTATTGTTATACCCCTTTCGGCGAAGTCCAAAGAAGCTCTGAATGATGTCGCTGAACAGTGGCAACATTTCAGTAACGAACGCGATGCTCTTCAAGTTGTTTCTTGGTTGTCGTGTCATAGAATGCATTACGGGTATCGACTAGCAGTCATAAGTAATTCCGGTGAGGTTTTCAGAGATCAGACTCACCAATTTCTGAAAGCAGGAAGTGGTAGTAACATCGCAGCTGGTACTTTCAGCAAGAAGCCCAAGATCTGTTTTGTCTTTCCTGGACAGGGGCAGCAGTGGAGAAGAATGGGACAGCAACTGTTCCTCCAATCGAAAGTCTTCCGTGAAACTGTTACGAAATGCGACGAGGTATTTAAACAACTGAGCGGTTGGTCACTGCTGTACGATAAACATATCTTCTCCACTAACGGATCGGCAGATCAAGAGAATACCGCGGCTACTTTGGATAGCGAGATGAAAAATACCGCTGTATTGCAGCCCTCCATCTTGTTTTTCCAGATCGGGTTGGTACATATGCTAAAATCCTGGGGAATCTACCCAGACGTAACAGTTGCTCACAGCCTGGGAGAGGTTGCTGCAGCCTATGTCAGTGGTGGCCTTGACCTTCCCGAGGCAGTTCGTGTTATATACCACCGAAGCTCTCAACAGTCGAAACTAAAAGGGACCGGGAGCATGGCAGCTCTTCGTCTGCCACTGTCTGAAGCGGAAGACGTCTGTCACCAGTACAAGAACATATACGTAGCTGCTATCAACGCCCCGGCAGTAACTACAATCGCTGGAAACACAGATGCGATTGTTGAAATAATACGCAACAATCCCACCATGGCAAAGCAACTGAGAGTGGATTGTGCATTCCATACTCCATTTATGAATCCGTTGGAACTGCCTTTCCGAGAAGCTATGGAAGGTGCTGTCAAAACAAAACCTGGACACGGTTCGATTCCCTTCTATTCCACTGTTACCGGGAAGTTATACACAGGCGAGTTTGATACCGACTACTGGTGGCAAAACATCAGAGGCACTGTCAAGTTTCAGGCTGCCGTGAAGGAAATTCTGAACCACACAGACGTCGACCTGTTCTTGGAAATTAGCGCCTCTGCCACTCTACTCTCCTCCGTGAATCAGATTTCCACGCATTTCAAGTGTGAGACAAGCCCCAAACTTGTCCCAATGGGGCAGCGAGAGCAGGACGACTACCTGACCACGTTACGGGCTTTAGCCAGCCTATACGTGGCTGGATGTGACATCAATTGGACCAACGTTATGGGAGGATGTGGTCCTTGGTTACGGTTGCCAACTTACCCTTGGCAGCATCAGTCCTTCTGGCTAGAAACTGAAGATAGACGTAAGCGCAGACTTGGCCAGGACGATCAAACCTTCAAGGGTCACGCTGGGAATATTTCCCTCGAGATGTTTCCGTTTCTTGCTGATCACGTTGTCCAGGACCGTCTTGTGTTTCCAGGAGCAGGTTATCTCGAGATGATGGTACAGTCAGTATTTACAGAAACTGAATCTCCCGCTCTGTCAAAAGTATCTTTCAACAAGATTCTTACCTGGACAACGTTGAAAGACGGCAGTACCAAGGCACTCGGTCTGCAGTGCCACAGAGAAGGGTCCAACATCCACGTTACCTCAGACGGCGTTAGCTATTCCTCGGCGAAGATCGAAAGTTTCCCAGATTTAGATTTAGGTGTCATCCCGCTCGAGGAGATCCTCTTGAGGTGCACAACTCGTTTCACCAGCGAAGATATCTACAATGGTTTGGCTGAACTGGGCTTGGATTACGGGCCATCATTTCAAGTTATCAAAGAGGCAGCTCTTGGAGATGGAGAGGTCGTTGGGTTTCTCTCGTCAGTGAAATCCGATAGTAGACAACGGATGCAGGTCACGCACGTTGACGCTGGCTTGCAGTTGTTACATTTTGAGGCCGGGGGAGGCCTGTATCTCCCAGTTTCCATGAAGACTTTGCACATGAGTGTCCCCTCTATGCCGACCAATACACCCCTCGTCGCCTACGTTCGGATAACTTATGTGGATTCTAAAGTACTTATGGGGGATATCACAGTTGCGACAGGTGAAGGCAAAGTACTACTTAAAGCTCACAACTGTGAGTGTCGCAACATCACTGGTTCGAAGTCGGATGTGGGTTTAGAGTCTTGCCTGTACATTACACGGATGCAATCGGTGAAGTCATGTCTTCCAGCTACATCAATGGCATGTAAACAGTTTCAAGTCGACTATCTCGGTGCAAGGTTTGGTCAAGAGATGGGATTTATTGAAAGAGCACAGCCATGGATTCAATCCCTCGAGGGGGTTTGCGCTACGTACATCCACCAGGCCTTAAAAGACATCGAAGACAGAGACATCAACCAACAACAGGATCGTTACCTGAAAAGCCTACTACAAATGGTTATAAACAATAGTGCAGATAAAGTGGCAGTTGCAGATATCGAGTCGGTTTTGGAAAACATTCAAGCTAACCTGCCAGAAATGCAGCAGGAGATAACCTTGTTACGGAGACTGGGAAACAACTTTGCAGATACCCTGCACGATCGACCTGTTGTGTCATCAAGGTCTTCTCTGAAAGACACGAGTTCTGTTTTGATGGATTCAGCTCCGGTTCGATTATGCTACAAAGCTGGTGCGGATGCCATTCACAGTGTTGTCAAGATAGCACTTCAGAAGAAAGGCATTGTGCGTATTCTCGAAGTTGGTGGAGAGCTCGGGGGACTTGCCAAACACGCACTACCTCTTTTAAGTGAGCTTTGCGAGGAAGGTCAGGTAGAGTACATATACAGCTACTCGGCTTTATATTCAGGCGGTCATCCACATCAAGAACAACTGCCCGGGTTTTCCTTTGTTAAGTATCAGCGACTTGATTTGGAGAAGGATGTAGTATCACAAGGTTTCATACCGGGATCAGTTGATGTCATCATCTGTATGGATGTCATCCACTTGTCTGAAGAGCTGAACAGAAGCTTAAGAAACGTGTACAAGCTTCTGTGTTTTGGAGGCTGGCTTTTCATGGGAGAGCTCATGACTAACTCGAGTTGTATCGGAGATGTCTTGTTAAGTGGCCAAGACAGCTGCTTCTCGACGGAAGAGGAATGGAAGGATGTTCTCGGTTCCAATGGCTTTGGGGACATCGTTGTTGTATCAGCACCACACAGATACTTTCATGGCATCTTTGTTGGTTGTAAGGTTTTGGGAAATCAATCAGCGAGTGTGTTTGGAGATCCAGCGTCCTGTCCGTGTTTCGTTATTTTCGGGGATCGTGATGCAATTGGTCTGGAACTTTGTGAGAAATTGGGCGTCCCAGTAGAGAAGATACTGCTTGGAGGAGAGGATCAGATGGTAGCTCTACCTCAAAACTCAATGGCACAAAGAAACAGCTTGGTTTGCATCCATAACCCTGAAGACAGTCTCTATCAACTGACAAAGTTACTTCAAGGGGTTGAATCAAAGACACTGAGTTTCAGGAACGTGTTTGTGGTGACAATCGGAACAAACAATGAAACCGCTACAGTAGTGGGTCTCGTTCGATCAGTCACAAATGGAATCCATCTGCCCATTTATTCTGTTCGAATGGGAGACACCAAGAATGCAAGCATAAAATCACTTAAAGGGCTCTTGAGGAACAAGGAGGTGAGAGATAGAGAACTCGTGGTAAGTGAGGGAGAAGTCACCGTACCACGAATACTCCGAGCCAGGCTCTCTACTGGTAATGATGTGGTGAATGGAAGCCACTGGCAGCTTGGTATAAATAAAGATGGAGCATCCAAGAGGTCGTCATCTGTTGAAGATCTTGGCTTTAGCTTCTTAGATGAATTGGACCCTCTCCCTGGTGAGGTAGTTGTCAATGTGAAATCTGCGGCACTGAATTTCAAGGACGTCATGATGTCACTGGGGCTTTTGGATGACTTGGATGACAATGATAACACTAGCACGCCTCATATTGGTCTAGAGTGCTCAGGATTAATTGAGAAAATTGGTGAAGGAGTGAGTTCCTTTTGCATCGGTGATGAGGTTCTGGGTTTTGGGAAGCACTGCTTTGCTTCACAGACCGTGTGCGATTCTCAGTTGTTGGTTCACAAGCCACCGTGTATTGAGTGGAACGAGGCTGCTGGCATTTGTGTTGCGTTTACCACGGCTTACTACGCACTTATTCAGAGAGCAAATCTCAAGAAAGATGAAATAGTCTTGATTCATTCGGCGTGTGGTGGAGTTGGTCTAGCGGCTATTCAGGTCGCTAGGATGGTTGGTTCTCGTATTATCTGCAGTGCTGGAAGTGAACAGAAACGGTCTTATCTCAGAAATGAACTTGGGATAGAACTGGTCACTGACTCACGCTCGGAGAGATTTTATGACGATGTAATGGCCTGGACAGACGGGTCTGGTGTGGATGTTGTTCTCAACTCACTGCATGGGAGGAAAATGTCAAGAGGCATTGAGGCTTTAACCCCCGGTGGGCGATTTTGTGAAATCGGGAAGCGAGACATTCTTCAAAACTCCAGCCTCCAAATGAATCTCCTGCTTGAGAACAAGTCCTTTATGTCATGCCAAATCGACAGGATGATCAAGCTTCAGAAAGACAAGATGTACCATCTTCTCCTTGAGGTGATTTCACACTTTGGAACTAATGGTCCTCTCACTCCAATAAGTACAACAACCTACTCCATTGGAGATTACCAAGACACTTTTACCAAGATGGCAAAAGGAAATCACATTGGGAAGATTGTCTTCAGTATCCCACCAGACTTCAAGCCTTCACATGTGTCGTCTTGCTCCCAGATCTTTGACGCAAATGCCACTTATATCATCACCGGTGGGTATGGTGGTTTGGGACTGGCCCTCGCAAGATGGGTCTGTGATAGGGGTGCACGTTTTTTAGCTCTTGTATCTCGTTTCGGATGCCACACTGATGCTGCTCATCGAACGGTAAGCTACTTGCAGAGAAAAGGAGCAACCGTCTTTAACTTTGCAAAGGATGTGTCCAAGATCAGTGATGTTCAGGCAATGTTGAATGAGTTATCAACTGTCCACAACGCACCAACGGTGAAAGGTGTGTTCCATCTTGCTGGGCATATTGTAGATGAATCATTATCAACCCTCACAGCCGAGATGCTGGATCAGATTCTGGGGGCCAAGGCGACTGGTGCCAAGAACCTTCACAATCTCACCCAACATCTTCCACTGGATATCTTCTTCATGATGTCATCCAGTACCGCGACATGGGGACACTCTTCACAACCAGGATACTGTGCAGCTAATGCTTATCTTGACTCACTGGCTGAGGAGAGACGGACCCTGGGACTCCCAGCAATCAGTTTCCAGCTAGGACCAGTGAGGGGCGCAGGATTCCTGGAGAAGAACACAGAGTATGCGGAAACAATGGCAATAAAGGGATCTGATACACTCCACATCGATGAGATACTCCAGGTCATGGGTCAAATCCTTCAGACCAAGAAAAACCCTGCTGTGCTGTGCCTATCTAACCAGGTATGTGACACAGGCAGACACTATGCTAATTTACTATTATTTGTATTTTAGAATTATATTGCGTCTTGTCTTGCCCCATACCTCTTTGTTTCTTCCAAACAGAGATAACAATAACCATTTTCTTTCTTTTCTTTACCCTGTACACTCAAATAAGGTGTGGAACAACACCCTGAAATTCTGTCACAGCGGCATTTTGAGATTCCGCCATCTCCTCCGAACAGTACAATTACGCCGTTCGTCATCCTGCATCCGAGTAGCAAACCGGAAAGTCACCGAGGGCCGTGTGCGGGAGAAGATGGGCCGCCTACTCTGCATCACGCCAGACGATATCGACCTGCATCAGCCCATGGTGAATTACGGAGTGGACTCCTTGATGGCTGTGGAGATGGTGGCATGGGCCTCCAAGGAGCTAAATACATCCATCGCACAGGTGGAAATTCTTGGAGGCATCACAACGGATGCCTTCCTCCAGCGAATTATTTCAGGCCATCAGACGATGCATTAAAAACAAGTAGAATTTTAAGAAAAGACTCATGAGAGCAATCAATAGAATTTCGTTGATACATGTATTTAATAATAAATTAACAAAACATGTTTCAACTAAAACAACCACTCGTGTTGTAACCTGAAATTACTTTGTCAACTCGAGATATCTGAATTCCTACACATACAATATAAATTACATATACAGGCCAGCAATTTGTAAAATGTCAAATGATTGAGCAGACACCAATCATGCGGATTTTAAAGTGACTTGTAAATACGGCATTTTACGTGACTTTTTCTCCAAATGTTAAAAAGACCAGAGCACAAAGTATTTTTTAGGGTTGAATTACTTTGAAAAACTGTGATAAAGAGTTCTGTTCCAATTGCCTAAGCTTTTTTAGCTAAGCTTTTTTACCCTGCTTTTTAGAAGGTAGTTTTTCAATCCTATTTCAGTTTTAATAAGCAATAAGTAAACATAAATTGGAAGTACAAAAGAGAGTTTTACACTAGCAGTTCACACAACCTTATAAATAGACAAACATTTTTTTTACATTTAGAATTGCTATAAATACATTTTATGTAGCGACTCCTGGGATGGTTTTGGGCATTTTTAAATATAATCAACATAGAAACAGCTCTTGCACTACGAGAGATATATCATTTGCAAACAAAAAAAACTACTGAATTATGATGAAATACTTCATTGAGCATAACAGTCTCAAGCATTCTGTGGGATGTGGTTTTTATGAAAAGTGGAATTTTGTATCAACGACTGCCAGCCAGCAATCGTTGGAAAAACCTGACTTTTTAAAAAACAATTTATCAAATTTGTATTTGAATACGATTACACATTCATGAATGGGTGCAAGCCAACTAGTCTGGTTTCCTACCTGATAATTCCCCGACGTCTACAAATTGCTCTGTTTCGTCTCAGGGAACTCAAGGAACCGGACTACAAGAACAGCTTTTCTTCCTTGGTTTTCTAGCATCTATAAACACAAAACTTTAAACAGGTTATCTTAAATGAAAAAAACATTAACCGAAAATAAAAAGTAAAATAATTTCAAACCTACATCTACATATTGCTTTTAGCAATTGCACTAATTTGTTTAAATATGGCAGAACATGTAAATCAATTTTTTTTTTTGTAACTTCTTTAGGATGGATCCATAGATATAAATGAATTAACAGTGCTGATATTGACATGCTCACATAGGACATGGCAGTATATATACATTTATACTACACAGATTCTGTATTTAGTTTATATACTCAATAATAGTTGGCAGGATTACGCATATTATATTTAGTTATTAGAAGCTTAGTTCCGTCTGATGGAATTTCATTGAAAAGTATCTTTGTAACGTATCAAAAAAAACAAACACTTCTTTAAATATATAATTTAGTTTGCGTTGTAGAATATTTAGACATGATCACATTGTAAACAGCTTAACCAGTTCGCGCCGGAAGACGTATATACACGCAAAGTTTTCCCCAGATTCAAAACGGATGAAGCATAAACACGGCAGGAGCAAGACCGGAATTGTCTGTCAGCAGCGGCCGGAAATGCGTGGGTGTGCTTCCCAGGACAATCGGCCTGAACCCGCCTCGGATCGAGTTTCGTTAAAAATAATCCTGCACCTCGGCTCGGTGATATTCCCGGCGCAAACTGGTTAACTTGAAATACTCCAAATAGTAAACAATGCACTTTAATTATCTTTTTCTGAATTGGGACCAAAACAAATTGCATTTTGTAGATTTTTTTTCGTGAATTGTATACAAAACATTGATTTAGCCTTTTATAAATCAAAATCGCCCAAAATGTACTAAATGAACATTCAATGTCCATCTTAAAAAAAATGGAATATATACTAACTACTTCAGAGCTATATTTCAGATATACATTTGTATTTTATAGTACTATAGCAAGCCTACAAGCAATGTACACACCGAGATGTGTATATAATAAATATATAAAATAGTAACTGTTGCGATAAAATATGTATGTCCTGTAATAATCATAACATCCAATTTTTAGTGATATGAAAATACGGAAAGATTCCATACATCCTTAAACTTTCCCTGCATCAACCTATAAGCCATCGGAAAGCAATAACATGCCCCTAAAAAGTTAGCTCAGAAAATTTCGAAGCATTTACTGAGAAAACACTTGGAATTTTTCAGACCGGTCTCGTGGGGTTTGTTCACAGGGTGTCAGGTGATGTCCAGGTATGAATCTCTTTCCAAAAATGCTAAACCTAATTGTGATGAAATTTTGAAACATCACAATTTCATTTTCGCTCAACACCTTGTTTTTCACTTTCTTGATGCTATATTTGTAATTCTTTTCAAATCATTAAAAACTGGTCAGAATGGGAACATTACTAGTATTGCTCAAACAAAGTAAAAGAAACCAGCAGTCTTGATTTGAAGACATTTGCCCTGCTACGGCAAATATTGACTATGTAAAACAAATAATACAATAAATAATTTAACAAGCAAGCTAAATAAAAATCCTACATTTTCTGATCTGACTTTAGTCAACAGCTAAAAAAACTATACAAAATTCTGAAATAGTTTTAAAAGCTAAGAACTGTACCTGTGTATATTCTTTAAATTTTATGGTTTACTTTTCTAAAACTTCTAACACGTCTATATCCAATATTCAGCAAATTAAATACTTGTTTACTCTAGGATCTTATTTACATTCATCACTTAAAAACATTGATTTTTTGTTAAGGAATTGAATTCAATTAAATAATAAAATCACAAATGCACCAAATTGAATTTCGTTTTTTTTTTAAGTTCAGCTTAAAATGTAAAATTATCTGCTCATGATTTTGATTATAAATTGCAACCTCTGGTTGTCATTTTTAAGGCCAATAATATGAGAAACTCCTAAATCCTAAAATTAATACTAACGATAATTCATGTTCTGGAAGTAACAAAACTGTCGGCCTATTACACTGATATTCCTAATACTGTTACTGAGAATTTGACTTCATCATCTGGTGATTTCTTACAGTTCAATTAAACAGCAATGTCAATAAATGTCAATAAACGTCAATCTATAATTCAAGTCATTCCTGGATACACGTCTAACCATCTTTGCAAGTTAACACTGTTTTCTTCAACTAAACTTTTAGAAGTATAGTTACAGTACTCATTTTAGCCTAGGAACAAGAGGAATATTTGAAAGCCTGCAGTTTAGAATGATATTTGAATAGTTCGTCTTAACACTGTATGTGGTTTTTGTTGTTGTAGTGATAGCAAGCATAACTTGATTTTGTTGACAACAAATTACATTATGCGGTGAGTTATATGTACTTTGAATAACTTGTGACATGATTATGTAACCCCTCCTTTAAGCCTGGGTTATCTTTTGTAGCCCTCTAAGTTACTTGCAAAGATGGCGGTATCTAGGATACAAAATCAGTAAAGCCATTCAGATTTAGATGAAGACACATACTTCAGTAATTTATCAGAGTAAAAAAAGTCATCTGTCAAATACAACCACCTTCAAGAAATTGTCTTGTTTTTTGTAATCCCCTAAACTGTCGTCGGTTCACCGTCCAAATCCTCGTCGATTTCAAGCTCTCGTTTCTTCCGTCTTGACCCGGGTCGTGACCCCTGATGCGACCCCGGCGGGGAAGATGCCGACTTGCGACGGCCGCCTCCAAGGAATCCTGTCAGCAGGTCAATCGGGAGAGGGAAGATGATGGTGGAGTTCTTCTCAGCTGAGATGGTGTTGAGGGTCTGGAGGTATCTGAGTTGGAGGGCTGACGGTGATTCTGCCAAGACGTCGGCAGCCTCCTTGAGGGCCCGGGCTGCATTCTGTTCACCTTCCGCAGCCACAACCTGTCACCAAGAGAAATCATAAAGATGAAGTATTTCACAAGCTAGGGTTGTAGATGAATCAGGTATATCCCAGGTTGTCGTGTGTGATGTCGAATTAACTGTAGCGACGAAGGCATTCCTTTTGTCATTGTTCATCCCATACTTGTGATTAATCTGTGGCTGCATGGAGTTAAGATGGACTCGAGTACAACGCTACCAAATGCCAACATTATGGAACAGCTTCATCCTCATCACTGTATTTTTTGCATCACCAGTTTCTTATAATACCTTTATCCACGCACGCAACAAAAAGAGGAAGTTCCATTTCTTACAAGACTTTGTAATTATTTTTTTTCATTTTCAACAACATTTTTACTTATAACACTCATCTTACAATAATTGATATTCTAAGAATAACGAATCTCAGCACCAGATAGAATCAGTTGCTAGTACATGTCAGGGATGTAGTCGAGTTCATTGCAAGCCCCTGCAAGCCCCTGCAAGTCCCTGCAAGTCCCTGCAAGTCCCTGCAAGTCCCTGCAAGTCCCTGCAAGTCCCTGCAAGTCCCTGCAAGTCCCTGCAAGTCCCTGCAAGTCCCTGCAAGTCCCTGCAAGTCCCTGCAAGTCCCTGCAAGTCCCTGCAAGTCCCTGCAAGTCCCTGCAAGTCCCTGCAAGTCCCTGCAAGTCCCTGCAAGTCCCTGCAAGTCCCTGCAAGTCCCTGCAAGTCCATCAAAGTCCATCAAAGTCCCTGCAAGTCCATCACAAGTCCTTCAGTTCTAAATCAAATCACAAGCTTTTCAAATCACCTTTGACAAAAGCATTCCTTTGTCATTGTTCATCCAGTTACCTGTGACTGCCTTTATGAAGGAACTTGTGTCTGGCTTCATGAAAGGACTTGTGAACGGACTTGCAGGGACTCGACTAGGACCCTTGTATGTATCCTGAAGAGGTTACCAAAACCAAATTGACAAAAGAGAATGTTGATAGATTGGAATCCCACCTTTGCTCTGGCCTCTCTAGCAGCCTCTGCTTCTGCTGCCATAGCCCTCTGCAGCTGAACCGGCAAGCGTACATCCTTACTGTAAGCAGAAAATCAAATTTATAGCGTTTCAGTAAGAAAGCTCTATCATGTTTTACACATACCTGAATAAATCTCGTCATTCGATTTGTGAATTGTTGTTCACATCCCAATAAATTCTTCATCCCAACCGACGGCCCGGCCGCACTGCCCCAAATAAAGTTTGATTCCACACTAATGGAATTTCCATTGCAATTTTAACCAATCAGATGACAAGGATTTATTAAAGTGTTGTCTAAAACAACTAACTTCAACTTCTGCACAGCCCTAAGTTTTAAATTGTAAGAAACCGTCTCCTGCTCTCAACAAACTCCACGACTCACATCTCAACTCTCTCCACCTTGACTCCCCAAGGATCGGTGGCCTCGTCTAGAACCGACTGCATCTGACTACTGATGATGTCGCGATCGATCAGCATCTCTCCAAGTGTCTTTGTCCCCAGGACATTGCGTAGCGTCGTCGCGGCAAGGAGTCGGGTGGATCGTGGTGCGTCTTCGACGTTGGTGATGGAGATCGTTGGATTGTGGACTCTGTAGTAAACGACTGCATCCACGGCAACCGTTACGCTGTCTTTAGACAGAATCTAAACACAGCAGCGAATTAATGGATTGAATTCAGTTCAGTCAAACATGCAGTGGAAATGCAGTAGTAAGGTTCTCTTAATGATCAAGTGTGAATTATGTGGCAACATTTTGTAAATTATGTAAAAGTAAAGAGAGGATTGGAAATTGTTTACAGAACCAAATGAAATGTTGCAAAACATCACCGTTTGTAATGATGAAATCAGGTCTTTTTAATAAGTAACACAATATATAATCTGTGTAAATATTGCCTCCCTGCCAATCTATTGCCCATTATTATAGTTGAAGTCAATATTCGTATATTTACCTCTTGAGAGAAAACATATTGTTCACAGGTCCAATTTATCAATACAGGGAAGAATGAAAGAATATTTCAAGTCATTTCGAGTCCTTTCAAACCTGAATAAATCCACATGGAATATTGCCATCTATTGCCCCATGCTATAGTGGCAGTTAATATACCATCTATTTACCTCTTGTGGAGGAACATCAAATGATATTGTTCTCAGGTCTACTTTGACGTAGTTATCAATACAAGGAAGAACGAAGAATATACCAGGACCCTTAGCACCACCTGGTAACAGACGACCCATGCGGAATATGACAGCTCGCTCATACTCAGCCACAACCTCAAGAAACAAACAAATCAATACATCATCTTTTGCAACAATTTAATCACTAGTCTGAACAAGTGATACGTGGATCGGAAGTGTCGCCTTGTCCCAGGGTCAATCCCTATGTTTTGTGTTCTTTAAAAAAGTCAATTTTTTTGCATTTTTAAATGACGATCTCTAATGACCCTTAGATAACCTTTGAGCCGTTACGGATGAAAACGTGGATTGCGACCAGAACAGTAATGAATGAATAAATGAAGCGCGTCAGCATTCCTGTCATGCCAATGCTCCAAGGAAACATACGATAACAGGTGCATTCGTGTCTGATGTCCACAGTCAAATGGCAAGGGACAATAGTCTCTACTTAGTGAAGGGGTACAGAAGTCACCATGATAATGACATTGGTGGGAGAACAACAAAATGTCCTGACACAATGTCGTCAATTTTCACTGAGACAATTTGGTTTTACAAAGAGTCTGTATACATGGCCCATGAATGCATGTACATGCACATGTGCACTGTTGTGTTTCACATATTGAGCAAGGATTCCCTATTGTGTTTTCCTTTGTTCCTGTACTGTAACCTAACCTAATTCACTTATCGTACACTTTAACGACAGAGCACAAAATTCAACAAAAGACGAACGCGCGAGGACTGAAAGGATCTCTTGTTCGTCTATCTGTGCTTCTGTCTTTGAGGGTTATGTACATGTAGAACACGTAAATATTTACATATTTTCCATAGAAAACTTTCACCTAAAAAGAAACACAATACTCCTTTAGGAAAACATTCCAGCCTTACAGACTTTACGGTACTAATGACAGTTTCTCCACAATCCAATAACCGGAGCTCTGAACCATCTGGGCGTAAAATTGTTTGCCTTTAAACACAGCCTGGGTCTCGCTCACTGTGTACAAAATGTACAGTAATGTTAGATTGTGTGTGCACACACTGTCTGACGTTTTTAGTATTCACCATGGAATGCTGTAGTAGGTTTGACCCTCATGGGGGTCATGGGGACAAGAACGGTGACATTTGTTCATAATAGATGCACTTTCATCGTGTTTCGCACCCACAGAAATGTCATTGTAAAAGCCTGGATCAATAGTTGAACTAGAGCTAGAGTACATGTCTGTGACGTCAATAAGAGACTGAATATAAAGCTGTGTTTATCTGAGAAGTCTACAATAACAAACTGAAAGTACAGTTCACAATTTGTTACAGCAATATAATCTTGTTTTATCAAAGTTTCTAAATACCATGTACACATGTACTTATGCAAAGAGCTTATCTTTTGGATATTATCTCCTTCCCTCTCCCCCCCTCCCCCCCCCCCCCCCCAAAAAAAAAAAGGACAAGAAGAATTGCAGTGCGTTTTAATACTGATTCTTTACGATGTAATTGATGAGAAAAAAATAATAAAAGAATGCCACTATCTATTTAGAAAGTGCAAATGTAATAAAAGCGCATTTTTTGATTGGGCAACATTTTGTTTCCTCCGTAAAGAATAGAGTTTTGAACATGTAACTTTACCATTTAATTTTTTACAGAATATTAAACAACTAAACAATAAATATCAATCACTTTTTTTATCTTTTTTTCCCTCAGAATCCTATGACAGGCTTTCAAGCAAACCCAGGTGTAAAAGTAGAACAGTGAGATCAACATTTGGAAGACAAAATCAGGATAAAGTGAAACTAGTTCTATAAGCTTTGAAACGTAGTTTTTGTTGATACTCACTCATGTCCACTCCCACAGCATTATTAGCCTCTTTTGTCATGTTCTGGTGCTCGCAACATTAGCGCTCAACTCTCATCCAAGCTCTTGGAATGAAAGTACAGTTGCAGTACTCCTGCTGTGCTCAAGCCCTTTATTGTGTAATTTAAATAACACTGGCATGGTATGAATAAATATTCAATGAAAATGCATTTTTCAGAGTTGCGGGACAAAACAAAGTAGAAAAAAGTAAGAATTCCAAGAAAACAAAAATTATACAAAAATGGAGTAAGGTATAAAAAACCTAGGAAAAAATTACTATGATCATGACAGTGCATCTTAATGTTGTTATTACCTTCAAACAGAAGAACATCGACACAGGAAGTGTAAATAAAACAATAAGGTAAGAAAAAAACATCAGCAGGTATACGCAGATTCCAAGGCCATTATCTCCTGCAGAGATAAGGAAGAAAAGAGAACAGAGATGTGATTCACATTAAAACATTAATTATAGGCTGAATTCAACCAGTAGAATGACTAATGCAGCAACAAGTTTTTTTGGGGGGAATGAAGATGGGGATGGGGGGGGGGGGGGGTGGTGGGGGGTGGGGGGGGGGGGGTGGTGGGGGGTGGGGGGGGGGGGGTGGGGGGGGGAAGGGGGGGGGGGGGGTGGGGTGGGGGGGGGGGGGGGTGGGGTGGGGTGGGGGGGGGGTGGAGGTTGGGAGCAACAACAAGAGGCACATACCTTAATTGTCTGTGCGACTCCAACTTCAAAATTAATCGCAAAAACATGCAATCAATTGCTTGGAACTCTCATGGGAAAAGACACTATATGTCATTGTTAATTCCCCAGTTCGCGCCGGGATTATTTTAACATCACCGAGCCGCGTGCGGAATTATTTTTAACGAAACTCGATCCGAGGCGGGTTCAGGCAATTAGTACCGGGAAGCACACCCATGAATCTGAAGAAAACTTTGCGTTTATATGTATGTGTACGTCGTCCGGCGCGAACTGGTTTAAAAGCATCATTTGACAAAGCAAGAGTGGGTTTTTTGGTTTTTTTAAGTGGCAGATATTCTTTCCAGAGGCATAAATCTAGGAAGCTCTCAGCGTTTGTGAGCGATAACATTTGGTCATAGCTAGATGCTGATAAGTAGAAGATGCTGATAGATTTAGGAACACATTCAACAGGATCTGTAGTTTATCCTAGATAAATTGACTGCACTCACATGTACAGGCTGGCTAGGTACTTGTAGGTGCTCACAAAGATTTAATTCTAACTGAAATAAGAGTCACTTAGGTGATCACAAAGGTCATCAAGAGTCAAAAAGGTCATCAAAGGCAACAGGCAAAACATTCTTGTACATTTAGACAAATTAAACAATTCTCATTTCTTGAGCAACTGGCTGGATGCTTGACAACGCAGATATCAACAGGAATTCATTTTTATTTAAAAATTGTTTAGAATGAAGTACCAGCGCAGTACGTCTGGATTTAGAAACTTGTGAGATTAGAAATCACATTTTTTTTTTTTTTTTTTCACATATGACCTGCTCTCCAAAAAGAATAGTTATTACATGATATATAAATGTGCATGGTTGGAAAGCCCACAACATGAGCTTTCATTTGGTATAAAATAGAGCTCCATAGCACCTTCTGTTCCCGAGATGTGACGTGTGTATATTGATTACTTCCTTGCAATTCAAATTACACAACTGATGAGAAAACAGGCTTTGAAATAGCTGGCTCTGTTGTAGTACAACAAACAATGCATACAAAATGATCGTTTTGTGAACTTTGTTCATCAAAATTAACATTTCTGTGAATGAAACCTGAAACTGTAGGTAATAAAGATGCAATTCATGACAAAAAATGAAAATCACATTTTGATGAAATGTTTACCCTCTCAACGTTGAGTAGGCTATTACATGTACATGATAATGCACAGTACGACTTAATATTTTTTTTGTGAAGCCGGTCACAAATGTGAACATAACAATACACGTGGTTATCTCTTGAAATGAGGGAGACAAATAAAAAAGCAAAATGACAGTCTGTCTCCAACATGAAGCATCCTCCATGACAACGCATCTCCTACGGCAACCGAGACTTACGAATTGTATCTTCTTCCTCTTCGAAGGGTGGGGAGATGCCATTGCTCCCCGTTTGCCTAGTATCCTCCATGATGCGACAAGGACTGCATCCGAGCGACTATGAATGTTGACGGTCGCGAGATGTACATGTTAACTATGCATGAACACCGCATTGTCATGGTTATTGGATTTATGCGATGAATGGATGTACATGTATGCGACGGTGTCTGCATATTGGGAGTAGATGGCGGTTGGAGTAATCCCACTCAGAACACAGCTAACTGAGCTGCATAATATACTTCCATCTAGTAATTCTTATTGGGAACCTGATTATATGACCTCTAAGTACAATGTACACGTAGACAACTGGCATGGATAATATGTAGATGGTCACCCTAGACATTTATTCAGCTCCAAACATTGGGAATTGTAGTTTTTACAAAATAATTTTCCTTCAAATCATAGATTTTTACAAGTACTTTGAAAAAAGTATTTAATAAATATTAGTAAAATCTCCAGGAGTTTATTCAGCGGCAAAGAGTTTTCAGTCAATGAGAAAATATAGAGTG
This sequence comes from Crossaster papposus, assembly GCA_037893245.1. NCBI lineage: Eukaryota > Metazoa > Echinodermata > Asteroidea > Velatida > Solasteridae > Crossaster > Crossaster papposus. The sequence continues at coordinate 409,393 of JBAIAA010000756.1, forward strand.
CCCTCTACCCCCCTCCCCAGTCCCCCCAATTCTTTTTCTTTCTTAATTATAAAATAAAAAAATAAATAAAAAAATAGACAAGTGTGTTTCTGCTTACCCAAGGCTAAATTGATATAAAGGATGGGTAGTCTTTCTGGAAGACAAATGATGCTGGAGCCAAAACTTACTGGACCAAATCAGAATTTCTTGGTATCTTTTTTCTTCCACCAGTAGAAAGATTCTAGGTAGTTTTAGAAGAATAATCTGCATTGGAATACACAGTCTGAGAAACGTCACTGCAGTAACACTTCTCAGATTCAAGTTATGGGGCATAAAAAGTGATATCTTTTTCCATAACCGCAGTACTTCGAAGTAAAAAGTTTCTAAAAATGCATTATACTATCCAAAGCTGCTGTAGTTCTTACCAAGTAAGTTTTTTTTGCCATTAATTTTTGGAGTAATTACCAAACGTATACGATCCCTTTAAACTAACATGTCAAGTTACCTTGGCCAAATAATCTAATTACCAGACATACATGTACACCAAAGTACCATTGCATTGTTTTTCTACATTTAACGAACCCAGTAAGAGTTGAACCTGGGATGCTTCAGCTGCCAGACATACCGGTACAAACTACAGGCATTGCACATATCTTAGCTCCTGTCACTGCTATTAATCTGATAGCCGATAGCTAATGACTGTGAACATCCCCCTTTATTTCAATTAGTTGATAACCATGCTCATGGCTTTACTGAGACATCAATATTTCATACGCTGTTCATCTGTGCATAAATGGTGGCGTGTCCTGTGAAGCTACGCATTACAAGGCTGGAGATAAATTCAGCAAGCGAGACGATTATTTAAATAACGGGCAAAACGTCCACTTTAGTCAGCTTGCCTCAAGATCAGTCCGACATTCGGAGACGTAAAAAAGCTGTTCAGCTTGGATGGTATTTAGCTCTGGGAATAAATTCTTTTCAACAAATGATCCAAACAGTCTAGAGGCTTCCAGGGCATAATATACATTTTATGATAAATTCCCAGCAATTTTCCCGCGCAACCAAGCAGAAATTTACTTCGACAGATTCTTAGAGGGCTCCTTTGGAAAGCAGTTTGTTAATTGAAATGGACTACCCTCTTTAAGGATTACATTAAAAAAGTGTGATTCTTGGTGCCAAGTGTCCATGCACACTGTACCAAATTTCTGACTACAATTACCATGAATTACCACAAGAAAAGTCCTTGTAGTTTATGGTTGATGCATCTAACTAATAAAAGACATTAATTAAAACTTTGTTTTTAATTGGAAAGCTAACACCTCCCCCCCAACAAAATAATAATAATAACAATAATATTTTTGTATGGTCGTTCTTTTTAAAAGTTGAAAATAAATTGTTCAGAGGTCAACAAAATTCTGTTGTTTATGACTCTTTGTCCCCATTTAAAATTCTTAAATACAACTTTGACAGAATTTCACGTAACATCTACAGTTACAAGTATATGCACATGTTCATAGAGTAAGGAAATAGGCCAGTCCCATGATCTATTTTCAAACCCAACCTTTACAAATCACGGCCTGACATTTCCAAACATTCATACGCCAATCAGCTGGTCAGAACAATTTGATTTGGACCCTGACTTACGATGTAAGCGATACTCTGAACACTGCTGGTGGCCATGTTTGCTGGTCGCTTACCACACAATTACAACCCAGGTCTTTGAGTTGTCTGCAGACTACAAATAATCTGTGTTACAACTGAGCTTATCTGGGTGGGTGATGAAGACCAACGCCAACAAAACCTTGACATATCTTGGAATTAGACATAATTTGGTCGATAATTGAGAGGGTTGTTTATAATTGCATAAATTGAACATACCTACTGTAGCAGAAACCAAAGTATGGTATGATGTCATACTTAAGTAATACTAATCTATGACTCTGATTTGAACATTTGTTTGTTCACAAAATTATATTATAAGTAAACAAAATGAATAAATAAATAAAGAACTTGGGTCAATCATGGCAGATTTAGCTTTTTAGTCCACCGGTACCGTACCGCTTTTTTAATTTAATTTTGAAAAAAGACAAGTTATAGTTAAACCCTTTAGGAGAGGTGATGAGGGAAAGGATTAAAGAAAATTACTGCCCCAGATAAATTAATAATGCGTCTAATATAACTCATCTTCAGGCTATTTTTGGCCCTGATTTGGTGGTGGGGGAAGGGGGAGGAGAGGGGGGGAGGGGAAGGAGAGGGGGGGGGGGGGGGGGAGGCCTACTTTCATGACTTGATTCAAATGCCAAGGCCAAGCATGCTGATCGTATCTCCCCACCCCCTCCTCTGTTTATGTTGCAAATATCTCCAAGTCCAGTCTCATTACACGAACTAAGTAACAACCAGGTAACATTTATAGGACCAAATCCCCCAATAAAAAATGTTTTTATAGTCGGAATAATAAATGGTTAGAGGGCAGAGGGCAGTGTTTACGACATCAAAACCGAAACTACATCCCCTGTGTTTTCCCTGGTGCACAACCAAATCCCCAATTATAAATAGGTGGGAAATTCTCCTTTGAATCAATCTAGAATTGGTTTACAAGTAAAGAGGTACATGTACATGTAAAGGGATCCGTTCTTAAGGAGCAGAATGTGACTGTTGAATGAGAACATCTTGAGAGACAAGAGACACTACAGACAGAGAGCTAATGTTGCAATCGCGGGAACGGGAGATAATCATTATTCTTAAGGACTTAAATCACAACAATACTAGGAGTTAAATGCAATTTGGGAATCTTGAAGAAATGAATATATATTCGGAATGAATATACATGTATGCTGCAGGCGTACCAAAATATTACTAATAATCATTAAATTAAAAACAAATCCTTAAATTATGATGTACATTGTAATTAGTCGTGATTCAGTGGTACCGGTATGTGTCACACAAACTGTACAACAGCCCTTAATTTTGCTAATTATATTCTGTAAAATTCAATGATAGTTGTACAACAGGAGTAAGCAAATATGAAATACAACCACAAGCAAGTTGAGCAGGATAAAGCTTCAAAAACAAATCGGGGAAAAAATGGCAAAGAAAATTTGGCAAGGAAATACTGTACATGTGTAATTGGTGTCCCGTGAAAACAGACTGCCACTTACACCTGCAGAAAATAAGATTGACCTATGGTACATAAGTACATGTACATGTAGTTTGTGCGCTTTTTATATTATATTACCTTCCCTGTGCTGGTGCCAAGAAGTACAAATATAAAAAAATGAAGGTGAAAATTTATTGCCAAAAATGCCTGGACAAATTCAATTCCCTTGTAAATTTTACATTGTGTGATAACATTTATGTGGTTGTTTGGTCTCAGTAGTACACATCTGTCAATGGACAAATGTGATGAATTATTCATGAGAAAAACACAAGCATGGATTATTTACATGTATGAGTAAGGAATGAACTGGTCACGCATGAGAGGTGTACAAATAATGTAAATCGTTATCAATTATGAATAATAAGGTGATCATGCATTATTCATTAACTTCCTACCCCATTTTTCTTACACATAACATAAATCCTGCAAAATTCTTTAATATTTAATACTGGTGACCACTGCCTAAATCCTGCAGTGGGTTTACCATTGAGCTACAGCAGCTAAACATGAAACAAATAACAAAGGTCTACACACATGACCCTTGTATCCAAATGTTTCCTATCCTTGACAATAACTTACACCTTACGACCTTAGGACTGAAGCTCTATGGAGAATGTGCATAGAGCATTATCAGTGTGAAGGTACAAAGTAACAAATAACCTCAATCCTTAAAAATTCCTCATTTGGATAAATATGTACTCAAGTAAGGCATAAAAAAAAATGTTATGTTGGCGTAACGGGCCCAAAAAAATAGGGTAGGTAGGTAGGGATTTTTTTATTTTTTTATTTTTTAAATTTTTTCTCAGCAATGAAAATGATATGTTTTCTAATTGTTTAAGCCGGTAGTGATACACGATAGCGTGTCCAGGTTCAATATACACAATCCACACACACACAACAATGAGAAACGGTCAGAAATGGTTTTAAACGTATTTATAACTAGATTTATATAGATTTTAATCATTAAATTTCGTCCCTTGAAAAAAAAAATATCCAGGGTCGGCTGTATTTTTAGGGTCGGTCGGGTTACGCCAACATAACATTTTTTTTGTTTATGCCTAACCTCAATCCTGCGAAATCATCCAGCATTAGTTTAGGCCTTATAACCTGGATCCTGCATTATCCTTCAGTTGCAAAAAAAACACCAAATGTCCTCAATCCTGCAAAATCCTCCATTTGGCAAAGAGGTTTATTGAGGATTGAGGATGGAGTAAAATAAATGCATATTTAGTGTGTTGACATTTGGCTGCTAATACCGGTAACTGCAAAATGTTTTTAATTATTGGATTTTGTCTTAATCTTGAGACCGTGTAGACTTCAAAGACATCGATAACCAAGTACATGCACCGTCGCACATCATCATGTAGACAATTATTTATTATGGGTCCATAACATGGTATGGTCTGAGCCACTATATTACAATACAAATTTCAAAACTTAAATATTACCTCTTCATATTTCTGCACCTAACACACAAAAATCCAAATTATCATGTCCTGGACTGCTCTCTTTAATCAAGGATTGACAGGCTTTCGAGTCACAGTGTTTAATTATACTTTTGTCAATCCTGGCCAGCTGGAATTGGATTGTTTTTGTTTAGTTAAATCTGTTTATTTTGTAAATTGTTTGTTGTGTGTTGCTATTGGCCGAATAAATAATAATAATAATAATAATAAAGTGTTTCAATGTATTTTGTTCAAGCCGTCTGATTTCCTCAACCTAAATAAATACGATGGATTGCGGGTCTCAAGATGAATTGGGTCTCAAGATGAATTTAGTCAGGATCTGAGACAACAGTTTCTGTTCCCTTGGGGTAACACTACTCAACCAATACAAGGCAATATCCGGAACCAGGCTACATATATTTATTTACTTTTCTCAAAGCATTTTTTTAATCGCTTCTGTGGACTCCTGACGAAGCTCGCAGCTGTCGTTTGCGTAGAAAGAAATGGGGTTGAAATCGTCATTTGCAGTTTATAGAGAACTGTTAACCGGCGAGTAATTATCCTCTGTGGAGTTATCAGGTTTTCTATGGTGAACGATTCAGCTGAGGTTCAACATGAATAAGCCTTTTTGCAGTTGCATACACTCATGCATGAACTCACCTCTAACAACAATTTTTGGGAGATAAACAATGTTGTCTTCCCAATAACTACGCACGTAAGCACATGCCGGTATGCTGTTCCATTCTTAGCCACAATTTCCTCACTTTGGATGGCACAATGTTTTGATATAATACTGTATAAAAACACCTTTTTTGTGTGCAATATGACATTACCTCTAAAAACTGCAAACTAAAAATCCATCCCAAAGAATTTGAAGTCAGGGGCTCAATGCCTCAAACTATTAAAAACACATACTCCAAAATAAAACCAAGTTGCTAGCCTTTGTGTGGTAGGTTATTTAACCTTTTCAAATGTCCTTGCTGCACACAAAACTGTAGTTAACTTTTTTTTTTTTGGGGGGGGGGGAGAGGGAATTTACAGTACAGAAATTGATGTTTTTATACTTTCTATTTCACTCCCTAATATTTCATTTGTGTTTTTACAACATCAGTAAAATTCTTGTTTGCTTTTAAAAACCTCATCAACAGTAGCCCCATGAAACCCATTAATGACATAATAAACGCTTATAACTACAGCCCAGCCTAATGTCAAAATATGCAATTTGTCAGCACGGCCAACAATGGGACACAGTGACCACATACTAGTATTCCCATGGGTCTGGTATTGGTCTCCCCATGGGAGGTCTTATGCTAAACATATCTATTGACGTCAGCTGCAGATTTAGCTGAGGCTATTTTTAAGTCCCTGGCACCCTCAGGGGTTAGAAAGATTTTTTTAACTCCTAGGCAAATGTCTCTTCCTTCTCCCCCTTTTATTTTTATTTTACTGATTTCTTTTGTTTACATTTGTTCAGAGGCTTAGAACTTTTTGGGAAAAGAATGTGAACAATCCTTGAAAAGTTTGTTTGTGTTCAAAATGTAGAAAGTACAGGATAACAAAAGTATTTTGAAGAATCGTTCGTACAATATACAATGTACAAATGTTTCCAAACTTTAACTACAATTGTTGTCAATTACTGTTACATGCATTTGGTACAGACTGAGAAATCACAAAAAAAAGAGTAAACTTCAGTTGCATCAGTGATAAATTGGAAACTGAAATTGTGTAGTATTTAGATAATGTAGATTTTGTGATTGCCACATGAATATTTTGTGGGTGTATACTTTATTTTCTCCAGACATGGGTTACCAACTTGAATTTGAAGAATTTTCTCTGAGAAAAGCATAGTTCTTCCAGTAAAACATTCTGCAGTAGTTCCTCACCCAAACCCAGCATGGTTCGTATTTATAGCCGAGTTCAACGTTCCGTCTTTTCTTTTGAAGATAAAGTCCCCGCAGATTATTCTGCTCACATTGCTTGGCATTCAAAAACTATGTGAGAAAAAATAAAAATAAAATTCCAGCCAGCCCTTATCGTTTGATCAGTGAACTCGTCAGATCTATCGGCACCAGCCAGCAGGCCACATTGGTTTCTTGTCCTTTATTCTCCCGAGGGGGTGGGGACATGGGGACCAGTCTGTAATTTTCTTCTCCCCAACAAACAGAAATGCCAGCTGGCCATGTCTTTGCATATGACAAAGGAAGAAGTAGAAATCTGGAATGATTCAATACAATCTTAAGGGAATACTTTTGCAGGAATGGGGTGAGATGATTCATCTCTTATGCCAATTTTTGGCATTTCTGGGTTTGACTGTTCTTATTTTGATTCAGTTTATGTTCTCCATTTGCTTCATTTTTTTAAAGATCCCACCCACTTAAACTGACAACAACAAGAAACAGTGAATCTAACCAAAATGACACGGCTTTAAACCCAAAAGTCTGACTCATTGATGAAATCCTGCTTGCTGTGTTACTCATTTAAACTCACTTTCTTGCTCATTTGCTCACAAACAGTTTGACAAATTAGAACCCAACTTTTTACACAAAACAGTGGTTTACAGTTTCTATCTTTGATGAGACAAACTTGGTCATATCACAAATTCCTTGAGAAAAAAACCACAAAATTCCTCTATGTTATCACTGATGATGTCGCAACAACATGATAAATTGCTGAAATATTTTGAGTTGTGACCCTTTTACAACAAAAAGTACAAGTTGTCTATTTATAATTTCCGACCCTAATCTTTTGAAGAAAATGATAAGTTTTGAATACTTATCCATAGAAACCTGTGCATGATGTTATCACTAATGTTGCCTAATACTACAAAATACTACTAGACATATGAGCCACAGTGGTGACCCCACCGTGACCCCACATTCTCCCATGATGCACTGCAGTAAACAGTGCCTATAACGCCACTAATACAATGGGCTTTTGCAGGAAAATGTTCTGTTATTTGCAATAAAGCAAATATAAATTCAGAAATCAGACTTGTTCAATGACCGAGTAAATTTGTTGGCCAAGTTGTGTTTATCTTTCGTACAAATTGGCCAGATATAATTTATCAAGATCGTGCCAACATTCGGAATTCCAACACACGGTACGCGTCAAAATGACGACTCTCGTAAACCAGTTTACATTTTTCCATCCTCGAATGTTGTAAATCAATGTTCTCTGTCCTGGGAATCAGGAGGTTTGGAGAAATCTACAAGCTTGAACGAAGCTTGCACAGAAGGCCAAAGATGTTTGGACTCTTCTCGGAAAAGTATCTTTTAATCTTTTAATAGAATGGATAGCACATCTATAATTTGTGACTGTGTGCACTAGCGACATTAACAACTGAATGCATAAGCTCTCTTGACGGGGGATGGAGAAATTAACTCTTTCAGAAAAAAATTCAGGGTGAAGGAATAGACGGCAAAGATGGTCTTCCTTGCTTATGAAATAAATAAGAACAATAAACAGGTAAATAACAACCAGCAAATTATATCTTGGTTTCGCCTGTAATATTTAAATTAACATCTCAATTGAAGGTGTAACTGACTAGATGTAACTGACTAGATTGAAAATTGAACAAAAAAATTGAGAGAAGTGGCATGAACCAGCGACCTCCAGATTGCCATTCCAGTGCTCTACCAACTATCTAGCCCTGTTTTAATTAACTGCCAATTGATATCAAAAACATAAACCATGTTTATTTTCAATTTAATTTAAAAGTCGGTTGCAAATCGTGTAAACCAATTTAAAAATGGACTTAAAAAAAATGAAAATTACTGAGTACCATTTATTTGCTAGCACCATTAAGTCACAGTGTAAGAATTTTGTATCCACCCCTACCGGTAGGTCGACAGTAAATCATATTCAAAGAACAGCTCGACAAGTATGGAGGCAGAGTGATATACCGGTATCACAGATGCGATGACTAGAGGCAGGCCTCCAGGAAAACATAAGTGAGAGAATAAACACCCGATGGTGAAGATGATCAAAGCGGCTGATACTATAGCCCACAAAAAAAAAATGTTAAATGTTGAAATGTATGCATCATTGAAGCAATTTGGGTTGCAGAGGTCAGGATGTTCACATTTTGTTTGACTCTACACTTTCTGTACATTGACAGTCTTCAGACTGTGTTATTACTGAGGCAATTTATGAGCAACTTGTTCCAGAAAATTGCCAAGAATAAAATATTAGTTTGGACTCTTTATGACCCTTGAAAAAACAAATTGCATTTTCAACAAAAAATTATGGATATTCTTTGCAAAATTAATTAAATAATTAATTACAGAGAATAAGGATTTGTTTCTGTCCTGTTACCTTGGTTTATACTTTTCTATTCACTATTCTATAATATTTTCTATTTAAGTATCATCAAGAATAACTTATATTTGTTGGTTACATGTAGGTATCGCTATCATAATCATTATTGGAGTACTGGTATAACTACATAAAAACGTGCATCAGAACAATATTAACTCATCATAGATGTCAGATTTTAAAGGACGAGACCAATGTGGCCACCAAACTTATAAACTGACCCAGATGTATTCACAATCATCGTCCATTACATGGAATAATGAAGTACTGATTAAAGATTAGAAGTAGGTCAAGTACCCTGGACATCACCAGTTAAGTGCAGGTGTACCAATTTCAGCACAACAGAGTCAAGGTTCTCACATACATATTCATAAGCTCTTATGAATAAATTAAACAACAACATGAAAAGTGTCCTCAAGGTTTTTACACTGCAACCAAAAATGTGAGTGGGTGGATCAGAAAAATTATTGAAATTAGAAAAATAACATTCAACCAAAATAAGTAGACAAATCTCTTGCGACGCATTCCATTACATGTACCAGTATTTGTCTGTTGGTTTTCGGGGTGTGTGACCCTTAGAGCACTGTGTTAAACTGACGGCAATTACAGCCAGGAACAGGTTCATTCATGTAACACAACACCTCCGACTCTCCCAACCCAAACGTTGGTCCAGAAATTCAATAAACATTTCAAAGGACAAATTTCCATAACACTTAGAAAGATACAATGTTTCCCAAATCAAACAAACAGCGGGCCATAATTACTGGGTTTGATGTTCATTACAATGTATAAGAAAATAAACAAACTTGAGTACCAGTACATGTGGAAATATAGGTACACAAACAATCAGAAATGGTTTTACATCACGTGTTTACAGTACTAGAATCCAAGATACTGGTAAAAATGATCAATTCTTCAAAGACTTTGAGAAAACATTTTGAATATTTAAAGTTGTAAAACTTTGTTTTATTCCTAGAAGTTTTTTTTGTACATTGTAAATGGTTTTTAAACAGTAAGTTCCATTTAAAATTTCATAGACCGCTTTTTGCAAAACTTTTCTGGCACAAAACTATTACATGAGACAACTACAAATTAACATTACACTATTATTGCACTATGTTGAAGAACAGTTTAAAAACGCCCTAAACAATTGGTTCTGATAATGTACAAGTACATGTACATCCAAAGTAAAACCGACAAGTTTATACTTGACAACAATGTAAATTAATTCTCCCCTTTTATTTCCGCCCCGAAACCCAATTTCAAAAGGTTCATATTTACCACTATCTGGTACGAAAAATAATGAGGATGACGTCTTCCTTTCTCCTTTGCGGGTAAAACTCAGGTGATCGCTGCGTCCCCGCATCTCGGCAGAAACCCAATCCACTAATCAAACTCGATAAAGATCCCCCACGAAATCCTCAAGACATGGAATTAAGTTCCTAGAAAGGAGGTACCGTGTTACCACGAGAAAGGAAATTGCGGGATAGATGTCATATTTTTGGGAGACGGTCACAAATTTGTGGACGAGAGGAGTTGTTTGCAGCCATGAATATTTCTGCTTTAGATGTTAAGATGCGGTCGCCGTGGCTATAATGTGCATCACTAGTGTCTGCCAGACTCCAGCTTTTCTACCAATTAGATTAGCTGAAGAGTTGGTTTCAGACTGTACCATTACCTCAGAGGAGGGGTTTTCAAAACTGGTATAAGCACACCCCATTTTGATCACATTCGAGTATGATTTCTTTAATGCCTTCGGAACCCATGGTCATGTACTTGAAGGTGACATTTAACAGTCAACCGGAGTTTACCTAGAGTTAAATCGCCATGGCAATGACATTTGGAGACAAGCCAAAAACCATTGCCACCCACCCAAACAATGGACCAGTTTTATATGTTCACAATGTTGTTCTCAAGACGCACTGAATTACCTTATGCTGGGGTTTTAGATCTGTCATGCTATAATTGTAGCCTGGAGCTGTTCAGTATTTGTGTCTCCCTTACACTTATGACAAGGTTTATAACCTTTACAGTTATATTTTCCCTCAATTAACCCTCTTATGGTTTTACCTTTCAAAACCTTTCAAATTCTGCTTAATGGGCAAAATGGCTATCAATAAACCTTTCAAAACGCTCCAGAATTTGTTGCTACTGCACTACTACACCTTTCAAAACCTTTTGAAAGGGATTTTTTTTCTTCACAAAAGTTTGTTCAGAGAGTTGTTTTACCTTTCAAAATCTTTCATAGGTTCCTTTTGTCAGACAGTTTTCTCACCTTTCAAAACCCTTCAGTCCAGAAACATGAAAGGTATTGTTTTTCTCACACCAGTTTGTTCAGAGAGTTGTTTTACCTTTCAAAATCTATATATATACATGTAGGAGGGTTAGTGAAAGTAAAGGCGATGTACTGTACATACATGTATGTACACTGATTTTAAGACTGAAAGGGTGGGGGTACTGGTGAAAGCCAAACAAATTAGACTAAATTTAAAAAAACAAAAACAAAACCTTACGACTTTTATAGATGATAATTGTTTATGGTTGAATAGTGAATATCATTCAGTGATCCATCTTATTACACTGCTATCCCTATTCGTTAACCCTCCCTCTATGAGGGCAGATCACTGCATGGCAGTGGTACGTGCCAATTCACTCCAGCTGTGTGCATTGAAGGATTATACACAGGTTTTTTTTTGGGGGGGGTGCTTGTTGAAGTGTGTTGAAGGATAAACAAGAGCAAGAATTGAAGGTCTTTTGAAGAATGGATTCTCACTCAAAAAGTCACAATCTGAATAAACTTCGAGTTTAGTAGTATAGTAGTTCCAAGTCTGAATGTTAACGTTGAAGATGAACACATTCTGCATTCTATATGGGAAGGAAGCCATCAAAACATTTGCACAATTTCTGTTCAGAAGCATAAATTGAATCAAATAACGATTTGGGAGCCATTAGGTGAATTGTTAGCACTGCACTTATGGCTACCTTCTAGAAAACCTTCAAGAGATTAACTCTTTTGAGGCAAAGCTGCTTTTTTTTCTTCTGATGAGCTCTATCAGGTAGGAATGTGATGTAGTGAACTGCCCCCCTCACCCCCAATGAGATCGGAATTTGGACAACGTAAGCTGAAAAGTGACCTTTAAGAAATTACAGTGATTTTCTGACAAGGTAATTGGTTCCTAATGTAAAGCAACTAAGAGTAGTACCCATATTCTGAAGTCACTAACAATTACAGTCTTTGTTCATATTTTTTTCAGTTGCTACCTTAAAAGTTCCTGTTTGAGTTTAAATTATTGACTACTTTTTACAGCTTATAACTATTTCCTTTTAGAAATAAAGGGACATTCATAAAATGGAGTTTGAAAAAATATTAAAAAAATAGAAAATTCAATTTAGATTTTATTTTTTTAAGTTAGTTAAAAACATTAATTAATTGTTTACAAAATGCAAAATCAAAGTGTTAGTTGTAAAGATTAGGCATTTTAGTTATTGTTCTGGAAATAGAAACGTACATTTGTATTCACACTTCTCAACAGGGTCTCTAGAGGATTATGAGAGACGGGGCAAGGGGTCCCAAATTAGCATCTTGGTTGCTAAGTTACTTGGTGAGGAGGGGGTGTTTCTAATTGACAACTATTTTTCTACCCTCACAGATGCTGTTTGAGCATCCATTATGTTGAAATTCCTCTCATGATGCCATAGTTGGGCTTCTCCGGTACCATCTGTCTGGACGGAGTCTCATCACAGCTTGGTACGCTCCCGACTAACCATTGGGTAATTCTCTCACGAACTGACAGTGTATAGGGAGAGGGAGGGGGGGGGGGGGGATTTGTAAAGTTCAAGAAACTTTCACCTTCTGCATATTTTGAACATGGATCACGGTGATAACATGTCACATTTGTTCACATCTCATCATTTCCAAGCCTAATTTGAATATTGGTAAAATGGGTTGTTCTTTTTAGTGTGAAATATACTTGAATGCAGAAATATCAAATTTGCCAATGTTATCGATATGACATGTACCATAAACATGGGCACAAAAGTTATCGACATCATTTCTGTTATACTATAATGAACCAGGTTCTGAATAAAAAGAACCCATTTTTTGAACAGTTGAATTGAAACAATCGACTTCTTCATTTTTTTTTTCTAACGAAAGAGTGGAATTTTTTGAGGGAACAGAAACATTTTTATGTAAAAAATGGGCCACCTTCATCAAAATTGAAAGAACGCTGCAGGCTAATAGACTCTAAATGCTTCTAACTTTATCAGCCCATGATCTGACAGCAGCTACTCATACCTCTCCACCTATCACAGTTACCTTGGAGGTTTGACAGCAAGTCAAGCCCCCATTAGCACCAAATTGACTGCTAATAGTAATGGATGGAATGTTAATCAGGTTTGTAGACTAAATACTGGTACACATGTATACATGTTTGCTTTGTCAACTGTCAAGTGCTGTCATAATACTTTGCTGTGTAGTCATTAGAGCCATTTTTAAAACTCCAGCTCAGGCTTGGCTTCATCACCTTTGCCAAATTTAGTCAAAGCTGGAGAGACCAAGCTGGAGTTTGGAAAACGGCCCAGGTGCAACTGCCTGGCAAGGGAGCCCTCTGTCAACAAGATATAGAAAAGCTTTGGAATAATGAGAGTTATGCGACATGTGATCTATATCTTCGGGCGGGAACAAAATGACATTATTGGCAGGCTAGAACAAATCTACAAATCTACCCATTTCTGAAAATTCCCAACTTATTTTGAGAAAAAAGAAAGAAACTAGGTTTCTGTGCACATTATATACAATTAAGTTTTTCTAATGGATGACATTAGTGACAATGAAAATGTCTGTGATGGTCAGATTACAAAGGATTGGTACCAACATTTTGAAATAAATGATTTTTCGTTCAGCCAAGGGATAGTAGTTTAAGCAGATAAAAAGCTTGATTGTAATTGTATTTCTTTCCAAGTATAATATGAACAACTCTTTTTTTTAATAAATTATATTTCTTTGACTTGGATTGTGCATAGAGCATGCCAAACTGGTGAGGCAAATTTCAAAATGAGCCCCATGTAGGTTTTATAAACAGTTACCATATATATCTTAGGATGGGGTCACCTAATTTTCTCCAGATGCATAAAGTATACAAGCGACAAGAAGCTATTTCAGAGACCATTTGCAAGAAATAAATAATATTAATTTTTGTACTACTAAATTATTAAGAAATATCTTACTTATTTTAAAGTAAATATTGATTGTAGGCATCCAGCAAAATATTGCGCTAAATACCCTGTAATTATTTTTGTTTAAATCACAAACGCCAGCTGGCGATTGCGAAAAAACTAAGAACAACAATAAGAACAACTGCCTGACGCCAGTTGATTACGAATGCCGTTTTTTAAACTTTTATCAGCATCAATGATTGTAAAACTTTGGACAGGTCAGTTAAACAATATTTACTATAAAATACAACCCTCCCAAATCCACCCATTCATGATAATTCAAGCAATTACCAATGGTGTATACTACCTTTACTATTCCCGCTACTATTATATAAGTGTATAGTGTACGATGTGATTGAAACCAGAGACGTACAGATGCAGCATCATTCTTGATAGTCAATACTGCCAAGCCACACTCTCCCTCGGCATTATGGTCCGGGCCCGCACTTAGCGCGACTATCTCGATCAAGAAAAACCAAACAAATACACCAAGCTTATCGGAAAACATGTATCAAATATCTCAGCTTTTATAACACCAGTGACAGATGTGTATGTAAATATTAGATGATTCTGTGCTGAAAAAAAGGATTCTTTATATTTTGTTCTAGGTAATATTAGATGATGTATAGATTTTGTTTGGGGGAAGTGGGGTATGTGTGCAGATCCATTTTCAGTTCAAAGCACCAAAAAAGATACAATTGCTTATCATGTTATCACCTTAAAGTGCGATTTTTCTGATTATTTTAGATTTTTTCTTTTTTATCGCCGTTTCCATGAGAGGCTGCAAGGGGGAATTGTATTGCCTAAAACACCAAGCCGTTTCATGACAGAATGTGACTGACAAGAAATCATATCACCCAGCAATCACGACAACAATGTTTTGCTTGATTTACTGTTTCCATTGGGGATTGGACAAAAACAAGACAAATATTTACTTTTTTCAAGGTGGTGTCCACCAAAAATAGTCCGAGTATCAGACAATATACGGTACAGGTTACAACGTCCGATATAGGAAAAGGGTACATTTGATGCAACCTCATGGTGCCATCCAATCAGAAATGTGCACAAAGCTGCTGATTGGTCAATTTTGGCTGCCGTGTTTTTGTTACATAATAACAGGTAATGAGAGGATGCGATATCACAACAGTAAGAACTTGCTGAATGTACTGAATCTTGAAGTCAAGATGCAGTCTTGTTTTGCATAATTATCGCCAAATCTGCTTGCATATCGTAGACACCCATCCAATTTATATGAGCAGATATTCAATAGACTACCAAGAATGACATTAACTCAAAAAGCTGAGGCTGAAAAATAACACACGTGAACATTATTACTAAATTTACAAAATTACATTTTGAAATTTACAAAATTATGCAAAACACGAAACTGAAACAGAATCATCAGTTATTAATGTACCGTATGTGTCATGGGGATTTTACACTAAAACTCTACACAACAGATGGTCTTCGTGTTTGACGCACCAGGCATTGGTGCAGCATGATCACCAACTACAAGTTGCCAGTGAAATAAATTCAGCCAAATTATGCTAAGTTAGCAGTCTGTAGGAAGTGAGCCCTCTTGTGGTCCTCAGGAGTATAGTTACATGTACATCGAGCTGGGTGTGTACATGTCTACTTTAACATACCAGCACATGTACGAATTCTACGCTACTTGTACCAGTACAAACATTGAAGTTGATTTAATTTTAAAACATCAGTTTCCAGTAAAAAATGACTTTAATCTTATGGGAAGTGTACAGTACTTGTTATTTATTTAGTTTTCAGAACAACCTGTTTTTCTGTTCAATTAAAAGATTTAAAGGGACACAACATCGAGATCCTGAAAAGATTTGCAATGTATTTCACTTTAATTTATATTATCCATTCACTTTATCATTTCCTTGGAAGGTGGGCATATTTTAAAACAGATTGAACACATTTTTCCGAAAGACAATTTAGGGGGGGGGGGGGGGGGGGTTGCTGAAGTTTGATACTTGAATCAGTTATTGCCCTTTATCTGAAAAACCTAAGAGGTTTTTGTTCACAATATCTACAAATCCCACACACATACAAAAGCACTTAATGTCAGACTGGAGCACAGACTACCCTCATGCCCACGAAGCCTAGCAGTAAGACTGGAGCACAGACTACCCTCATGCCCACGAAGCCCATCAGTCAGACTGGAGCACAGACTACCCTCATGCCCACAAAGCCCATCAGTCAGACTGGAGCACAGACTACCCTCATGCCCACGAAGCCCATCAGTCAGACTGGAGCACAGACTACCCTTATGCCCTGCAGCAACTACAGATCCATTGCCAGTGATCCATCACTTTCCACAGTTGACTTCCGAGCTGAGTGCAGAGCTGCTGCAACAGGCCTTCCGAGTACCGTGGATGAGCGCCATGCTCTCAGTCTCCAGGCTAAATATTTGAAGCATGTAACTAAGAAATGAAGACAGAGATCTGAACGTGTTTCGTACCTTGGGACTTTGTAATTCTACAATGTAACTTACCGTATTATCCCTTACAAGTTACAGACAACTCATTTTGGCTTAAATAAATAAATTAGTTTCTTGTTCTCACGTGCATCTTTTTTTAAATAACTTCTTTATTTATACAAAAATAAACTTAGAAAAAAAAGACGAGATTCAGATCAGTTTTTACATCGGCACTTTTCTCCCGATAGTAATTTGTCTCTTTTGTAGAATGCTTTCAGAGCATGGTAAACAGCAGTGAAGTCCAACTATCATTTTATACTGTATGACATGACCCAGATAATATTGTACAATAAAGACCATACAAATAAGTCAAGCAAAACAAAGTGCCCGTATCCTCACTAAGAAAAGAAAAAGTAAATGTTGTTATTAAAATTATTTATAAATTAAAAAAAAAATACAATTACAGAACTGAATTATCATGATGTCTGTACATGTAAATGCTGTACATTGAAAACTCAAAAAGGAAAGGTGAAAGAATAGTATGCATTGGTCTGTGGCTCTGTAATAAGGTGAAAACATTGTTCCAACTACTCATAACACTAATTTGAGGAAATACGGCGAGTCTTTTTTATAAATGGCCCTTTAAAATGCACCAGATATTCTATACATATAGCACTTTTTGTAAATAAAGTATGTACATGTAGTCATACGGTACACCATTGGTAATTTCTTGAATTATCAGAAATGTGTAGATTTGGGGGCTTGTATTTTTATAGTAAATATCGTTTAACTGACCCGTCTTCTAAAGAAATGTAATAATAAATAGTCACAATAAAAGTGCTGATGGTACGGTAACTACTCATGAATAATTCATTATTGACAATGAATTATTCATGACTTAATCACTTTCCTTGCCATGAACACCATATGGCTCACATTACATCTTAGACACATTACATCTGCGAAAATTGTAACGTGATATTGATTGGATTTTTCACCTTTAGAGATACCCGTAGCATGATGTGCGGCTCTATTTACATAGGTGTACCGGTACATGCTAAACCCACACTCTCAGTATACAGATATTCTAATGACCAATATAAACATGCATGCCTGCCTCCATCTTCAAATCATTTCTTTAGGAGACACAAGTGTGTTTGTTTTTGGGGAGGGGGGGGGGGGGGGTTCTAGATATTTGGAGGGTGGAGGGAGGAGGAGGGAGGGGGAGGGTGGAGGGAGGGGGGGGGGGGGGGAGGGGGAGGGTGGAGGGAGGGGGAGGGAGGGGGAGGGTGGATGGAGGGGGGGGGGGGGGGGGGGGGGTGGATGGAGGGGGGAGGGTGGATGGAGGGGGATGGATATTAGGGGGACCGAGGGCTATACTAAATGAAGAGGACATTTTTTTGTTTTGCATCTGGGAAAGTGAGCACTGTGATATCACGTGGCCCCCTTTAATGGAGAAAACCGTGCACTAAGTGACTGCTCTTATTCTTTGAACAACAAATGTTGCTGGCCTAATGCTTTTGACAGAATTGAAAGCGTGCCTAGATTCCTCTGTGGCCGAGTTGTATTCGAGTCCCCGCAAGTCCCTGCAAGTCCATCACAAGTCCTTCAGTCTCAAGTCAAGTCACTAGCTGCTTAGATGAACTCTTAACAAAAGCATTCCTTTGTCTTTGTTCAACCAGTTACTTGGGACTGACTTTATGAAAGGACTTGTGATGGACTTGCAGGGACTCCAATACAACTGCTCTGATCTGTGGTAAAAATGCAATTATACACTGACTACGGTTATCTGACCAAGCTACCCAACTGCGCATGCAGTGTCCAGCTTGCTGTTATTCAAGAGTTATCCAAACAGGATTGGCCAGGATAAAATAACACTGTGGGGCATTTGATTAGGATTTCAAATAAACACAAACAAACGGTGGAATATAATCAACATCTAAATTATATCACATGTAACAGATTACCTCCACCGCAAACATCAACACATTTTAATAAAAGGCAATGAAGACCACATTTTACCATTTTTGTTCCATTTTTTTCAGGTAGTCAAGATAATAATGAGGTCTTTGTTAGAAATGAAAAAAATTCTGCTTTCAAATGGAAATGTTCCTTATCTGTACAAAATTTAAATTTTTTTAAAGTAGTTTTTTGTCCTCATAGACGTAATGTACTAATTGGATTGCAGTAAATGTTGCAACATCAGATTCGAAGACACCAGCAGCGCTTGGTGGGCGAGTCCTTAAAGGTAGGATACACCATTGGTAATTGCTTGAATTATCATGAATGGGTAGATTTGGGGGGTTGTATTTTATAGTAAATATTGTTTAACTGACCTTTCCGAAGTTTAACAATCATGGATGCCGAGAAAAGCACGAAAAACAGCGTTTGTTTTCAACCGGCGCCGAGCAGTTATTCTTATGTTATTCTTATGTTATCGGACGGCGATCGCGAATATTTCTTTATACAATTCAATTTTCCGGAATAATTACAGGATATCTAGCGCAATCATTTTGCTGGATGCCTAGAATCATTATTTACTTTCAAATGATTAAGATATTTCTTAATAATTCGGTAGTAAATATTTTTGATATCTGTAAATGGTGTATCCTACCTTTAAGACGTCTGTACACTTAAATAGAAGGTTGTACATGTAGGTTCGAACTGAAATTAGTACACCGTTATAGTAAAATTAACTGATAGTGAATGTCGGAACTAATCTCTGATGTACACCAAAACAGTTTTAAACATTTTTGAAAAATTTGCAGGAGAAACCCTAATAAAATATTTACAATAAAAACAGACAAGAAATTGTAATAACATCTGTACTGTCTTGCATGCTGTCATTTTTTATTGAAGAGATATTTTTTTAACAATTTTTCAATGGACTTGCAGAAATTGAGGACATTTATTTAATAAAAAAGAGAAATATAAATTGAACAGAATTTAAAATTGTTAATTTCTTTGTTTGACAAAGTTTCCTCCCTTTTTAGCAATTGACAGCAGAGCTTGGTGGGTAAATCCTTAAGACGTCTGTACACTTAAAGGTAGGATACACCATTGGTAATTGCTTGAATTATCATTAATGGGTAGATTTGGGGGGTTGTATTTCATAGTAAATATCATTTAACTGACCTGTCCGAAGTTTTATAATCATGGATGCCGAGAAAAGCACGAAAAACAGCGTTTTTTTTTCAACCGCATTGGGCAGTTATTCTTATGTTATCTTTGTTTTTTTGCGATCGCCGTCCGGCGATCGCCTATTTTTTTTATAAAATTTTATTTTTCGGAATAATTACAGGATATCTAGCGCAATCATTTTGCTAAATGCCTAGAATCATTATTTACTTTCAAGTGAGTAAGATATTTTCTAATAATTCGGTAGTAAATATTTTCGATATCTGCAAATGGTGTATACTACAGTACCTTTAAGTAGAAGATTGTGGGTTCTAACTGAACTGAGTACACCGCTAGGGTTAATGCCAACTCTGAGACACTACCTCGAGGTCCTTGCATCACCCTCCTTTGGTGTGTGACATCAGACAAGTAAAATAAATTCTCCCTTGAGATCCAAGTAATAATTGGCGCTCAAACCATGCGAAAACCTTTCACGCAAATGATTAGACAACCCTTTAAATCCTTAGCTATCATGATCATAAATAAAGATGCATTCCCAGCCACCAATTATTCATTTACAGTTGCATAATTTAGGCTACGAGTCTCCATGGGCTGCTGAAAGAAAAAAAATCCAGGGGCCTTTGTCGTTCCAACGCTCATCCCACAACGTTCAAGTAAATTAGACTGTTAATATTTCATGCCTGAACGTGTAGCTCTTATTTCAGCGGCTTAGGCCTTTCGTGACATTGCGGGAAGATAAAAGCCAGTAGGTGTCGTGGATGAATGGAATAGTTCTTCTTATAAACATAAACTCCCTGAACTGTTCACGTCTGCTTGTAATGTCGGCTTCTCTGAAGATTTCCGTCAATTTGTGTACCTAGAAACTGCCTTAATTGCCCACAAAAATAACTACATCTGATGTTATTCAATGAAAATTGACAATGACAATAATCAGTGTTACAAACAATTATTAAGCGTATTAACACAAAATGTTTGAGACATCGTTTGACGAATTGTAAACAATGAAATGATCTTTGAAAGGGCCGCAAATATTTTTTTATGTTGTTCATTATGTGCATTATTTTAAACTTACATGAATTTCGAACTACACTACACTGTACACGTAGTGAACGCATCACAGCTTCACCAGTTCACCTCATTAAAACGAGAAACACTTGCGTGCTAAACAAGGCACAGACACGGAATCCATCAATACTAACAGACAAAAGAATCTCATGAATAAGACATTCGGGACTCAAGGGGGAGCTATTCGTGACTTCTTAGCGAGAAACACAACCAGCGACGAACGTGATTCGGTGCTTAAGAGGCATGTTGAAAAGTTAAACACTGAGCAAGCTCCACGAGAATGTTAAACACTGAGCAAGCTCCATGAGAATGTTAAACACTGAGCAAGCTCCACGAGAATGTTAAACACTGAGCAAGCTCCACGAGAATGTTAAACACTGAGCAAGCTCCACAAGAATGTTAAACACTGAGCAAGCTCCACGAGAATGTTAAACACTGAGCAAGCTCCACGAGAATGTTAAACACTGAGCAAGCTCCATGAGAATGTTAAACACTGAGCAAGCTCCACGAGAATGTTAAACACTGAGCAAGCTCCACGAGAATGTTAAACACTGAGCAAGCTCCACGAGAATGTTAAACACTGAGCAAGCTCCACGAGAATGTTAAACACTGAGCAAGCTCCATGAGAATGTTAAACACTGAGCAAGCTCCACGAGAATGTTAAACACTGAGCAAGCTCCACGAGAATGTTAAACACTGAGCAAGCTCCACGAGAATGTTAAACACTGAGCAAGCTCCACGAGAATGTTAAACACTGAGCAAGCTCCACGAGAATGTTAAACACTGAGCAAGCTCAGTTTTTATCTAGTATCCAAAAAACGGTTTAACTGCATTGTAACTGCCAATGCACACCAATGTTGGGACCTGAAAAATGACAATGATTATTTGGAAGGATTATTCTACATTCTCTTCCCCCCCCCCACTTCCCAACTTTTAAAATTAAAATTAAAAGTCATGCTATTAAAGGTAGGACACACCATTTGCAGATATCGGAAACAAATCTACCGAATTATTAAGAAATATTTTACTAATTGGAAAGTAAATAATGATTCTAGGCACCCAGCAAAATTATTGAGCTAATTATCCAGTAATTGTTCTGAAAAATTTAATTTTATTAAAAAAATAATCACGATCGCGAGCAAAAAACAAAAAAACAAGTTCACTGCCCGACACTGGTTGAAAACGAACACCGTTTTTCTTGCTTTTTTCTCGGCATCCATGATTGTAAAACTTTGGACAGGTCAGTTTAACTATAAAATACAACCCCCCCTAAATCCACCCATTCCTGATAATTCAAGCAAATGCTGTATCCTACCTTTAAGTGCTTTTAAAATAACATGTACTCTGAGCTCCATCTCTATGCAGACACATTCCAACCAACCCTGGCTGGTGTAAAATATCACAACACCCAGGCCAAAATGTCACCAACTACGTATGCTATGAACAGACAAGCAATGTGAAATTGAAAGTCTTGTGGGGATAGGAAATTAATGGGCGGCATGAACTGTTTGGTAATTATCTGTGGCTAATGGTAGGTTTAATAAATTACATCAGACCTTCGTAAATAAAAATTAAATAAATCATTTGCTTTAGTCGTTCTGCACATGGGACATTTGATATCAGCAGGGTTGGCAATTTTTTTAATTTTTTTTTAAAATAAAGAATCTAAAACAAAAATCACACTTATTTTATTTGAATCAGATTTTTTTAATTTAAATTCTATTTTTGTTTTGTTTTTAAGTTTACAAATATTGATTTGTCATAATTTGTCCAAATTTTCCTGCGCACCCTTACACCCACCAACAAAGAAGTTTTCAGTTTCCTAAGAAGATGTAATACCCAATGAAACAATTCAGTAATTGGAAAGTTTGAAACAAAAACATTCTCAAACATTGTTGTACTAAATTAGTGATTTTAAAGAAATACTGAAAACACTTGATTGATACAGTCTAGATATGTTGTGTGTTATATGAATGACAAAAACTTGTTAGCTATGATACACGTGTACGCACACCAACAGTTACAATGTACCGGTACAGTAACATATGCCCCACTGCCTACAGTTCAAAACAGAAACAAATCAATATGAGAAAACAATTCAAATTTAAATTTTGCAAACCCAATATCTAAAGTCTTCCTGTCAAAATTTGGACCCTCCCACAAATTAAAATATCTTTCTAGACACCCTCTTAAAAGTCAGATTGAAGGGTACCAAACTTGTCTCATTATGCATGATCTAGTTGACCAAAACCTCGTTGGTCAAATTTTGTCTTGGCCAAATCACCCCTTCATGTACAGATAGGTGACAGCTTACACTCCCTTGAATAAGGGATCCCCAAAATCGTCGTCAATTTTCCTGACGCTGATTGAAAAACGGCCGACGATGCGACTGTTCGGGACTAATCAAATGGACTTGGACTTGGCTGAATGTAGGTCATGCGAGCAAGATCTGCAAATTGGTATGACCATCGCAAATCTGATTGAATACCGGTAGGTAAGGCTTTGCAAGCAACGTGCAAATCAGCAAAACACCCCCCCCCCCCCTTTTTTTTGACCACCAAAGTCAAGTTTATTTCTCTTCTACTTTATTACGCTATAATTACCACGGCCGTTTACAAAACCTCAGCTTAAGCTCAATCCCCGGCTCGATCACAATTACCAAACAGCATGAACGAAGCCAAAGACAGAGACGAAGCTAGGGGTTTAGTCAACAGCCCTGACCCACGCCCTAGCCCAGATATTTCCCCATCACCGATCACCTCCAGGCTCATCCTGACAGGCCGAGTCTCTTACAATTGACTCTGCTTATATCGGCCAATTACACTGTACCGTAGCTCCACAAGGCTTCAAATGGCCAGTTGAGTGGAAAATAGAGACTAAAACACATAGTTCATGTTAGTTGAAAAAGAAAACGCTTGTCAACATTCTCATCGATTAATTAAATGGTAAGTAAAGTAACGGTACATGCACAAAAACAAGTGCTTGTCCCTGCCGATTTGATGTACACCAAAACAGGTATACATCCCTTGCACCAACAATTACACTACATTAACAACAATGAATTAACACATTGTTTCTGCATGTGGGTAGAAATGTTTTTGGCAACCAACCAAGGCGCCTACTTTTTTTGCAAAATTTGACTAGAAACGCTAATGACCAAAATATAAACAAACAAAAAAACGAGGAAAAATATTAATAACATGGATACTGTCTTGAATGCTGTCTTTTTGAATTGAAGAGATATTTTTCAATCATACATGTAAAGAACATTTATTTCACAAAAAGGGAAATTCAAATTGAACAGAATTTCAAATTATTAATTTTTGTTTGAAAAAGTTTTATTGAAAAAACAATACCAGCTACATGTAAATCCATTCCTTTTTAGCAATACATTTTTGTACTGGTACATGGTGCGAAATACCGTACCCTCTGGAGACATGAACACAATGTGTACAATGGAGACAAAACGTCTCCGGAGGGTAAATTTCTATAGATGAATAGGTCTCCATTGGGAAGTTCACAAATTAGATTTTTTGATTTTACTTAAATTACTCAAAAACTAGGATTAGGATGTGGGTTAGGGTTAGTGTTTGGGTTAGGGTTAGGGTATAATATAGGGTATATTGGGTCGAAATTTCAACCCAGGAAAAAAAATATGGTTAAAATGGGAGCATTTTGAAAAACGTGCTCGACTTTCTAACCATTTTGTACACGAGAACAAAGCCATGTCTCCATGGTGATACAGAAATGCGAATGGGTGTACCGGTACATGTGTATGATTTGCTTAGTTAAGGCTCAGTAGGTCTTCAGTGTTTAAATTAGCCATGATCTTCAACCATTCACCCAAAAATAGCTTTGTCGCGATCAATTATCAGGGCTAAGCAAGTATAGTAACATTCAGAAGTATGCAAGTTCTAAACCCGAAATGTGACCTGCTCCATCGAAATCAAGAATAAGTCTCGAAATGACTTTTTGATATGCACATGTTAAGAAAGGGAATTTCATAAGCTTTCTAATGATAGTCATCACAAGTATGTATTTCCTTAGGTTAACGAGTTATGGTCTGATGAAGTTGACAGGTGTATATTTATTTGCCGAATCCACATTCCGAGAAAAAACAGCTTTGAAATAAACAAAATTTACCAAAATCATACGGACAGCGCACACAAATCCTCTTCATTTTCATCTTTATTGATCGTTTTTACATACAAGACATTAATGACAATAATCTGTGATAACTACACTTCCTAAAAATACAATGTTCAGAAAAACGACTTGGTCCAGATTTGGTTCAACGGCCGATTGCGTAAAACGGCCTCGGCGACTTATTTCTGATTACGATGGAGCGGGTCACAAATGTTAAATAGCCAAATGAATTAGGTACATGTAGATCTATAAGAGTCTTCACTTTGATATCTCTCACACCAAAAACATTCGTTTCAGTTAAAAATACAATTAATTAATTGTGGAATTGAAGGGACAATCAAACATTTCTAGTCAGTTTTGCTTCACATTAAATAAGGGATAGATAAGATTAGAGGCCTGTCTTTCCCCTGTCTTTAACCCCCCCCCCCCCCCCCCCAAGCTATAAGCCTGACGGTGGCCCCACTTCCTTAATTTCAGGATTTATGTAAAAAAAAAATTGTTACAAACAAATCAAGTCCCCCCAATCAAATGCAGACCTAATGAAAATTGTGCAAAGCAGAAATTACCAGAGCACCAATTAAATCACAAGCAATATAAATTGCATACATAGCTTTTGCTAAGCAGACTATTTTGCGCTTAGCCAATTTCTTTTGTCAGTAAACTCGGTAAGTAAACATGAAAAATATGCTCACTGGCTTGTGCCCGTGTCTTAGCTAATTTGTGCTTAGCGCAAAACTTGAAATGGTACCCAGGTGTGTGTTGATTGCTGATATGCCAGGGCCTATAAACACTATCTGCTGCACTCTGTCCTTTAATTTCCTGTTCTCAAGGATGAATTAATGCTGCATCTGGCTGTGTCATCTCACATACACGTACAAATGTACATAATATACACACTACATCATGTGGGCTTGCCGAATTCAAGTCATTTCCGGATTTGGACTTGAATGATCACATATATCAGACCAACCAATGTTGACTGACGAGTAGAGAATCATAAATCAGATTGATTGCGTTTGGATTGATGTTTCAGGGCATGGATGATCAAGGCTTGGATGATCAAGGCATGGATGATCAAGGCTTGGGATCTACCAGTACATGTACATGTACCGGTACAGATCGTCAACAAAAAAAACCACATACAAATATATCTTTCTGTTGTACGGTAAGTTACACGATAAAATGCGGTAGAGATGTTTTAGTTGAACTGAAAATATTGCTTTTCAAAAAACAATCACGATTCACAAAAGCACAAGAAATGTTATTTTTGGTCCTTTTCCGTTCAAAATCTAATTAACACAAAATTATTCTGCTTGTAGAGTGCATACCCCCTGTACCAGCAAAAATACGACACATAAAATAAATCTCTCCCATTTTATTTTTTGAATTTCTGCCGAATCAGCATTAATTTTAATTTAAAGAAAAATGAATAATCAGAAATTTGAGTTCCGATTCCGAATAGAAATTCTGTGTGCAACATATAATGAGCACACATGATATGGCGGGAATTTTCCTGGGATGCGTTGCCAAGGTGAATTAGACGGGTCGGGACTCAACAAATAGACAAAGTCCAAAGATGTACCCCGGTACAGGATGCGGTAAAAAATCAAAAATAAAATCAATGGAGTTTGTTTTATAGTAATTATACATGCAATACTAAGAGCAGTCGAAATCTGGTGCTCTAATGAGCTCCATTCAAAATGATCTATCGGTAAAATGTTGCATCAATTATGTCCACTTCCCCTGCAATACATTTGTATACCAAGTAAATATGTAGTAAAACAACAGACACTTAAAGGTACCGTAGTATACACCATTTGCAGATATCGAAAATATATACTACCGAATTATTAAGAAAAATCTTACTTATCTGAAAGTAAATGTTGATTCTGCCATCCAGCAAAATGATTGCGCTAGATATCCTGTAATTATTCCGAAAAATATAATTTTATAATAAAAAAATCGCGATCGCCGGACGGCGATCGCGAAAAAACAAAGATAACATTAGAATAACTGCTCGACGTTTTTAGTGCTTTTCTCGGCATCCGTGATTATAAAACTTCGGACAGCTCAGTTACATAAACGATATTTACTATAAATACAACCCCCCAAATCTACTCATTCATGATAATTCAAGCAATCACCAATGGTGTATACTACCTTTAATGGGTACCTCTATTATTGTCTGACACAGCTTACTGATACATGTACAGTACATGTACCTTCCATATTTCAATTTGTGATGGTCAGGTAAAAAATTGTGTTGAACTGACACGGAATTACCCAATAGAAAGAAATAAAGGTGTTTTTTTGTATTTTTACATTAACATTTGTTAGAAAAAGAAACCAACTAAATAAATGCAGAAATAGTAAGAACTTTATCAGCACAATATAATGTACCAGTACATGATTGTCGTACACTTAAAATTGTGCATTGTGAGTTCCCTCTCAAGACGCAAACGTACAAAAGGTCAACAAAATATATCTGCACTTTCAAAAGTTCACTGCACTTTTAATACAAATTATCACTTTGTAAAAAATCACCATCTCCCTTCCCCCCCCCCCCCCTCATATTCTCTCCTCACGCCAATTACCTACGAGTTTCATCCCTCCAAGGCCCCATCTGCACTGTCACCCCCAAATAAAAAATATATAAATTATTATTGATTGATGGATCAAAATATAATAATAACCTGAAGATATTTGGCTGTAAATGCAGGAAATGGGTTGTTGGGATTGTCAAGGGGTTGGCGAAACTGCAGAACATGGAACATATTGGTTTTTAGTTGATTATATGAGGCCATTTAACCATCAATCCTGCAAGAACAGGAGGGAGGGAGAGAGAAGGGCTATTGCTGTGGGTGCTGCAGCATCCCAAAATGTTCAGTAAAAGCACCCTTACTCTCTGGCTGTGAGGTCTACGGTAGCTAAACATTTGTACTATGTACACACTGTCATACATGTAGCTATTAAACATTTAAGGCCCCTAAATAAGAAGAAATATGCATGACTGCACAACAGCCTTTGTCTAGCAGCTGCACTGCACAATGGACCGGAGTGTGCAGCCGTCACACAGGCTGTACTGCATATAGCACAGCTGACAACAGCATTCCGAAAAGAATTAGCGGGTCGCTATAGTATAACCGCTCCTCGGCATCATGGAGTTAAAAACAACAAAATGTTCTATGTTTTCCTTCTTTCAGAGCAGAGTCTAATTATTATCATAATATGATGCGGCATGGCGATACTATAGAATTCTGCGATAAATTCTATACAAATACAGTGTATGTCAAGCCTCCCGAATAAATATATTCAAATTTGTGTACGTGTCGACGCGTACGTAACGTACACGTCATTAGGCTTGTAATAATACTTAAGGGAGACAACTCAATCAATCACTACAAATACAATCTAGCAACTCTATGCATGTATCTTACAAGTCGCTAAAGTCTGTAAAAACTAAAAAAAGAAATTAAAATATATATTTCCAAAATCTGAAAGGTTCACCTACCTAATTCACTGGAATGATAGCCACTGACTTCAATCTCCTCGCGCTGATCTAGCGGTTTAAAATCTTTCTTCGATGGTCGCCGATTCCCCCCCTCGACCGTTTTTCTCGAATCTCGTTTTCGTGTTGGCTGTAGTTCCATCTCCATGTCAGTTGCTGATGTTTCACCAAGCACTGTTGAAGAGACAGCCATATAGAGAATACGTGTTGAAGTTTAGCCCAAATAATGAGGCTAGCGGCTGTGTCTATCGATTTTTGAATACTGCCTGCAGCGAGTCTTACCACACATGCATTACTAACGTTAACTGACTAATTTTAACAATTCAACCACTATAAATGCAGCTCTATTCAACGATTACGTGAAACTTACAGCCAATTTCCTCTATGGCATCTGATTTACGTTGCTACATTACATATTAACGCTGAAAGAAATCGCGCATCTTCATCCAGATGATGCTTGTTGATGCATGCTACTCACGATCACCGCTCGTCATTTTCATCGTGATGGTGATCGCGTTGTGACGGCTTTCTTTGGAACGAGTAGTTGGTACATGTTGGCGGCGTCGCGTCTTGATCCATTTCTTTTGCACAAAGTTTAAAGATTTCTTTTTCTTAAGTTTTTTTTTCGATTTCGACCGTCCAATTTAATCTAACGAACAAATTAGAAGTTTTTAGAACCAATAAAAAGAGACGCCCTTATCACAAATACCCAAATGATCACAGGATATCAGGCGAACATGTTAATTAAATTTTTATATAATGAAATCAAACATTTTGTAAGAATTTTTTATTTTTTTATCTTGCTGAATATTTTTATCGAATTCCTCATACCCCAAAATGAGAGTCAAATGAGAGTCATTAAAACAAAATTTAAAAATAATGAATAAATAAATAAATACATTAAAAAAAAACCGACTATATTTTAGTAAGAAAATTGTCCCAAAATGTTTTTAACCTATTTGCATGCATAAATCATTTTTCTGCGTGAATTGCATTAAAAGAAAGAAAAACAAGGTCAAAACATCCACTCCCAAAACTTTAAGCCGCCGTGATTGTGTTTAATCTAAAAGGGTGCACTACACTAATCAAAGGGAACATTTCTACGCAAGCTCATTAGCATAAAATGTGCACCCACAATTTAAATTATTTTTTTTAAAGGCGGCCGTTTGGTTAAAAAAAAACAGATTCTGTAAATATAGCCTAGGATCAACTCCCTGGTTTTGGAGCTTCAATCTGAGGGCAGACTTGATGAAATTACCGTTGAAAATTGGTCCCTATTGCCCAACAACGTGGAGGATTTGGTAAAATGGCTGCGTGCAGGTTCGAGAGGTTGGTTTCTTTAATAGTGTAAATATTAAAAAACCAATTGTCTAACCCAACAAAAATTTGAAAGAAATGGAAATATAAAGACCAAGATAATAATTTAATTGTTGTTTGAGAAACCCCAGTGATGTCGGTTTGCATGAAACTTGGTCCTGAACATTGTTGATTTTACACTGTTTTCAATAGGGCCGGCTTGAACTAGGCTACCCTAGTTCCACCCTTAGGTTATTGCAAGTCTACGACCACACGAGGGCGCTCTTTACAAGGACCGTAAATTGCTTCTGTGTGTATGGTTTGTTTGTTGACGAGTCTTTCTAATTAATTACGTCTGCCAACTTCTGAGGTTTTTTTATAATTCTTTTTTTATAATAGGCCGAGTTTAACTATATTTTTAACTATATTCTATCGAGGGCACATCCAATTATAGTACTTGATGCATCACTAGTAATTTTGGTTGTGGGTGGTTCAAATTGCCCCGTGTTATGATTAAGTTCATGGTTCATCCATGGTTGCAATGTACGAAACACGACTGCTAATCTCATAATACAAAATTGTATTTCTATAAATGATTTCTTTGCTAATATATCTTTACAACAATATATGTTAATCACCGGCCGTGTTGAACAATGCTTGTTAGTAAGGCCTAATATTATTTAACTAAATTTTAAAACTTTGTAAGAACTTCGAATCACGTCAGCAATTTGGCGCCCCCCCCCCCCCCCCCCCCCCCCCCCCCCGGGTTATGTTACCGTACTACAAAATTATGTTACCGTATTGCTTTCCAACGGGGCCCTTACGTCAAAATGGACACAATTAAAATGGACACAAATACAACAATCCACGATTACCAGAGATGCCATTTGCACAAATAAAATAATTACAAGCAATTTAATAGCGCTTGAAAGAACTCCACATGAAGCATGCAGGTAAGAAAGAACGTGACTCACTTTTTATTTATTTTTGCAAAATGTTGTTGTTAAATGGGATTCGGTCTTATAGCAGAATTAAAACAATTAATTTGTTTAAGATTTCTCCTTTTGAAATTATTTAATAAACCACGACGGGAATTTCTTGCACTTTGTGATAAACTTATTGTTCTGACGTTTACAGACATCGCTCATTTCACAGAATGCACACTCAATTCGAGCGCTACATATTTTTGGCTTGACGACTACCTGCTGATTATTAGATCTACTCCACCCACAGTTGAACTTCGACCCTCGAACCCAATAAATAGCTGAGACCTTAACGGACATAATCGATTTTTATCAGTACCGATAATATAACTGAAACAAATGAAACAATGTGATCCTGATAAACCAATAATTTTGTATCATTTTACTGAAAGTGGAATGTACATATTTGTTTTCGTTTTTGCACATGTTTTCTGTCTAATTAATTGGGTTTTAAACATTTAAATGTTGAAGAGACGATTATTGTAATGATCGGCAAGTATCGATTATTCAAGAGTCGAGCTCAGCTCAGCTCAGCTCAGATATGGATATGGTATACAGTGCGCACGCACGGTGAATTGTATAATTACTGTAAACTGTTGAGTTATAACTGTCAAAAATGGCGTGGCTTTCTCCGGGATAAACGTATTTCTTGGTCTGTAGAGTTAAAAAGAAGATAAAATGGATCCTACAGAACATACAAGTTACAAAATGGTGGCGTTACTGGCCATTATCTGCGTGTTTTTTGGTAAGTAAATCGAGTAGACCTGCACTTCGTTTTGTACGAACCGCACAGTCTGTGTACGTACGGTAACTGTGTTTGCGAGTAGCAACACCGTCACTGTACCCACGCATACAGGGCCGGCCAGAGATGAGGCAGAAACCACCACACGGCCGGAGACTTTATTGACGCATCTGCCAACGGAGGCTGAGCGTAGAGAAATGAAACAATCACGTTATCCTCTAGAAAAAAGGCTTACATGATGGGAAAGGATGGAAAAAATGTTGCAAACTGAAGCCTTTTTTTTGGGGGGGTCATTTTAATGAATTGTCAATTAAAGCCGAAGGTGTATTGTAAAAATGTTAAAAAGACATAAGTTTGAGACTGAGAAAGCACACTGCGCAATAGCCCTAGCCTTGTTGTTGCCATTTTGTGATTGGACAATTAACGACGTTTGGCTACATACATAAGGGCTGCCCTTCCGTATATTTAAAAGCGGACGTGTAAGAGATTACGACTGGTGTGATACGCAGTACGGGTGTCTCTTTATTAATTAGGGACCATTAGATTTTGATACGAGACGAGTACGGGATAAATATGCGTCTCGAAAAAGGTCGCGTATTAAATTACCATTTTGTGTGATAATTTCATTAGTTTGACATTATATATTGCAGCATTTTGAGATGAGATGTAAATTGCCGATAGTGTACCAGATGAAATAACGCAAAATGGTAATTTAAAAGGCGACTTTTTTGAGCCGCCTACATGTATGTATCCTGTACGCGTATCAAAATCGAATGGTTCTTATTATATATGGTGCAGCCTCGGATCCCAAGTACGCATGCAGACTTTATGTGTGGAAAGCACGCAGCGCGGCGCGAGGTTGATGAGCTGATGATAGCACGCGTGCACTAGAAATCTGAAAACACCGCATCACCAGCAAACGAACGTCGTTAATTGTCCAATCACAAAATGACAACAAGGCTAGGGCTATTGCGCAGTGAAAGCACTCCACACTTATAGACTTTGTACAAAACCGCTAAAAGAAATGTCAGGATACTACATTATTTTAGTTATCCTGAACTTCTGAAGACATCCAAAGCCAAAGGATGCTTACATTTCGTAAGTTGGAAAATTCTGTTTAGGAATGAGAAAATGTAGTTTTTTCTTGACGTTACTTTTTCTGTAGTGGCCCACAATGCCACATGGCACATGTTTTGTATGATGGAACTCGGATCATGTCCGGATATAAAATTCCAAGATATTTTTTATTTTGTGTATGAATGTTTATTGATGACCTGTATTTTACTTCTTTACTTTTCTCTTTCCCCAGCAAGAATGTTTCTTATCACACTCGGCTTCTTGATAAAAGCCATGAATTTGATGGTCGTGGTTTGGATGTTTGTCTCAGTTTTAAATTTGTTACTTGAAACCAGTCTGCCGCAGCACACATAGAGATAAAGTCCAAACAATATAAACGTGTCTTTCATTGTGGTAATGTTTCTGTTTGATGTTTTGAGCAGTTGAGCACGGCAACATTTTTCAGTATTCATAAAAAGAAAAAAGATGTCCAACTAATAATAGATTGATTCGCCTGCCCAAATTGTTTGTACATGTATACAGGCATGTCTGCCTGTCATATTTAATTATATTACTTTTGTATTCAATTCTCCCCCCCCCCAATAATTTTGTTTAATAAAAAAGGGGGTGGGGTGGGGGGGGGGTTGTAGGGAAGAAAAACCTGTATTGGCAACATCAAATTATGGGCGTTCTTTTTTCCTATGTTTTGCACAGTTGTTTGGGGAAAAACAGTTTTTAAAATGACCAACAAATATTGAAGTTGCACCAATAAAGCCAAATGTGTATCGACTCGTCCCTAACTTTATTGCAATGAATATAACATGAGTTGATATTACTGAATAAATAATAACACATATTTGGCAAGTTGTAACTATCGCTTCAAGCAGACTGATGTTTTGGTTGTAATAACAGACATGATATACATTTTATTTATGTTTTCCATTTCTTTACCCAGGGTGTGCCCAAACAGTTTAAAACTGGTTTTCATTGGGGCCCTGCATACATCATTAAATAAAATAACAGTACATATAAATTCACAACATTTACAGAAAGTTACAAACATAATATTTACAGACGTACAAGGATAATTACTGGAATCCAAAACATTGGTACTAGTTCTGATTTACGAGATAGGCGAAAACCTGTAAAAAAAAACTTTGGGGGGGAAAAAAAGAGAAGGGGAAATTCCCATCCGGCTCCACATTATCATGGCAACCAAGTTATGACGATATACTATCTATTTTTTGGTTTTTGACTATAGATAGGCAACACCCTTGCATATTAATTAAGTCAACTAGATACCCTATTAAGCTATACTCAGGAAGTTATTACAAAATGTAATACTCTAGTACTTCCTGTACATTTTAACAGGAAGTCGCCAAGTTATCAACTGCGCAACTGACCTTTGTTCGTTTTGCCCATGGGTGCCTTTTGTAAAAGAAAATTCATTGCATTGACATAAAGAATAATTGTAAAAGTCTCTTTAAAATATCATAAAGCTTATACAACCTAGCTAAATGTACATTTGTAAATGTACATGTATGTATAGTAGCTTGACATCCTGCCTAATAAAAATGGCTACGGAAGCAAGCCTTGTTTCTTTTAAAAAAACCTAGGCCTTACTTTGGGCTAAAGAACTGCGTACTACAGAATACTACTAAGTATTTTGTAGCATTGGGTCTCTCCATGACTGATGATTGGGTGTGTACTGACAGAGTACAGATACTGCCAACTACAAAATACTAATAGTGGCAATACAGGTCAGTAATACTTACCTGGCAAAAAATGCAGTAGTCCAGCCTTGACCCATTGCTGTGTCCCAAATGACAATTTTTGCTGTAGAGTTTAGAACACCTTACACAGCATACATGGGCCATGCACACTCAGCAAGCAGAGGGACCCAATGCTAAAAAGTACTACGAGTACAATAAGGGGGTGAAGTACCAAATACTAAAAATTACTGTAGGCATTGCACACAAGTCAGTGAGAGTACTGCATACTACCTTTAACTACTAGTAGTAAAAAGTAGCATTAGGTAGGGTTTTACCAGTGAAAACTGGTAAATGCTTGGGGTTTTATACAGGTGTGATAATGTTTGCATGCTTGTACTTTAGAACCATCACGACATGCTTAACTCTAAACCTCCTCAATCCTCAAGGCAACAGTTTGTAAAAAAGGAAATCGAAAAAACTAATTGAGGAAATACCAGTTTAGATTGTACCTTTGTTATAGATAACAACAACAACAACAACAACAACAACAACAGCACAACACTACCCAATTTGATTGGCCGCATAAAAGCTCGGTATTTAAGCGTTTTAATCATTTCTTCAGTAACATACCATGCATATTTTATATGTAAAAACATTTTAAATACAATGCACTAATTACTAAGACAAGTTCATTCTGTTTATTTATGTTTGTTTTGTACTGTGTATATTATTTCACTGCGAGCCAGTGCCAGCTACTTGGTTAATAATTAACAGTTACAGGAATGAACGTCGCATGTTGGTAACCAATTCACTGATGACATGCATTCATTAGTAGACAGGCGATACAAATATTTTCAGTGGCATACAAAGTGTTGACATTCTGTTAATAAATAACGACGTTAATAAATAACGACGGTTTTAAAATAGCAACTACTGTACTACATGTATAAACCTTCTCTCTCTCTTTCTCCGTGGACAGAGACGGATATTATCTGCTAGTATTGCCGAACAAAACAAACAGAAATAGATGCTGAAATGTAATTTTCACTGTAAAGATTTGTCTCTGAAAGATTTGGCCCCGCTTTTGTGAATGTCATTTAAATGTTTGTGTCTGATTTTTTAATTTTTTTTTATGTACTTTTGTACCTTTCTATAATTCTTTTGATTATTTAATCAAATTATATTAACTAGTATATTAAAGTATATTCACTCAAACGTCACCTAATACTACAAAATACTACTTGTAAACTGTAGTATGCGGTACTCTTACTACACTGACCTACATGTATCAGAATTGAGTAATAGTACAGTGTACTGTACATAGTATAGTACTGTACCCCTAAATGAATGCCAAGGACTTATGGTTAAAACTATTAGTTAGTTTGCGTATTAAATGTTGCTGTTGTTTTGGAGTACAATAATTCTGAAATCCTTGAGAAAAAAAATATTCTCAGCTTGTTTCCTCATAGAGCTTGTTTCGTCATATGTGTAACCTGTGTCACAGGTCTTTGATTATAACCTTGTTGTATGTACAGAGTGATATTTAAGAGTTTGGTGTGGTTTTTGGTTACTGAGTGATTTCTTAAATGTTTACACATTGTGGGAACTAAGAATAATATATCATGTGAAATGATATCCTGAGAATAAACCAAGGTGTCTGCCTAGAGAATTTCACTGTAGCATGTCTGTGAGAATGTACCAAGGATGTGTAAAAAAAGGGCAAGTTCCTAAATTTGGACTTACATGTCAGACTCTCTAATGAGCTGCTGTTAGAAACATGAATGTTATACCCTACATATAAATCATTGAGTGAGTCATAATGGTCATCTAATGAGTAGAACACAATTACAGACCAAACTACGGTACATGTACCTTAACTACATGTACCATGTGGTCAGATGTACCTTTTAATGTTGTATTTAATGGAATTGCCCTATCCTGAATAAACCAATTGTGACAATGTTGCAGTCTGGTATTTCAAACTAATGAAAATATTATGCCATTTATAGTGTAACAAACTTAGTCTACATTCATACTACATAGACTTACTTTATTTGTGTTTGTTATAATTAGTTGCATAATTAATTGCCTTAGTAATCAAAACAAAATCAAATTTTATGATGAAAGGATTTCTTTTTTGTATGACGAGTATGTTAAAAAAATAATCAGCAATTTTCTGGTTCCCATTTCTGGATGGTATACAGTGCAGCTTCTGCACCCAACCATGAAGCAGGTGCCAGGTTACAAATGAATTAAACAAAAGTCCTGATGACATACCTTTTGTTTCTTTTCTTTTCATACTTGATACAGGGTCCTTCCAACCATCTTTAGCCCAAGACACACCTGCTAGTAGAGTCTACTTCAATGTCTCATCAACTGTAATTATCAACACAGTACTAAATTTACAGAGTCCGCAGGGAACATGGCTGAATTTCAGAACTTGCGACGACGAAGGAGAAATTTTTACCCAGACTGGAATCACTGGAGACACTTTCACCGTGTCAGTCGCCCCTTCTGGCTACGTCAGAGCTGATTGGACAGTGGGGGTGATTTCAAAGTTTGTAGAAGTCGGCCCGAACTTTGCAACCAACACAAAATGGGTGCTTTTAAGATTGCAGTACACGTTAGGACGCATTGTGTTAACTGTGGACGGCAACTCAAAAACACTTGCTTCAGCTTCTCTTAACAGTGAACTTTTCGACATTGTCCTTACCAATGGCGAAGAGGTCGTCTTGGGGACTGATTTTGTGGGTTGTATGGAGCAAGTTATCGGGCTGCAGCTTGACAACGCGACGAGTTGGAACAACGTAAGCTGGGGTGTCTGCCCTCTGGAAACGCAGCAAGGGTGTCGTAAGTAGTCATTCTTATGATGGTGTGACCTCTCGATAAGGTCGTCTTCCCACATTGAGTTGAAATTAATTGAAATATTTAATTGAATATAATCAATCAGACAACAAATCTGAAGGAATAGATAACAGTTTTGGAATAGGGGCGGTAGTGGTAAATCCTACCCTCCTCCCCCCCCCCCCCCCCCTTCTAATTTTGTTTTTTAAGGCCTTTGGAACATAAAAAGGATTCAATAAAATTGTAGATTTTCAAAGGGGAGGGAGAAATAATTCTTGGGGGGAAAAATGCATTTGGGTACAGAACAGTAAACATTCCGAGAAAACAATATTAACTTTAATTCCTTTGGTTTGATTTGGAGAATATAGCTGATCAATCCGCCATTAAGTTTGCAAAACAACTATTACAGTGTAATTGATCATGTCATTACCAATTTATAATGAGCAATCTTGCAACTAATGGAATTTAAAATAAATTGATTAATCCTGCAAAGCTAAATCATGGTCCATAACTTCATCCATTATATGTCTGCAGTCCTTCTGCATGCTTGCTGCGCATTTTCTTGTTGCCCCTTTTTATGCATAACTCCTTTAAAAAACTTCAAAAACAATTTCTTTCTATAAATTTGCTTTCTCTGTTCCTTTAAAAAAGTCTGAGTCTTTCTTCCTCAGTTTTGACCTTTGACGCATACATTGTTGAGATATTACAACACTTTGATATGTATGCATGTGTGCACAATTTTTAGTTGTACAATTGGAAAGTTAATCTTTATTTGAGATTTTACCATGCAAGTCCTTTTACAAATTCAGTCACAAGTCATTTCATAAAGCCAGTCATAAATAACTAGTTGAACAACAGGAATGCTTTGTAACAGTTTTGTTTAATAGCTAGAGAATTGACTTGAGACTGAAGGACTTGTGATGGACTTGCAGGAACTGAAATACAACTTTGGTTTAGTAATAATGTTTTGGAGCAGAATTAAATTGAGGAATGCTGTGTTTTTTTCCTGATGTTTTGTTCCTGATCCCATGCTGCCGTTTTCACTTCTTTTTTATTCTTTTCCTAAAGGTAGGATACACCATTTGCAGATATCGAAAATATCTTATTTGAAAGTAAATAATGATTCTAGAGATTCATCAAAATGATTGCTAGATATTCTGTAATTGTTCCGAAAAATTTAATTTTATAACAACTGCCCGACGCCGGTTGAAAATGAACACCATTTTTTTTTTTTTTTTCTTGACGTCCATTATTGTAAAACTTTGAACAGGTCAGTTAAATGATATTTACTATAAAATACAACCCCCTAAATCCACCCATTTCTGATTTAATTCAAGCATTTATCAATGGTGTATCCTAACTTTAAAGCTCACTTTTACTTGTTGAATTGAAATCTAATTAAACACTGACTTTTTCTCTATCACTGTACACAATTCATTATGTGGTTTCAAAATGACTACCAATCCATATCAGGGGAAAACTTGTGTGGTTAGATGTTCTAGATGCGGTCCAAGATATAATCGATGCGGTCTAAGATATATTTAGGAAAAGTATAAAAAAAATGACCTACAGTATGAAACACATTTTCATTGTATTTCACTGGAAGACACTATTGTAAATATACAATAAAAGATGTGCAGAAATATATTTCAAATCACAAGAGAGTGACTGATAAAAATAAAAATGTAGACTTCCAGAAATTGTCAGGGAAAGGAAGTTATGGAGTTATTGAAGAATTGTGTAGGTTTGGAATGTAAAGGACATTGATGAAACACCATTTATTGCTTTCATGTTCACAGCACCCACCCTCATTTCACCTTTATTTTGGTTAAGTCTTGACGAGATTCTAAGATTTGGAAGTCATAACCTGACCACCACTGAATAGTCTTTTGAATGTTTGTCACAATTTGACTGATGAACTGCGTTAAGTTAAAATGAGATATAGAAACTGTGTTCAGCAGAAATGTTTTTCTAAGTTTTGTGTACATAAATTTCAGTGATCAAAACAGTTGTGTTCAAATACATGATTCTCCAAAGCTTATCTCATCGAGCTTAATCTGTTTACAACTTCACTGCTCCCTTATAACTCTCTACTAACTTACCTGATCCTGTTCCAGTTTCACGGAGCTGCTAGACAAAAGATATTGCTTAGCATACATGTACATGTAGTATGTTAGAGCCTCAGAACGCATGCATTGCATGCATTTTTGGTTGGTATCCTGTTTTTGCTCAGCAAATAACTTCTGTGCTTAGCAGATTTTTTTGGCTTTGGAGCTCCATGAAATCCCCCCCCCCCCCCCCCCACCCCTCCCCCTCCCCTCCCTCCCACCCCTCCCCCTCCCCTCCCCCTCCCCTGGCTATGCCCCTTGAAAAGTGTGTTTCAACCGATTTTATTTTTCTTCTTTATTAGAGCCTCCAGTGCACAATCCATGCTATATCCATCCGTGTAAAAACAAGGGTGTTTGTTCTAGCGACACTCAAGCACCGGACGGATATGTGTGCGATTGCACGGCCCGTTACGAAGGTGTAAATTGTGAAGTTGACACAGGTATATACACACACAAATGCAGCTTAGAATGCAGACAAAATCACAAGTTTAGCTACACTAGTAAATGAACATGGAGAGCTTTTCGCTGGTTTACTAACATTGCAAAGGAATCTATGGTGAATTTGGCCTTAAAATCAAATTTGTATGGTTGGGACTGGATGATTTTTGTTGAAGTAAACTGTGATTTTAGGTGACTAATTTATTAAGTTTAATATTGGATTGCACATTCATAAACTACTTCTTTTGGAACACTTACACAAATTGTCTACATGTTCATGTACTACATGTACATGTACATGGAACTCCAAGGACAGAAGTACAATAGGCAAACAATAGATCCTTTCAGTCTTCGGTTCAACTCTTGTTGAATTTTGTATGCTTCTGCATTGGACATACATGTACATGAATTTGATTCTGAAATTGCAGCAGATTTTTCAGATATATTCTTACAGCTGAATTCCTATGACTCTATGAAAAGCCAGAATTGTTTGGGAATTGTTAATCAGAACTTTCTCATTTAATACATGTTATACTGTTGTTAAACGTACATTTGCACTCCTTGTTTTGTAATAACTTGCACATTTTAACCTATTGTGCCCTTTGCATGAAATCTGCAGAATTGATATGTTTATTAACATTAACTTTATAACTATTTTTATAATTAATTTACTTTGCAGCTCGCTTTTTCTTGCCAATTAATTGATGTTCTTTAGTTGCTCGAATGCACATGCGCATGCTACAGTATTACAAATGTGAACAGAAGCAATGATATGTAGCAACGAGTTTTGATACCATTCAAGGTTAATGTACATTGTACATGTACATACACTAAAGGAAGAGAGGGATAACAGAGTTTTGATACCATTAAAGGTTAATGTACATGTACATACTACCTAAATGTAGAGATAGAATGTACAGCTCATCATGTGCATACGTGGACAGTACCTATAATTATAGAAAATCTTTAACAAACCAACATTTAGGTGACGCATAATTGCCTCATGTGAAAATTCATCCGTACCAGGAAATGCCTGATTTTTATTTTTTTATTTTTTTATTTGTTGGGGGGGTGGATGGTATTGCGCAAAATACAATGACATTCCAGACACACCTCATCAACCTCACCAGACCATGCAATTCCACCAGTGCACGGCAATGCACATATTTGACCAAAATTGCACTGAACAGACAATACAGAGAAGCAAACTGTTTACATGTACTGTACCATTCACAATGCTCAAGTTTCTGATCAAAAATATAGTATACCCTCGGTTTAAGTTGAGCATATCTTGCTACTTGACCTGTTTCATATAACTCATTGGAATTCCAATTTTTCTTTAATATTTCAAAGACCTACATGGACGTGTACGTATGTGTAATTGACAACAGTCTTTTGTACATGTATACATTAGAAAGTTCTTGTTGTGCTGTTCTTGTACTTTATTTACTTTATTGACATTTATTGAATGAATCCAAAGAGGTTTTAGTTAAAGTGCCAGAATATGTAGATAAATGAATACAAAAATTGATTAAAATGAATTAAAACTGTCTCCATTAGTAGGTGGCTTGACAAACATCTGGTGCATGCCTAAGCCCTTTTATGCCCTTAAAAGGGGTTGTCGCAAGGTTGGTTCAGAGTTGAAAACATGCGGTGTTTCACAAAATGTTCAGAATTTATCAAATAAGTTTTGTGCAGTGTGTCAAATCCATATGTTTAAGATTTCATCGGAAGTTAATTGAACTACCTTGAATACAAAATCAATATTCATAACAGTTATCTTGGTTTTAATTCTTGACCTAGATGTATAATATAAAAAAAAAAAAACTGTAGTGTGATCGCAACATATTTTAGTGTTCTTTGAACAAAACAATTATTGTATTGCCTACGTATTACAGGGCACTGTTTGCTATTCCCCAACACTTGTTTTCATTGTCCGTTTTACAGGGCCACTGTGCAACCAGCCAGGTTATGACCTGATTTGTCAGAATGGCGGAGTCTGTTTAGAGGACGGCATAGGTAACTCCACTTACTGCCAGTGTCCGGCAGAGTACGAGGGTCCTCTGTGTGATAGGAATGTGACCAATATGTGTGATGAGAACGCCTGCCAAAACAATGCCACCTGCCAAGAGACTGACACAGGTGTCCAATGCATTTGTGTAACAGGTATGATGAACAGAATGGAAACACGGAGCGTCGAAACTACCATTTTGGGCAAAATGGTTTCTTGTGTGTGAAACAACCACAGACCAGATTCTATTTAAAGGTAGTATACACCATTTGCAGATATCGAAAATATTTACTACTGAATTATTAAGAAATACCTTACTCAATTGAAAGTAAATAATGATTCTAGGCATTCAGCAAAAGGATTGCGCTAGATATCCTGTAATTATTCGAAACAAATGAATTTTATAAAAAAAAATCCGCTCTCGCCGGACGGCGAGAGCGAAAAAACAAAGATAACATAAGAATAACTGGTCGACCCCGGTTGAAAACAAACGCTGTTTTTCGTGCTTTTCTCGGCATCCATGATTGTAAAACTTCGGAAAAGTCAGTTAAACGATATTTACCATGAAATACAACCCCCCAAATCTACCCATTCATGATAATTAAAGCAATTACCAATGGTGTATACTACCTTTAAGAAGCTTCTGAATGCTATTCACGCTGCCGATGGTAAAGAGTTCTATCAAGAGACACCACTTATAACTGCACAAATTATTCGCTATCTGTTAACCAGTTCGCGCCGGATGACGTATATAAACGCAAAGTTTTCCCCAGATTAAAAACGGATGACGCATAAACCTGCCACGAGCAAGGCCGAAAATGTCTGTCAGCAGCGAGCAAGGCCGAAAATGCGTGGGTGTGCTTCCCGGCACTATCGGCCTGAACCCGCTTCGGATCGAGTTTCGTTAAAAATAATCCCGCCCCTCGGCTCAGTGATGTTAAAATATCCCCGGCGCGAACTGGTTAAACAAGAATAATATTAAAACTGCTGCAAACTGCTTACTGGCTGGACTGACCTAAAATATACAAATCAAATAAGTTAAGAAGGCCTAATATTTCAATCTTAAACAAAATAGATATTAACATAAGCAGCATTATTCTAAGATTGGCATTGGTTCAATTTTTGCTTTGTTTTTTTCAGGTTTTGGTGGTGATAACTGCGCCATTAACATCAACGAGTGTGCCATTCACCTTTGCATGAATAGTGGCGTTTGCATCGACGGCATAGACACATACACCTGTAACTGCACTGGAACCGGCCACACCGGTGACCGGTGCTCGCAACAAGTCAACGAATGCTTGGCTCAACCCTGCCAGAACGGAACCTGTGTGGACATCTCGGGAGATTTTGTCTGTATCTGCACAGCGGGTTGGACGGGAAAGATTTGCGATACTGAGATTAACGAGTGCGATTCATTCCCTTGCTTGAATAATGGAACCTGTACAGACCAGTTCAATGCGTATGAATGTCAATGTGTCCAGGGCTTCAATGGTAAATACCTCAACATTTTTTTCTTCTTCAACATTTTTTTCTTTAGCTTTTTACATAAAAGTGCTCAACAAACTTACTAGTTCAGCAGAATTGAGCTCAAAATATGCCAGTAGGAAGTCACTTCTCATTCTGGTAGATCTGAAAACTATGACCTTTTTAACTCTTTGTTTTGATATTTTGGTGGTGGTTGTTATCTCTTCATAAAATTGTCAGTAATTTTTTACCTAATTTGGGGTATTTAGAGGTTGAATTCTAAATTGTAAACACACAATTCAGAATGCGAAATTGAGACTTCAGGAAAAATTTTCCAAGCTGGGAATTCCTAAAAGTTGAACACATTTCAACTACAGTGAACTTTGTGACATAAAATTTGCCTGGAATTTGCGTGAAGTTTTTTACTGTATTACATGGTAATTTGAGCTATAAAGTATAAATGGTGTTGTAAGTATCACAGTAGCCAGTAATGTCAAGTTTTTTTATTTTGAAGGTACCAACTGCGAGTTAAATATTGATGATTGCATCTCGGTGACCTGCCCTGTGACCTTTGTGTGTGTTGATGGGGTCGATGCCTACACCTGCCTGTGCCCGCCTGGAAAAAGTAATCATTTATATCTACTTCCACACTGTCTTTTACCTTGACAAACATTTTAGAAATGTCTATAACATTTAACCCTTGCCCTCGGGGTATGTGCAAATTCATATTGAAAATGATTGATTCGCACTTTTAGGGTTAACCGTAACAGCGCTGAATCCATCGTTTTCAATATAAATCTTCACACACTCTGGCAGTAAACGTTAAATAAAATTGCAAGAAAATGAAAACATTTCATGACAATTTTTATTCTGTACTTTATATTTTTGGATCTGAGCCATGCCAAATTAGTTTTTACATGAAACCTATATTGAAATCAAAACAGTGTCTGACTGTATGTGATGAGTTATTCCTCTAGTTTGTTTTTCTTTTTTAGTGAATGAGTCTGGTACCTGCGTTGATATTGATGAATGTTCATCATCCCCATGCGTCAATGGAGACTGTGAAAATCTAGATAACAAGTGAGTAACATGGTCCAAATTACAGGTACATGGTACACCCTTCCCCACCACACCACGCCCTTCCCCACCACACCACGCCCTTCCCCACCACACCACGCCCTTCCCCACCACACCACGCCCTTCCCCACCACACCACGCCCTTCCCCACCACACCACGCCCTTCCCCACCACACCACGCCCTTCCCCACCACGCCCTTCCCCACCACACCCTCTCCCACCACACCACACCCTCTCCCACCACACCCCACCCCACCACACCCTTCCCCACCACACCCCTCCCCTCCACACCCCTCCCCTCCACACCACCCCATACAACGATATCTTTGTTTCTTTGGTTAATTCCATAGGTATAACTGTACCTGTTACCCCGGCTTTGCCAGCATCAACTGTGACATCAACATTGACGAATGTGATCCAGACCCTTGTGTAATGAATTCCACCTGTGTGGATGGAATTAACGACTTTAACTGCACCTGTCTGCCTGGGTTTGATGGGAAACGCTGTGAGGTGGATATTGATGAGTGTTTACTGGCTCCATGTCAGAACAATGCGTCTTGTGTGGATGGAATTGATAGGTACGAGTTCATATTGGCCTAATGGAGAAAGTTACAAGAATGCTAAAAGAAAGTTACACCCTGCATGTGACACGTTGTAATTATTTGTGCTAGTTTATTTTATTCTAGCTGTTCTTAAGAGAAGGTAACTAAGTACTGATTGCTAAATCTTGAATGTCTGTGTTACCCTTCACAACAATAAGCAGTTTAGTATTTCAATTGTGCATGTGCACAAGAA
Source organism: Crossaster papposus (assembly GCA_037893245.1). Taxonomy (NCBI): domain Eukaryota; kingdom Metazoa; phylum Echinodermata; class Asteroidea; order Velatida; family Solasteridae; genus Crossaster; species Crossaster papposus. The sequence continues at coordinate 454,328 of JBAIAA010000756.1, forward strand.
TATAGTTCACAGGTCATTCAGGATAACTAATGCGTGCAAATGAACATACAAGATGGTCACGTGATGAGCATGTGACATTACATCAGCAATTGTATCTCAAATAACCTTTGACCTGGACTACTTCAGTGAAAACCGAGTTCTCGCACTGTTATTCCCTAATTGAAGTCTCGTTTATACTTTAAAAAGTAAAACAAACACGTGTGTGAGGTTACAGAGTTGATGTTTTCTTTAAATTATGGCCAAGTGATGTATGTTACTCAAATGTTTTGTGCGTTTGGTTTTCGCAGCTTCACTTGTGAATGTGTGCTTGGCTTTGACGGTGACAGATGTGAGAATAACATTGATGATTGCGCAATGGAGCCGTGTCACAATGGTGCCAATTGTATGGATGGCGTAAATGACTATACATGTGACTGTCTTCCTGGCTACGCAGGTAAGTCATTTATTCATTTATTTCTTATTTACCCTGGGGAAACCTTTTAGTTTAAATGTAGGATACACCATTTGCATATATAGAAACATCTTTCTACCGAATTATTAACAAATATCTTACATATTTAAAAGTAAATAACAGTTGTAGGCATCCAGCAATATGATTGCGCTAGATATCCTGTAATTGTTCCAAAAAATTGAATTTTATATATAAAAAAAATATTGACGGACGGCTATTGCGAAAAAAACAAAGAACATCATAAGAATCACTGTTCGACGCCGGTTGAAAACGAACGCCGTTTTTCTTGCTTTTCTCAGCATCCATGACTGTAAAACTTTTGGACAGGTCAGTTAAAGGTAGTATACACCATTGGTAATTGCTTGAATTATAATGAATGAGTAGATTTGGGGGGTCTTATTTTATAGTAAATATCGTTTAACTGACCTGTCCGAAGTTTTACAATCATGGATGTCAAGAAAAGCACGAAGAACAGCGTTTGTTTTCAACCGGCGTCGAGCAGTTATTCTTATGTTATTTGTGTTTTTTCGCGATCGCCGTCCGGCAATCATTTTGCTGGATGCCTAGAATCAGTATTTACTTTCATATGAGTAAGATATTTCTTAATAATTCGGTAGTAAAATGTTTCGATATCTGCAAATGGTGTATACTACCTTTAAACGATATTTACTATAAAATACAACACCCCAAATCCACCTATTCGTGATCATTCAAGCAATTACTAATACCTTTAAAGGTGCCTTGCTACAACAATACAGTATAAAGTAGGTAGTATAAACAAATGCGAAGTCATTCAAAAGCTTACGTTACGTTTCAATTTACCCCAAACCCTGCCAAACTTGACAATTTTCCCAATGATATGCCCAGATAAGTTAAAACAATAATTCCTTGTATCAGATTTGTTGATCCTAGTTCCTTTCTTTCCAAACAGACAAGAACTGCTCAACCAACATCAATGAATGCGATCCAGATCCATGTAAGAATGGCGGTGTATGTGTGGATCTCGTGAATGACTTCCGCTGCGATTGTACCATTGATTACATAGGAAAAACATGCGACACTTTGTACGATGCCTGTGAAATAATGGCACCGTGCAAAAACGGTGCCACATGTATGACACCCCCGCTGCCCTCTCAGGAGTACAACTGCACATGTGTGCCAGGCTTCAGTGGCACCAACTGCGAGATGAATATTGACGACTGCCTTGGCGTGAATTGCAACGAGACTGGCCAGATCTGCTTTGACGAAGTGGACGGGTACCACTGCGCGTGCCCAGCGGGATACGAGAATCCTAACTGCTCCGTCGAGATCGACGAGTGCGCATCGGACCCCTGCAGAAATAACGCCACCTGCGTGGATAACATCGGGAATTTCACCTGCAGCTGTAAACCAGGCTACACTGGGGAATTGTGTGAAGAAAACATTAATGAGTGCTTTATAAATCCCTGCCAGAATGGTGGAATATGTCACGATCGAGAGAACACTTATCAATGTTTTTGTCTTCCTGGATTTTCTGGATCCAACTGTCAAATTTCTATAAATGAGTGCCTTTCCAATCCCTGTAATAATGGTGGTACTTGCAAAGATTTACTGAATTCTTACATGTGCGTATGTGCAGCTGGATTTACAGGAGTCAATTGCGAGATTGACATTGATGAGTGCGCATCGAATCCATGTGAGAATAACTCCACCTGTATGGATGGCATTAATGAATTTAATTGCACCTGTTCTCCTGGCTACAATGGCACATTGTGTAATGAAGACATAGACGAGTGTGCAGTCAACCCCTGTAACCTTGGCACCTGCATTGATGCAGTTAACAAGTGAGTACTGATGTCAATCAAAGTCATCCTTATCAGTGATTTTTGTTTACAAACCTTACAATCTTAAAACAGTTTGGATATTGAAATTTACGAAAAAAAACATCCCTGACTTGCCTTTGTCAATTTCAGTAAATAGGAAGAAGTCAAAATTCCTGACACATTTTAAATCTTGAAAGTCAACCAAGACGTAACCCTGGCCTAAATATGACAACGTCTGGCATTTGCTTGTGTTGCCATTTTGTTAATTTACAATAATATTACAGATGGCATTTCAAATGGCATGCATCAATTCTAAGAGTATAAGCTATTGTATCAATAATCAATTCTCCACAGCGTATCTCTTTATGTTTATCTTTCACTCCATTTGCCAGAGATAAATCAAATGATAAGATTCCAAACTTTGTCTTTTTTTTAGAATAGTTGACATTTATGAAGTCTAGTCGAAGCCTATTTGAGAAATGTCAAAAACCTCTCATGTTAATCAGTTAGCGCTGGGGGGCATATATACATGCAAAGTTTTTCTGAGACAATCGGCCTGAATCCAAGTCAAATCGAGTTTCGCTAAAAATAACTTCGCACTCGGCTCGGTGAGTATTACAATAATCCCGGCGCGAACTGGTTAATTTGATCATCGTAATAAGTATGTACAAGTAGCCTCCATTGTTTACCACTTCATACAATGCATTCAAACCCTTCCCTTTTTTCTGCCTCTTTTTTTTCTTCATATTTGTTAACATGCTTGGTAATCATTAGCTTTTCACACTCTGCTGGTTGGCATTGGTGAGTTTTTGTCAGTAAGAGTTGCGTCATTGTTGAGTTCCTTCTGTTTCAAGTTTTGTTGAAAGATTTGAGGTTTTTGTTGAGTTACACAAAGTAATTGGTTATTACTTTATGTCAAGTTGTTGTTCAAATAACACCGTTGGTGAAATTCTGTGTTTATGTGCATGCCCTATGTTAAGTTGGTTTGTTTCAAAATTGAAATAGATGTATGAACAAAGATTACTGTGTTGGTCAATAAGTATTGACAAATCAATTTAATTCTACCGTACGTAGAGTTTATGTAGGTACTAAAGTTTGTTTATCTTATTATGTGGGTGTTTCATGTTGATCAATATTTCTAAATAAACAAATATTGTATTTGTCTAATATATTACTAAATTCAATCTCGATTCCTGACAATGTACCTCTTACATCATACTGCATTTGAGAGAATTGTTTGTTTTTGAAAGAATAAGTTGGTTATGTTACTGATTTTGGATTTCGTTATCTTCATTTCTGTCAGTTATACCTGCAACTGCACTGACACTGGATTCTTTGGACCACAGTGCGAGTACAACATTGATGATTGCACACCGTACCCGTGCAACAACGATGCAGCATGTGTTGATCTGATCAACGACTACAACTGTAGTTGTTATGACGGCTACGAGGGCAAAGACTGTGAAGTGGACATCGACGAGTGTCGAGACGCACCTTGCTTGTATGGAGGTGTGTGCTATCAGCGATCCAATCAGAGTCTGTATGATGGAGTCCACCCCTTATTCCCTGGACAGTTCAGTTACCTCAATGCCAGCGGTTTCATCTGCCAGTGTGCTGCTGGTTACACAGGCGTCATTTGCGAGATTGACATCGATGAATGTGAGTCTGGACCCTGCGCCAACAACGGAACCTGCAACGACGGTGTGAATGGCTACACTTGCGATTGCGCTGGTGGGTGGGAAGGCGATGATTGCAGAACGGAAATCAACGAATGCCTACCGGAGCCGTGTTTGAACGGAGCTACCTGTACTGATCTTGTCAATGATTATCACTGCACGTGCACTGCGGAATACGCAGGCAGTAATTGCATGGTCCTACTGACTGGCTGTGAGGGAAACGGGTGTCAAAACGATGCCACCTGTATCCCTTCATATGATGAAGAAACTAACAATCATACTTACACCTGTCAGTGTACAGATGGTTACACAGATGCCTTCTGCCAAACGGACACTTCTGCATCATTTGAAAATGAGTCGTACCTCCAGGATCTATCAACCGATACCAAATCGACTCTTGACTACTCTCTTTCTCTTCAGACCACCTTACCAAATGGCCTTCTGCTTTACTCGGGTACAAATCCGAGTACAAGATACTTTCTACTTGAGATGTTCAATGGGGACTTGTTGTTGAAATACTTCTCAAATGGCCAAACATTAGAAATTAATGATTTTGGGCATAAGATTAATGACGGGGAATATCATACTGTGAGAGTAATTATTGACTCTCAAACAATCACCCTATCAGTGACCATCCCACAGTCAACACGAACCAGGAGAACTGCAACATGCTCTGGTGGGGTATGTGAACAAACAATTAACATCCCAAGCGGTGTCGTCGTTTCATTTGGCGCAATGTACATAGGAGGCATCCCTGAGGCCTCTAAAGTCATCGTCATGCCCCTCGTCCAATCAAGGGCATATTTCACTGGATGTATGCGAGACATCAAGAATGGAGGATCCTACCTTTTGCCACCCAGTACTAGGGCTGTCATTGCCCCCTCTGTGTGTAGAAGGGTGAATCAGTGTCCTGACGATCGGTGTAGCTACAACGGTGTCTGCACAGATCTCTGGAATACCTTCGCATGTGACTGCTACATAGGATATACGGGAACCACCTGCAATGAAAGTAAGTAAACATCACCCTCCTAAAAAAAAAAAAATTCCAAGAGGTTCACTGCCCCCCCCCCCCCCCTTACTTTTTCACTTAGGGAATATGCCTCCGTCGCCACTTTTGGCAGTTCCGCATTAGAACAACAGAGGATATGCGCTTTGCTGCCCCCATTTTGAAAAGTGTTCTGCCAGTCTTGCATGGGTCATTTGACTAGCTTGAGACTCGACTTCAAACTGGAAGGGCATGTGATGGACTTGTAAAACCTGTGATTAGATATGAATTCAAACGCAAAAAGTAATTAAAAATCAACTACATGTAGGCAACTCAATTTTGAGTCTATAATTGCAAATTGTTTTATTTCTTAACCTACTTGCAATGTACTCACAATACACAATTTTACTCACATGTTTTATTTTTATGAAAGAAATTTAAAACGTGCCTAGTTTCCTCAGTATATAGTTGTGATCATAATGAAAAAGGCTGAAACATGCAAGATACAAAATTATTTTGTACAATATTTAAAATTCCACTCCTAGTTGGCACAACAAAAGAGTACGAATTTGGCTTTTAAAATTATTTTTAGTAATGATCCCATTATGGATTATGACTTAAGGTTTCTTTATTTACTCTTCAGGTTTTATTCCTGCCACATTCCGCTTTGAGGACATCCCCGAGAGCTTTGCTTATTTCATGGCCAATGACTACCTGTCGGATTCCTTGAGCTCTGTCAAGCTTGCCTTCCGGACCCGCGAGCCTAATGGTCTGATCTTCTATACCGAAGATACTGCTAGCAATAGCTACTTGGCAGTCGAGTTGGCAAGTGAACGCCTAAGAGTAGCAGTATCCCGGAGTGGCAGCTTGGTGTCTTTAATCCTGGGCGACGGTCTGTCCGATGGCAACTACCACTTTGTTTCAATAACAGCTGATCAAACTGAACTCAGCGTATTCCTTGACCCATTGACCTCTGATCTCAAAGATACCAGAAATATAACAAGTGGCAGCCCAGACTTCACAGTCTTCAATGTGGGTGGAGTGGCTAGTTTCACAGACATCCCTTCCGGAGCCGTCGCCACTGACACCTACTTCAAGGGCTGTCTGTGGGACGTCACGTTCAACAACTACTCTCTCCAGTTTGAGCCTGTGGACCTCCCTGGTTTTCCCATCCCGTCGTTCCCGATGACCATCAACAGCAGCATCTTAATCAACGAGTGTCGGAGCGACGACACGTGCGCTGCTTCGCCTTGTGAAAACAACGGTACATGCACGGTGACCTGGAATGACTTTAAGTGCACGTGCCCGACAGGTTTTGGTGGGAAGAATTGTTCTGACTTCACTATCTGTGAACCCTCAACGAATCCTTGTCCCATGGAAGCCGAGTGCAAGGACATTCCTAATGGACATGAATGTAAGTAACGCCATTTATATCTTGCTTGATTTGGAACACTTATCTGTGTGAAAGATTGTATTGGCAATTTTCAATAATCTCAATCAAAGGAAAGAATTGTCTTTTAATACAGGATTATATGTGTATATTAGTGCAAATAAGTGGCTCTTGTAAATTCGTCGTGTCGATTATCATGTTGGGAGGAACTGCACTATCAGTGGATTGCGCAGAAATGCACTTGCACGATTGTCAATCTGGTATAAAATCTCTGACTTTACTTTCCTTTTACAAAAATACTTCTCAACGATCAACTGATAGCACAGATCCATGGAATGTAAAGTCATAGATTTTCTAACGGAGTGAGCGTTCGCGCGATCTAGTGATAGCACAAATCCACCGATCGCACAAATCCACCGATCGCATCCAACAACTATATTATATTCCACTGGCCCTATCTTGCCAAAACATTTAAAATACTACAAATACAAACAATTCCATGTTATGTATTGTCTTATCATTTGGCAGGTGTTGTTGAGGCCACATTTAATGGCATCTCAAGCCTGGTCGCCTACACCTCCAACATCAGTGAATCAATCGTTCTGGACTCCATCACACTGAAGGCTCGCACTCGTAACAACGCCGGCAACATCTACCATTCCTCCAACAACCTGACTGACTACTTCGTCACTTTATACCTGATCCAGGGTAGACCCGCTCTGCAGTTCAACCTTGGGCAGTCCGTAGCCCAAGAGATAGCCTCCCAGGTTGAAATCATGGATGGCTTTTGGCACGACATTGAGGTCATATTCGCCACTGACAAAGTCGAAATCATAGTTGATCTGATACCAACGAGTAAATCAATCACTATCGATGCAAAACTGTTAGCGTCCGTCATCACCTCAGCTGGAAGTTCTCCAGTATACCTTGGAGGAACCACTGTAGTCAACAATGATTACTTCCACAACTATAACTACTTCAAGGGTTGCCTTGACAACGTGCGAGTGGGCGGGATCCTCCTACCTTTCTATGACCGCGAAATCATAAACTCGACCAGTTACAACCAATTCTACGCTGCAATCACCGATGTCGATACTGGCTGCCGGGGAGATACGACTGTCTGCGACTCGCACTCCTGTGAAAACTCCGGGACTTGTGTGGATTTGTGGAATGCCGCCGGCTGTCAGTGCGTACCGGGCTACTTTGGAGACAGATGCCAAACTGACACCAACGAATGTCTCGAGAACCCTTGTGTCTTGGGATCCACCTGTCGCAATGACGTCAACAATTACACCTGTTTGTGTCGGCCTGGGTTTGAAGGACGTAATTGTGGCAGTGAAATCAACGAGTGTGATCCGGATCCCTGCTTGCAGGGTTCAATCTGCTACGACGGTCTTGATTACTACAACTGTACCTGCCTGGATGGTTACATTGGTGCCTTGTGTAATGTTTTGGTAAGGAATGAAGAATCCTACAATGCTTCCTCATGGTCAGGTTGTGTCCATAAGGAAGCCGATAATCAAGAACCCCTACTGCACTTTGAGTTTTGTGAATTACAAATCAAAAAGGTTCCGGGTTGAAAATCATGATTTTTGTTTGTTTTACTAAATCAGCAATTCCTGGTCGTCATTTGAATTGAATACCTTTTTTCTTTACATGTCTTTGCCTTTCTTAGATCAACGAGACATGTGATGGCAATCCTTGCAAGAATAATGCAACATGTCAAGACGGTGCTCCTGGGTCACAGGTAAGATACTGCAGGGAACAGAGTCAGACTCTCATTCTCAGATTCTCATTCTCAGATTCTCATTCTCAGATTCTCATTCACAGATTCTCACTGTGCATGTGACTGAGTTTGACTGAGTCCTTGCGATTACTCTTTTCCTCATCCACACCTTCAGGTCAATTTTACATGCGTGTGCCCTACCGGTTTCAGCAGTGATGACTGCGGCTATGAAATAGACTACTGCGTCGCCCATGAGTGCGCCAACGGAGCAACTTGCAACAGCCTACGGGATCAGGAAACTTACTCATGCTCCTGTCCAGATGGGTACAGTGGGAACCGTTGTGAGACAAACGATGATGATTGTGTGGGAGTTAATTGCCAAAACGGAGGAAGCTGTGTTGATGAGATTGATGGTTATTATTGTAACTGTACTGGAGGTGAGTAACCACAAAATAAAATACAGTATGTAACTTTAATGGACTACTGAATTAATTACAATTTTTAATTTTTTTATCCAACAATTGATTGTTTTTTTCTCTTTCATTTCACTGGATCCTGTTGTATTTAGCAGGGCTAAGGTTAAAATGATTGTTATCATCAGTGACAATATGAGTGTATTTATGCAGTTTGAATACAATGTAACTTGTTTGATTTTGACAGGTTATGAGGGTAACCTTTGTCAAAATGACGTCAATGAGTGTAGCCCTAACCCTTGCCAGTTTGGTGCAACTTGTAATGATCTGCCCAACAATTTCAATTGTATCTGTACACCTGGATTTGATGGTAAGTACTGGTCCTAATGGATTACGGATTTTTCAATTTGTATTTATTACATTAAAGACACGGTTCCCTGTACATGTATTGTGAAAAAATTAAAATTTCATAAAAGGGAATTTTAGGAATGTTGCATTTTAACCAGTTCGTTCCAGGATTATTTTAACATCACCAAGCCGAGGCGCAAGATTATTATTAACAAACCTATATCTGAGGCGGGTTCAAGCACACCCACGCATTTCCGGCCTTTCTCGCTGCTGACAGACATTTCAGGCCTTGCTTGTGGCGTGTTTATGCGTCATTCGTTTTGAATCTGGGGAAAACTTTGCGCGTATATACGTTCCCCGGCGCGAACTTGTTAAGACTTATCAAATATTAGAATGTTTTTCCCATTCGATTTCCCATTGATTTGCCCATAATTTCTGATATTTTGATTCAAGACTTGCACTTGAATCACTTGTATTTTTGAATTGAACTCCGGTTTTAGTATTATTGTATTATTTGTATTATTTGAGAATGTATACACTGTTTAAAATAGATTTTGCAGGCTGGATATGCACGTGCACGATTGCTCAAGGAATTTGTCATGACACTTGCTTTGCCTGTTGTTTTCATCAGAAAAATTGCAATTCTGTTTTAATAATAATGCAACATTCTTTTATTGCACGAGTTCTCATTAAGTTATTTTATTTGGGGACAACATCTGAAATATCAGCGACTTATTCTTTGTAATGGGGCTCATGAAGAATAACACAAAATGCATCTTTTGTCATATCACAGAAGGATACGTCTTCCATCAATACCTTGTAATATTCATTTTTCATGATAACAAAATATTGAATGCAGCTTTATTTTTGCATGATTCATGAACCACATTTGACTTTTAATAAGTGTGTTTAATGTTTTTTGTCAGAATTAACATTTTAGTTTTTGATTTTCCAGCAATTCAAAGTTTTACACAGATTTGTTTGCAAGCATTGTACACCAGCGCACACTGTTATTGAGTTTGAATCAACTTTTCTGTTGCGTGTAGTTTCCCAGGCATACAAACATAAAGCCTTGGGTGCTCAACTTAATGGAAGAAAATTCAAGAACACGTTCTGTTTACCTACATGTGTATTGCTGTGGCAAGTTGCATGATTATAATTAGTAGAGAGGTTTCCCATACAAACAGATAGGCGTACGTTTAGCTATTCGTACGCGTTTTATACTTACGTGTAGCGAGCGAGATATCCGTGCCTTGTACACGATTAGCGGATAGTGAGAAACTGTGACGTCATAAGTCTGCGAAAATTGATGACGTATCCGTTAAGCTAACCGTATCCGTTCGCAGGCGAAACCTCTCTAATATCACATGCCTAACCTGTATCCTACATGTCAATACTGCAGGTAGTGTTCAGAGATGCAAATTGCAAAATTGAGTTGAGCCTTTCACCAGCATTTGTTTATATAAGCACAGTATACTTAACGATGCCCTGATGAGTGATTGTGAGAAACAAAAACTCGCCAACTACTCAGGTGAAACTCGGAACCCATGACCTCGTGCAGCATCTTACTTGTAGAATGTAGGGTTATGGTCATGGTGTTTGACTCGTGGTCGACGGTGCGTGAGTTTGAACCCTACCAGGAACATGGTGATTGTGCCCTTGGGCAAGACACTTTACCTCTTTCCACCCAGGAGTATAAATGGGTACCTATGATGTACCTCGACGATTTTTAACTGTTGTTAAATTGTTTGCTTCGTGTCATGTCTGTCTACTTGTTTGTCTTTCTTTTTGTCTCACATTCTGTCTTGTCACTAATTCATCATTCTTAAACATCATCTTGACTAAACTAAACCCTTTGAGTTCTGACACCATCCCCTGGCACAAGACGTTAATCCATCTCGCCTAAAACCGCAATTATCCAACTGATCCTTACAATCAGCCTAAAAGTGTTGCATGAATATTCATTCTACTAACAAATCTAATTGCACTGCTCTCTAACCTGTTTTAAAGAGAAAAAACAATATCCTATTTAACCGATCCTTCAACTTGCGCTATGGTTTTGATTTTTGTTTTACTCTTTTATTTTTTTCCTTTTCGTCACGCAACACCTTCAGGCCGGTTCTGTTCAGTCGACATAAACGAATGCCTAAATACCCAAGAACCCCCTTGTCAAAATGGCGGCACCTGCATGAACACACAGGGAAGCTATATTTGCGTCTGCCCCCCAGACATCTATGGGTCTGGGTGCCAGACTTCCCCCTGTGAACCCTCCCCCTGTGAGAATAACGCCAACTGCACGACCCTACCCTCAGGGGTTTATGACTGCCAGTGCCCTCTGGGGTACCTGAGCGTCAACTGCAGTGTTGCTAGTTGTTTTGACGTGGTTTGTCAAAATAACGGCTCTTGCCAACTCGTTGATGCTAGCTGGGAATGTCAATGTCCTGACTTTACGACAGGTACCTTTCCATTTTCCATTGGTTGTTTGATTTTGTTATGTTTGTGTGGACTAACCCTAGACTGATGTCAAAAGGAGACTTCACAGAGCTCAGTCTATAGGCCGTCTTGTCACTCTGTTGAAAACCTTATGGGTTCCATCACACTGTCTGGTTACCAAACAATGAACTGGATAGCTACACTGGTGTCTAAAACATTGTTACGCACTTGTCATATGTATTTATGAATGACTTCAGCCCAGTAGTACTGCCACTGTACTTTCAAGAGTGTAGTTGAGGATGGAACACAAAATGTTGTAAGTACAGAACATTCCAAATGAGGCTTGTAATATATGATGAAGTGGATACATATCAATAAAACGCAAGTATCAATTGTGAGTATCAACTACACTTGCAAGCCTGTAAAAGTCCTACTTTTATCCTGATTTTGTCCTCCAAAGTCCTACTTTTGTTCCTTTTTTTTCTATCCTACTTTTCCCCATTTTTTTCTTTCTCTGCACAGTTCTGACAGCAATGGGCAAAGTATTATAAATCTCTTTTTTTCAGTGAGTTTTTCCGTCTGTTCTTCAAATCATCTGCCAGAAAACTACACACTTTTAAAGTCTCCAGTTAAAACAGACACCCATTTTTCTTCTTTTTTCATCCATTCCTAAATCAAGATTTCTTAATGATAGTTTAAATAGTTCTGTGCATTCTCCTTGGCATGTGTATCTACCTGTTTGAAGGGTTAGTTTGTCTGTTTGTCGTAGTGTCTGAGTGTTTGCCATTTCTATCATTTGTTTAGTCAATTGGTGGGTTGGTTGTTCTATTTGTCTGTTTGTCATTTTCCTGTGTATACCTTCTAATTTTGTTACATATGTCCTTGTTAAAAAAGTTAGTGTTGCTAAAATGCTTCTAAGCAAATGCTGGTAGCTACATGTATTAAAGATTTAGGAATAGTTGCAGCATCTAATAAAAATCTGGCGGTTTCAGTCGCGCACACAATGTACTCTTCAGTTGTGGATGTTATTAACCGTTAGTAAAATAACATTTTAAATAAACCTCAAAGAGAAATTGACTAGGTACATTATATTCTTTTAGATTTGAACGAAGAAATTGACTGGAGCAAGGGCTTGAACGGTTGTAACTTTTTGGTCTAATTTATTTGATAAGTTGTGATAGTTTAATTAATTGGAACCCAATTCCATACTAATGCCCTCCCTGGCCCCTCTCAGGACCCCTGTGCCAGTACAAAGGACCCTGCACTCCAGACATCGACCCCTGCAGTAACGGGGGAACATGTGACCAAACCTTCCAAGATGAAGGTAGCTTCAACTACATATGCAATTGCCCATTTGGCTTCAACGGCACCAACTGCAAGTTAGAAATCAATTGGTGTGATAGCAACCCCTGTCAACATGCAGGAAGTAACTGCACAAGTAGTTCAAGCGAGGGCTTTAATTGCAGCTGTGGACCGGGATATACAGGTAAAGAATAAAGAAAGAACAGATATATCCAAATTCTTATTTTCAATATCCAAATAAATAACCCTCCCCCCAAAAAAAAAATTATTACAGGGCATTTTTAATGTACTTGTATACTTGCACCTATAATTTAATTATTTTTTTGGGGGGAGGGGCACTTTTTTGTAAACATAATATGCAGGTGTCAAAAAGGTTTAAAAGTAGTAATTGATGTGGTGTGTTTGTTTTCCCATATTTTTCCCGAATTTGTTTGGGGGTCAGGGCCGTTAAAATAGGGTAGGATAAGCTACTTTTCTTATTTTTCTAATTTTTTTTTTTTTGGGGGGGGGGGGGGCCATTACTTTTTTTCTTGGTTCATATGTTCCCAAGTGTCGTTTTTACATCATTTCAAATCTTAATTCGTGCAATCACTTAAAATGTAGGTACATTTTGTGAGATCAAGTTACCAGACTGTGCCAGCAACCTGTGTCAGCACAATGCGACGTGCGAGGATCTAGACTACGACTACAGGTGTTACTGCACTGACGGCTACAGTGGCGATGACTGTGAGATTAACATTGATGAATGTGCTAACGAACCGTGTATAAATGGAGGCTACTGCACTGACGCTGTCAATGACTTCATATGTAACTGTACTGGCACTGGTAAGCTCAAATCAGTAGTATTTTCCAGATCATCAAATTTAAAATTTAGTTTTCGAGTGGATTTTTTTTTAGTCAGTGACACTCACAAAGAGGCATTGTAACGTCTTAACCCTTCTGTCCAACTGCAAAATTCTTTCACAAATTTGTGTATAAAGTAAATGCAGTCGTCAAACCTACGGTAGGTAATCCCCTAGCCACTTCAGCCCTCAAAGACCAGTACATTGTGTTCCTTCACCACCTTTTTTGGCTCTTTTTAAAACTCAGTCATGAACATGAAATTGTCCAAAAGTGTCCAAAAGATTTGACAAAAGTTTTGGACGAAATTTAACCAGTTCGTGTCGGATCCTGGCCTAAACCTGTCTCGGGTCGAGGTTTGTGAAGAACAATCTCGCGTCTGGGCCCGGTCAATGTCAAAATAATCCCGGCGTGAACTGGTTAAGAAGTTCCCCTCCCCTTTTTACTTCTTCCTAACAGGTTACCAAAACAAGACCTGCTCAGATGACATTAACGAGTGTCTGATCTCCCCCTGTTACAACAACGGCACCTGTTCCAACACTCCTGGATCCTTTGTCTGCACCTGTATGGAGGGCTGGCTGACTCCCATCTGCTTCCTAGCCAATCCCTGCTATGAAAAGCCTTGTATGAATGGTGGTAGGTGTGAATATAGCATCTCACCAGATGGTACGTCTGTGGAGCGCAAGTGCTCCTGCAACACAGACTACGACGGTACAAATTGTGAAAAGGTTAGAGATATTCATTCTTTTTGTACGGACCTAAGGCCGGTTCATACTTCACGTGAAAGCGAATGAAATTGACACAAATTTGCACAAATTAGCCGGAATTGAAATGCGTTTACAAATTCACGTTCGTGTTCACTTTCACACCAAGTTTAAACCAGGCTTTATTCTGGCCCCGTAATTAAAAGCAATATTTGATGTGTCCCACAGTACACAGTGTGCACGCATACTAATTTCTTTTTCTTCCAAATGGTTTCTGATTGATAATAGACAATTTGTCACATAGTGCCGTCTTTGGAACTATATATACGAAATGAACAAACACGAAAGATTCAAATTGTGACTCGCCAAAATTTGAATTCTAAATCTCAGGATATATACACGCCTTTTTCCCGGAATATGCAGCATTTTCTCGCTATAAACCTTTATCGGGTTAGTTGTTAACCGTTTTTTTTTTTAGACTTGAGCAATTGTGCTGCTTCAAATGATCAAAATGCACAACTGACAAATGGTCTGCTTACTATTCTTTTAACTTTGTCTCACTTGGTTCATGTCCAATAATCCACTCTTGTGTTTTATCTCTTAGTTCATTGGTGACCCGACCAACTGGGCCCTGATTGGTGGGGTAACGGGCGGGGCTTTCGTGCTTCTCATCGTTGTCATCATCTTGGGAATCTTCTTGGTCAGAGTCAAGAACAAGAGGGCTACTCGAGGTACCTACAGCCCCAGCCGGCAGGAGATAACAGGCTCTAGAGTTGAGATGGATAATATTCTCAAGTTGCCTCCGGAAGAGAGGCTCATATAGAAACTAGATTTAACCTCGATCTATGTTTCTCAGGTTTTTTCCCACCACCATGCCAGAGTTTGCTGTGGAGAGTAAGCCAACTTGTGGGAATGAGGTTGATACAGGGGCCATCTTTGTCTAGTTGTCAATGTTCACTGCACTGGTACAGATTCAAGAACAAATATAATTGGCACCAGTCTACTTGAGCCGTATAAAAAAAGAATTTGCCACCGTATGTGAAAGACCTTTTGTATTTTTTTTTAAAGTGTGATATACCTCTAAACAAGTAAATATCAGAATTAAAACTTTGCTTCTGTACATTTTTAAAATCATTTTACCCGTTTTACTCAATTTTTTTCAACTTATTTTTTCTGAAAAAATATACCAAACAGTGTTCAGTTTACAAGTTTATGTGGTTTTTATGGCGCAACAATTCACCAACAGATTTTTTCAATTTCCATCTAATCACTTTTATCCTCTGTTTTTAAGATTGAAAGAGATTGATAGACTGGTAAACGACACGCACAAGTGTTTTAAACAAATGAAATTTTATCCCTTCAGTTTTGTTTTTAATTGGAATTCTTATAAAATAGACAGTTCAGCCATTCTTATTGGTCGAGAGCCCCATAAGTAAAGCAGTTTTAAACGGCCGATAAAACATGCCCAGCCAGTTTTAAACACTTTACCGGTGTCACATTCAATTTACAGGAGGTAAAATGGTTGAAGAAAATAGACCAAAAATTGTAAAAGAAAATAGACCAAAAATTGTAAATGTCTGATTTGTTTGGCTGTTTGGCAAAAGGTATTTATGACTGGGAATAAATGTGATTGGCCAATATTAAAGGTGGATACACCGTTTGCGATGCCGAGAAAAAATTGTTTACGAATTTCCGAAAAATATACTTATTTGAAAAAAAATAATGATTGTAGGCATCCAGCAAAATGATTGAATTTTATAAAATTTTAATTTGATTTTTTTTTTTTAAATCACGATCACCAAGAAAAATAAAAATAATTGCCCAACGCCGTTTTTCTGGTTTTTTTCTTGGCATCCATGATTGTAAAACTTTGTACAGGTCAGTTTACTATTTACTATAAAATACAACTCATTCCTGATAATTCAAGCAAATTGGTGTATCCTACCTTTAAACATGTATGTTTAAAACTGTCCCATGAGCCAGTATTAAACATACATTTACTTGTTTAACCTGCGTCAACCACATATTTATTCCCTTATAAATGACTAAATACGTTGTCTGGTATTTAGCTAAATCAAACATCAACATTACAGATTCCAGAGTGCCTTATATTACCGTCCCAAAAATATTCAAAATTCCAGCAGTTTGTCAGTTGGTGTGAAGTCGTGTGACGCAATAATATTGAACGTTTTTACTAGATATGTAAATATATTTATATACGAAAAAGGTAGGTTGTAGAAATGAGCTTTAAATGGAAACTCATTCAAATAAAACTAATTCAATTTGTGTAATTTCTAAAATACTATTGTTTAGAATATTTTTTTACAGTTTATTCCTGTGCGTCTAATTTAATAGTAGTTTCATCAATATATAATATCTGTATTTAATCTTGTGAAGTATTACTTAAAGGTAGGATACAGCATTTGCAGATATCGAACATTTTTACTACTATACCGAATTATTAAGAAATATCTAGCAAAAAGATTGTGCTAAATGTCCTGTAATTGTTAGAAACATTGGTGTATCCTACCTTTACATTTACCCATTCCTGATAATTCAAGCAATTACCAATGCTGTATCCTACCTTTAATAATAATTGATTTTGTTAAATTTATTTAATCAGAGAATAACTTGTATTTCATTTTTGTTCTTTAGCATTTTTTATGTTGCATGTAGTTATCATAGCTGAGAACAAAATAAGCCTGCAACAAAATAATGTCATAGTTTGTTTATGTGTGCAAAGCGTATTCGTGTATAAAGCAAAACATGCTCATGTCAAACTTCAACCCAGTGCTGCTATTTAGAATAATCTAGTATATTACAACTGTGCACATAGATATGGGTGACAGGTCATTCGGGATTAAATAAAAAATGCATCAGTTATTCCTAATGCCCCGTAGTGGTTGCATGATCAGAATGGTCATTCGCATCACATCGCGTGACATTTTGTCCTAATTTTATCCCAAATAACCTTTGACTCGGACCCGGAAATACCGAAACTTACTCAAGAATTTATTTGTATTAGTACTTTTGCTGTATAGAAATGTAACTAGCTGAAGGTTTTTAACCTTTTTAGAGTAGGTATTCTTTTGTTAATTTTACAAATAGTTTCTGTTAATTTCAGTACTAAAAATGGTTTGGAATGAAGTGTGTGTCATTTGCCTGCAATTTCAGAAGCTTTAGGAACAAATTTTCAGTTTTAAGAAGCATATCTTCTTGTTTCCGTTTGTTTCTGATACATATAAAGTTGAATAATAATTTTAAAGAAAAATGATTTTTGTGTTAAACGTAGATAACAAACTCACTCTAGTCTGCAATGAAATGTATTAATGATTAGATGTGACGATTGCAGATACTGTTGTGTAGAGTTTGCAGGTAAATCCACCGACAAATCAGATTATTTCCTAGGTAAATAGGTTCTTTCAGCAGAAGACACAATGTTCTTCATCATGAGACCAAGGCTGTTTTCCAAACCCCAGCTTAGGCGCTGTCTTTGGCTAAACTGCATGAAGCCAAAGATGGTGACGAAGCTGGGGTTTGGAAAACAGCACAAATGTGAATTGCATATTCCAAAAAGTATTCAATACTTGTACATGTATAGTGCTCTGAATTGGAACACACTGTTTGTGTATGTTTTTTAATGATATAAGCATTTGATAAATGCATATGTAGTTTTCAATTTGTGTTTTGAGCCGTTATGCTGTACATGAACATATTTTGTGCGAGTTTTAATTAGGGTGGTGGCAAATTTTACTCAGTACTAATGCAAAATAATTTTTTTTAATTATAAATTGTTTGTAAGTATATTCAGATACATTGTAATTCCACAGGAAAGCACTTTTTTATTAATTGTATATTTATACAAAACGAGGTGCTGATGGACATTATCGCTTATTATTAAATAACTTTAGGATTTGTTAATATAAATTGTCACCAGTCAATCAGAATCCTGGATGTTAACTAAGCAACATTATGCCATTTATATTGGTGGATAAGCATCAGTGTTATGTCTCATTGGCCAAATATTTGATGCATATTAATTATATATATATAAAAGGTAATGTCTGAGGAAGACGCCAATACCAGCAAGATAATTGGGCTTGACGCTGCGCGCCTCGCCCGAATATCGGCTGTAAACTTCATTGAAAATCAAAATGTTTGTTTGTACATGTAGTATGCAAAAGTTTCTGAATTCAGAAAATGTGTATGCTTAGCATCTTGCTGAAGTTGACCCGATAATTTTGTTCTTAAGATTGTAATACCCAGCAAATATGCAGTACTTTAATAACTGATGATCTATGTGTGTTTGTAGTTTACAAAAGTAATTCAAGGTATGGACAATCTTTGTAAAATGTGTAATCAAGATGTACATACGTTGATTACAATCTGCTGTAATAGGACAGTACAGAGGAATCTTTGAAATGTCTGAATTTGTTCCGTTTCATTTCCCTTATTTTTCTTTATAATATAACTTTTTGCAATTGGCATTTTCGTAACGCTGGTTTTTTAAATTTCAACCACTAATGTGATTGCTTTGGTAAAGTCCATTGATGCAGTTCTTCTTTTTTTTCAATGAAAGTTTAACTAAAGATAGAATACACCATTTGCAGATATCAACATTTTTTACTACCGGTTTATTCGGAAATATATTACTTATTTAAAGTAAATAATGATTGTGCTAGATATCATGTAATTGTTCTGAAAAATTTAATATCGCCAGATGGCTATCGCAAAAGAACAGCATAAGAACCGCTGCTTTTCTCAGCATCCATGATTGTAAAACTTCGGACAGGTCAGTTAAACGATATTTACTATAAAATACAACCCCCAATGGTGTATCCTACCTTTTAACGACATCGGGTGCATCTCATCTCGGACATTTTATATTACCCCAAAGATATTTTGTTATGAACTTTGCACATTATACTTTTTAAATGTTGCATTCAGCAGTTTTGTAACACTCAGTAAATTCCGGTGTTCACATTTGCATCCCTGATAGGCAGAAACTTGATTACAAATGCTGTTCAAAATGTGGATATTCAGTCAGCTACCCATCCTTGAAGGTAAGTCTTAATAACAAATAATTCATTTAACTCGGATAAGGTTTTCTTGTCTACTATTCCTCATTTATTTAATAATGGAATGTGACCGCGTTTAAATTACAGCTTGGCTGTATCACAAAGAGGCTTTTTAGTTTTTAAATGCACAGAAAAGTACAAGACAAACTAAAGTCCTTTTTTACAAAGAAACCCCCCCCCAAAAAAAAAAATAATAATAATAACCCAAAGAAGTTATTTTAGTCAGGCAGATTGGTGCTAATTGCTTATTTTATAATCGAGGCATAACATTTAGCACACTGAATGTCATGAGAAAGATATTTGGCTCTAGTCTAGGACCATCGCAGATGTTCTTTCAAGAAATATAGGTAGAATAACATGCAATTTTCAAAATTCTGCCAATTACTTGTATTCTACCTATAATACTTTTTCTAAATTTCCTGCTGAACAGAATAAGTTTACTATACAAATACATATTACAATGTACATGTGTACAAGCTCAATTTCTTGGAGTCAATCGAGGCCCAGTGATGTATGTACATATCTTTATTTACATTTTTCTGTAGAGCTTGGCCCAGTTTTCTATTACATGTACCTAAAAATTCATTCCATCCTTGAACAATTATTGTAAAACTACCTCACTGTGGAAAGGTAGGTAATGTTTCATAATTCCAAGGTATTAAATGTTTTGAGGTGTGTAATGTGGGTGGGGCTGGATTTATCAGCGTGATGCTGGTGTAGGCACGCTCATTAGGGGTGAGTCCATTGGTTTAGGGATCACAGCTGGGCTTGGAGCGTGCGCTTCAATCTTCTTGAGCACACTGCCGTACAAGTCGCGCACTTCCTGACCATGCTGTAGAGGAAAACATTTAGTAAAACAGATTTTACTTTTTCAAACAATAACGCAAGTTAGCAGCCATTTATGGTCAACACTGCATACCAAGTGTGTCCTCTTAAAATTGAGAGTTTTCCTCACTAAAACAAGGAAGGTGCAACACTTTGGAAAACTATGGGCACATGGACATCAACCTAGACCTCTTTGTTTAATTTAGCTGTCCTTGCAAATTCCAACACACAAACTGTTGGACTCCGAGTATGGTGGTATGCCAAACCTAATCAGTTAGGTTCAAGTACCTATCTTAACAGATTCCAATAAAACATGCTGTTGGATTTTGATGGATTGAGTTTGGGTTGATAATCATAACTTCTCCGAACCATACAGATATTTCCTCTACCTTAACTAAACCAAGAAAGGGAATCTAAGTGAAGCAGTGAGACCACATCGCTAATCACTGAATACTCTTTTAAGACTCGCACAGAACATACCTCTGTCTTTGGTTCCAATTTGTCCATTAACTTCAAAATTCTTGGTGATGGCATCTTGTGAAAGACGTACTCCAAAAGTCGCAGCGAGTGTCTTAAGACATTCTCCTGCATACTGGATGCCAGGAGGAAATCGTCAAAGATGAGGTTGCAAAATGTCTCAGCAGCAAAATCCTCGCTCATGAGAGCCAGCTGGGAGGTAAAGGGATGGAGGAATATGTCTCCGTAGGACGTATTGCCCTCCGTCTTGGTAATCTTGGGTAGGATACGGGATAACGCTTCCTTGTTCCTTGCTCTGGTGATAAATAAAATGTAGTACAGGAGCAAGGTGGCCGCGATGGGGTCTTTGCGGGAGGACTTCAGCAGCTGGTTAGGAACGTCTTTAAGTTTGGGATCATCTTCCGTCTCGTGGATGCGCCGGTTGATCTGGCGGGTGTAGTCATCAACGAGAAGAGACACGAGACTTGGGAGGAATCTCACAACCAGGTCATTCTCCTACAGACCCGAAACGATGAAACATCAGAAAATTAATCCAACTACCATTTTTTAATGAGAGATGCTTTATTACCTTCTGTTCCCAGCTTTTTACTATAGCGATTGGTTTAGTTTTCTGTTGTTATTAGATTTGACCCATGCTAGCTCGGTGGTTAAGTGGTAGGACATCTGCACTCGTAAGCAAGAGGTCTTTGGTTTGATTCCCACCAAAGTAAGTTTGGGGTTTTACTCACAAGCCCTTTGAATAAAGTGAGTACAGAGTTTATAAATTATGCTGGAAAGGGCAGAACACAATATTGAAGACACCAGCTTACCATTTTAGGCTCACGGAATAATTGCTTGTCAATCATGTCCCAGGCATTAAGTCCCAACGCAAGCATTCTTAGAAGCAGCAACAAGACTGCACTTTCCTGTTGAACAAAGTAGCAAAACATCACAATAATGTGTAAATAAAGTACACATGTATTTCTCTACACTGTCAAATATGTCTGTATACAGAAAACAAAGGGGTGTATATCAATGAGTCAATTAACCCTGGGGTTGAATTTTATGGACTTTTAAAGATGCCAGACAAAAACCTCAGTTTATTTGGCTGTAAGACTTCTAACAAACACAAGTCTTGATTTCAAATGCCAACATTGAACACAGATTAAATTTGATAAAAGCATATCTTCAATATTCAGTAGGTGTGAATCATGCTTATAGTAGGGTGTTCAGTTCACTCACCGCGACTGAAGACATCCACACACAGACTGTCCGTGCGCCGAAAATCTAACCAATGTTTATCCCCAAAATTGTACGACTTTTCTATGTCAGAAACTGCAAGTAAAACCTTCATTTGAAACCCCTGACTTTCAGCTATCGAATAATGCACATAAAATAGCAGTAGGGTGGATGTACGACAGCTTATACTTTTTGTGAATGAAGCCCTTTTGCTCCGCCCAACTTTTCCCGAGAAAAACCGATCCACGCGTCCACGCGTTCGGGCCCAGAATTTTCCCGTAAAAAAAAATACACATCGTGGAGTTTTAACTCTCCGCGATTTCCGAACCCCGGAGTGACAGTTGAACGGGTTTCATTTTGATCCCGAAGGGGTACTGAACACGTTAGTGTTTACTCGATCCCGATAAACAATTTAGAACGAAAGTTACGAGAAAAAGTAAAAATAAACTCAATTTTTTGAGGTGAAATCCTCAAAATTCAAGGTAGGAGTTATCATTTACATAAAGTTTACTTGTCTTGTCTACTATACCTGTTATTTTTAAGTCTCTAATGTGCGTAGATTCGGGCGGAAAGTGTACTTTGTAAAGCTAGATTCATGACAGCTACGCGAATGTATGTGTGAGCTCCGCGTTTCGCGTGCCGTGTGTGACGTGTGTGTGAGGCATGTTTTGGTGCCATTCAGGGATATACACAATGTATGTAGGGACCGTCTTCATCGAATGGGGTGAATTTAATCAAATAAAACAGGATTTCTCAAAAACTAATTATCCGATTTTCTCGATTTAAAAAGCATTGTATTTCTTTCATCAAGACCTTTTATTTGGTGTATAGTTTGAGCATTTTGGAGGAAGAATAATGTTTTACCTGAACACCCTACTTATAGTATTGCTCATGGTGTGACAGTTTTGGCAGAAAACTTACCCAGCGTGTTTTTCTTTTAAGTACGAGTACGTAGCATTTTACAAGTAGCATCTTACCCTTGGCAGTTTCTCAGTGTTCAGAAGTTGCTGAAGGGCCTTAATGCTGCTACTGGCAATGGTGTGAATTGAGAAGGGGTCGCAGAGAATCATCGAAAGGTCACTGGAAAAATGGCATAAAAATTGCCAAAAAGTAATATTTAGAGAAAAGGCTGTGCAATGTTGTCAATGAAAAGTTTGGCACTTGTCCAATTTACCAGCAGTCAAAAATAGAAATCCAGAGTGGGTTGAAAATTAAATGTTAATTGCGTATCAGGCATGGAATTGTGAACAAAAACTTTGTTGGCTTAAAAAGGTGCTTAAAGCTTGAAATGATAATAGAAAATGAAATCCTTTAATTAACCATAACCCTGCCAGATCCCGCACAGTGCATCTGTGGTGACTGCTTGACCTTGCTGGACTCTGCACACAAGTCAATGTGACAAAGTATGCAATCTGTTGCGTCTGGCAGGGTTTCTAGCCAAAATACCCTGGAGGTTTAGAGTTAAAACACAATATTCACCCAAGAACTTGTTCCTGGCCTCTCCGGACTCCGTCAAGAAACCCCTGGAGCTCTCTCGCTCGTTTCTCATCTACAAACTTCTCCCGGATGCAGGCATCCAAACACCAAGTAAACTTATGGCACGGATCCTCTGTACAAATCTCATGGACTTCCATATCGTGTAGAACCATTAGCAGCTCGGCACGCAGCGTGCAGTAATGCACTGTCCTCGTCCGCAGAAACAACGTCCTCAGAAACTGAAGTACCATGTCATAGAGTCGAATGCTTTTACCGACCATGTTTGCTAGTTTCTGGACCACTTCGCCCTGGCGACGCGTTTTGGGCGTCACCAAGAAGAACATGTGTGAATTGATCGTCTCGCTGCCAAACAAGATGGCTTCTTTGCTCTTGATGTAGTCCGTTAGTAACGGAGACACTTCATCGCCAAACAACGATGGATTCTGTTCCCAGATCTGGCGTTTGACTTCAGTTGATGCCGCTTTGTACAGTTCTCGGTCGTCAACGACAACAGTCAGATATTTTGAAGGGACTCTAGGGAGCAGCTTCATGATTTCCATGACAACCGGCTGCACGGATTTCACTCTGATAAGAGGGAAACACTTGGACAGCAACTCCTCGATGGTCTTGTAGGATTTCTTGTTGCCGATTTCGGACAACTGCCGGCATTTCTCAATGAGTTGCTGTCGGAGTTCTTCCATGATGGATCGGTGGAATTCATAACGACGAATGCTGTGGAGGTCCAACAGGGGCAGGGCTGGTTGGAGGGTGGGTAGGAGGATCCCATTCTCTGCTTGAAAGTCTTCGATGGCTTGCTGAGGATCAGTGCAGTTAGTGAGAGCCTCCCGCAGATGATCTGGCCCGGCAATGCCAATCTCTTCAAACCCAGACATTCTCTGTGTATACAATTAAATGTCAAAGGGTATCCTTTAAGTTTAGGAAAACATGGCCAAGTGAGTTCAGGATGTTCGTTTTAAATTGCAATTATATCTGCCCCTTTTCTCTTCCCACAATTCTTGTTTTCCTTTGGTCAAATTCACTCAAGCAGTATTTTGCAATAAATCTTATTATTGAGGTAGGAAACACTATGGAAATGAATATTCTTTTTTTGCAACCGTTGTCACGGTTGCAAGTTGAAGTTGCATATCCTGTGCCGAAATAGCTCCTTGACCTTGGAGAAATTTATATTTTTTTTAACCCTAACTCCCTAGGCTAGGATATGTAAATAATCATAATTTTTTGGAGGATTGAGAACTGTTACTGTTTAGGGTTACAACATTTAAAATACGACATAAACATTGGTAGTACTTAGCAGGTGTCGGAAATACACGTATTCATATTGCTGTGTGTAATTTGTATCACAAACGGCTCAAAGACAGTAGGCCTATTGTACTGCACGTCAATTCCATGTATTAAACTTATTATATTGTAACTCATGAAAGATACGACATACCAAATTCTTCCTTGTATCCTTGGGAATCTTTCAGTATTTTTGTAGAGACAATTGATGTCTCTGACCGGAGCAGATTTCGGTTTTTCCCGCAGCAGTCAACCAAGCGTCGGTTTCCTCTGAAGATGGCCGCCATGGGCCGAATTGCAATTGCGCATGCGCAGGTACCCAACTTTTATGGCCGTTTTCCAAATCCTAGCTCTGCAACTGTGTGACTAGGCTTCGTTCGTGCAGTTTGGCAATGGTGATAAAGCAGGTACATTTGTAATAAACTGGAGCCCTATATGGACGTAAGGTGGGGTTTGGAAAACGGCTATAATTCACGCCATGGCTGCTGGCATGATTTTTGAGACTTTTTTGTGGACGGTTATGATGTCGTCTTATTACATTATTTTAGAGGATATAATATGGTGATACTAAATTACATTATACATGGCATAACAATCCCATCAAGATCATTTGCCTTAATAGCGCAGTTGGCAGCGCGTCAGTCTTAAGTTATAAGTTGAAGGTCGTGAGTTCGAGCCTCACACGAGGCCTATAGAGAAAGGAAATAACAAAATACAAAAATATTTATCTGTTATACATGTATAGTTACAAATGTAAAAGCGACGATTTCTTACCTAACCTGCTTTTTTATTTGGAAAAAAGAAAGAAAAAGATGTATTGCGCCGTTTCATGATGGTCAGTGGGGTAGTGTTAAAGTTTTTAACCCCGGGGAGCGGATATAGCCGCGTCCGCTAATCCGTCCGGAATGCTGTTTTCAGCTGTGCTATAGCCTACGCCGTAGAACACGGCCTGTGCCTGCTGTGCAGCCATGCGTATAGTATTCCGTTGAGGGAGGAATTAATACCGAATTCAAAAAGTTAAGATGTCAAAATCGAAGAAAGTTAGAATTTATGCACTCAAATTTGATGCGCTCTTTTGGTTTCGTGTTCAGATAATTTTTTAACATCGACACTAAAAAAAAAAAAAAACGAAAAAGATACAAAACTGTACTATTACCTTGTTGTTGAGGCGTACCATGTTTAGGGATCGCCTGTATTCCTTTATGTTATACTGTGACCTCCGATCCAACACACTCCCTTTTGTTCATTTTATTGTCAAACCTGCACAATGAATCTTTTCATCAGAAATGGACTTTGGCTTCACAGATCATGAGGGCCGAGGCAGCCATTGAATTTGTTTGTGTACTTTAGCTACGCTACCTCACATCGATGTACGTCTCTGTTCCTACACTACATCAAAACCGATGTACACACATTCAAGAATCTCAGTCCGTCCAACTATTTCTCTGAGGCGACGGTTCTGTTTTTATCCAAGTTACATCTGCGAAATGCTGGTTGTGTCTAGCAAGACGTAGGACACCAAACATCGCAGTTTCAGACTTGACTGGTTTTTCTCTGGAATTCTTTTGATCTCTTCGATCTCTTAACTTGATCTGTCGGGAACCATCATCACGATTCACGACCATGCATTCACGATTCGCAGCCTTTAGTTCCTTCATGAAGGCAAGCTTTTACCCCTTCTTGCTGGGCACCATGGCCCTACAGATCTTCGTCTGCGTGATTCTCATCCCCACCCTGTTCCTATCTGATGAACCGATGTGTGGAGCCAGACGAGGTGTGATGAGAGAAGGAGGTATGAACGTCTTGACTGGGCGTGCATCGGAGATGCATGGTGAGTATCTTAGTAATGTTTATCGATTTTTAGGTATTCTTGGATTTCTTTTGTTTCTTAAGTTTTGTATGTAAATACAAATATAGCAATACATTACAGTTTATTAATTCCATGCGCAGCACTATCGGCATCTTCAAATTAATTTTCACTTTAGTGTTTTGCACCACCATGCACCTTTGCATCATCATTAAAAGACTAGTTTGTTCCCCTCATCACCAATCCCTGGTTCTGTCTTGTCTATAACGTTCCCTGGTTAAACTAGTCTGTTGCTCCTCCCCCATTTTATTTCCAAAGTATTCACCACCGCATTCACCAACTTGACCCTAACCCCATGTCATACTATTTGTTTTGCTTCCCTTTGCTCATTTTTTCCTCATACTGACTTTCTCGAATCTTTGCGGTTTTTTTCCCCCTAGGTAGGAGAAATGTTGCGTTCCGCAATCCACCTGTTTCAATGGTCAAGAACATTTCTGGAGACGTTGGGGTAAAGACGACCAAGAATAACTTGGCTCACATCCCAAGACCTTTCACCATCCTGACATCAACCAATCGTACTTTCTTGTATCTCACTGTCAACTTGATTCTTGGCGTTAGACGCTTGGAGCTAGACTACAATATCACAATCATCGCCGAGGACCAAGAGGCCTATCGATACCTCACACAAAACCTGACATTTCAGGACCGAAATCTCAGAATCGAACAAACCAAATACGGGTTCTCCCATCCCACACCGCAGAAGTCCCGCCACTTCGGGTATCAACGCCTAGTCAACAAACGACCCCAGTATTTGATTGATAAACTGGAAGAAGGATTCGATACTCTGGTGGTTGATGTCGATTCTTTATGGCTACGAGATCCTCTCGACCTCATCGTACCGAATTACTCGAAATACGACGTGTGGCTCGCACGGGGACACGATAGTACAAATGGGCACAATTTGATGTACTTTAAATCGAATGTCGTCTCTGTCAGTGTGGTTCGACACTGGATTAGTCGACTCTTAAATACCAAAGGGGAAGAAAGTGACCAGCAATCCCTGAATGATGTACTTAAGACGAGGCGTGGACGGCGGCTAAGAGTAGGCTGGCTTGACAAGGCAAATTTCCCAACCGGTGATAAGTAAACAAAAAAAGACGAGAGAACAACAAAAATACATATTTTTTTTGTTCATCTATCGCGCCGATCATATGGGGAATTACACAATGAAGAACGGACAATGAAGTCGTGTATGCATTGTGGATGATTTATAAATGATGGGGCTGGGGTGTGGGTTGGTGGGGTGAATACTAGTTTTCTATGAGGGGTGCTGTTCAAAGCGGACGATCAAATGCATAGGCACTGTCGGACACACTATGGACACGGTTTTACCGGCAGCGGGACGATTCCGTTCTTGCCCTTGCCCCCATAGCCCCTGCCTCGTTACTAACTAGTCCATGCAAAATACATAATTTTGTTTTGTTGACCTCAAACAAATTGCAACAAATTGTTTTTGACCACAATGCACTTCTATAAGGTCCCTAGAATTACATACTAAAAGTCGACTAAAATCGAAGTGGTGGAAATATGACTAATTTGCATAAATCGTTAATCCCTGCCGCGTAATATATTTATTCCCATATTTGGGTATATATATATTTTTGTTATTTTTTGAAAAGTTTATTTTGGTGATTTTACTTACATATCCTTACATCAATAACATTTGCTAAATCATATAAGTGACTGAATAATTATGGGAACATAGTAAATATTAAAAATGACAACTTCGTGACCCTATAAATGTGCGCACATTACACTGTCTCCAGATATCATTAAGTAGTCAGTATTGACGTGCTTCAAATTCACCAAGTTGCTTACTGGCACAGTTATCCTATTAAAACCTTATGGAAAATCATTAAACAATGTTAACATTGTGATATTTAGCCCAGCAAACAAAAAATGGGAGAAAATGGTGTGTCCCTAAATTGGGCTAACAAGTGTAGGTGAAGGGTTGCCTAAGGTGAGAGACTTGAACAAGTTCAAGGAAACCTCCCAAATTAAAGATTGTTGTTGCTTACAATAATCCTATCTACGTTAAAATGTATTTTGGGGATTTCCTTGAACTTGTTCACGTCTCCCATGTTAGGCAACCCTTTAACTACTTTTTCGCCCAATTTATGGACACCATTTTCCTCCAGTTTTGGTTTGCTGGGCTAAATATCACAATGTTATCATTGTTCCTATGATTTTTCATAAGGTTTTAATATGATAACTGTGCCAGTAAGCAACTTGGTGAATTTGAAGCACGTCAATACTGACTACTTAATGATATCTGGAGACAGTGTAATGTGCGCACATTTATAGGGTCACGAAGTTGTCATTTTTTATATTTACTATGTTCCCATAATTATTCAGTCACTTATATGATTTAGCAAATGTTATTGATGTAAGGATATGTAAGTAGAATCACCAAAATAAACTTTTCAAAAAATAAAACAAAATATATATACCCAAATATGGGAATAAATATATTGCGCGGCAGGGATTAACGATTTATGCAAATTAGTTATATTTCCACCACTTGGATTTTAGTCGACTTTTAGTATGTAATTCTAGGGACCTTATAGAAGTGCACTGTGGTGAAAAACAATTTGTTGCAATTTGTTTGAGGTCAAAACCTATTTTTCCTGGACTAAACAGTAACAAGCTCTTTTTGACGCGGGAACAAAATAGAATTGTTCGTAAATGTACTGGTAAACGATGCTGTTTCCAAATAAAACGGTTAAAAAACACTCGTTTCTTGTTCAAATGTCAGATTTTATTCTTCAGCATGATTCTCAGGGTGTAGTTTCCAATTACATTTTTGTAAATTTATTATAAATAGTGAAATGAAAGGTTATCTTGACTTTCTTGTGATACATTTGCGATGATGTAACTTAAGTTATAATAACCCTGAGCTATTCAATTTAGTTCAGCATTGACCTCTGGTACACGCGAGACTATATCCCTGATCGCGTATAAATAGAATAAGCAATCAGTAATAATATTAGCCTTGGTCAAGGCGTTCATCGTTACTCGTCCGTACGTACAGCGCAGCGATAATCGGAGCTCAAACAACGACCTCACGCGGCCACTATTATATGCAAACTAACTGAGGAAAAGTAGCCTCAGTTGATTTGCATAAATAGTGGCCGTATGAGGTCGCTGTTCGCGCTGTATCTTTGCACGGGGCTCGGCGCTAGCAGCATATGCGGGGCGCGCGCACAGTGCATTTTTGGACGGATAACGACGGACGGATAATGACGAACTCGCCTTGACCAAGGCTATAATAATATGGGAATAATAAGACTTTGAAAAAACTTTAGAAGTTAAAAGTGAGACAGACTTTAAAAAACATCCAGACTAGATGCCTTAATGCTAATTTCAACTAAATTTTAATATAGAGGTAGGATAAACGCACACTATTTGTACGAGGTTTTTAGTTGGTTTTAATGCCCATCTTGACCCATTTTTGGAGGGGCCGTCTTTCTTTCTCTCTAGCAGTGTTCCAGTAACTCCTCCCACCAGCATCCTTCGTGGCAACACTCCTCGTGCATGCTGCGCTTGGTGACGCCCTCACTCGTCAGGAAAGTGTTAGCCTCCCCAGCAGACAAAAACTCTGTATTATGATATGCGGGAAACAAATAATTACTAGTACGTTTTTCAATAAAAAGGTTCATTATTTTATTGCGTGGATGGTGGCGATAGATTGGTACATGTATGTTAATAGCAACGGATAAAGGGCTGTTACGTTCTTTTCGAACTTTTAATCTGGGAATACAAACCCAAGTAGTATCGATGCTCGTACATTTATGTTTTTATTTATTACATTTCTTTACCAAGGCTCAGGGTGTGCCCAAACATTTTAAAAACTGGTTTCCATTGGGGCCCTGCATATATCTATTTTTTTATGGATACAAAAATACATCAAAAGTCTTAACAGAAACGTACATCTGTTAAACTGACAACTATATAAATAATACATAGAAATACAACAACATTTACACAAATTAAAATACAAACATAATATTCACGGACGTACAAGAATAATTAAACTGAGATACGTATGAACCGTGTTTAAGGCCAATTCTGACTCGCGTGATGGGCGAAAACCCGCAGAAAAAAAATTGTGGGGGGGGGGGGGGGTGGGTAGAGAAAAGGGGAAAATTCCCATGCGGCTTCACAGAAGTGCGCAACCAAGTTATAACTCCGTAGTTCAGTTCAATTGGCAATACGGAGCTCCGATTTATATTTGCTAATGGAGTTCCATGCTCGCACAATTTCGGGCAGATTGATATTGGCACCACTCACAGCGAAACACGGTGGCGCATAGTTTGTTGGCGAAACTAGAATGCTACTGCCCGATACTAGCTGGACCCTCCAAATTAGGCATACCAAAAAAAAAATGTTATGTTGGCGTAACGGGCCCAAAAAAATAGGGTAGGTAGGTCGGGATTTTTTTTTTCTTTTTTCTTTTTTTCCCCTCCCAGCAATGAAAATGATATGTTTTCTAATTGTTTAAGCCGGTAGTGATACACGATAGCGTGTCCAGGTTCAATATATACACAATCCACACACACAACAATGAGAAACGGTCAGAAATGGTTTCAAACGTATTTATAACTAGATTTATATAGATTTTAATCATTAAATTTCGTCCCTTGAAAAAAAAAATATCCAGGGTCGGCCGTATTTTTAGGGTCGGTCGGGTTACGTCAACATAACATTTTTTTTTTTTATGCCTTAAGAGGAAGAAAGATAGAAATTAAGAGAAGTATAGATAGCTGATGATTTACCGTCGCTGTCCCGCTTATGGTGGATCAGACCAGACGGGTGGCATATAAAGGCGGCCCAATTGTGGACGTATCTCCCGCAAATACGGAACCGTGGTCCACTTCTGCCGTAGCGTTGGCTTTTGTACTCTCTGTAGGGTTTGTTAAATTCATGATAAAGGAAACAAGATGAGAGGTCAACCATTATAGAATCGAATGTTCGGTCGATGTCAAAGCTTTCTGGTTTTGTGGAGTTCGTTTATACTAGGCCTTACTCGTGGACGGTGATTTTTTTGAAACAATCGGGAAGGGGGTGTCGTATAGAGGCGGGTCTAGCTTTAAGCAAGGGCGGGGTTGATATTTGAGTGGTGGCTATTAACTTTTTATAGCCACATTGTGTGATTGATCTGTTAGCTAGCCTGTTGTCTAGCATTGCATCTATTAAATTCTTTAGCCCAGTTCTAGTAATATCATAACATAGGAGGAGGAGGGGGGGGGGGGGGGGGGGGGGGGGGGGGGCACTGTCCGGCTTACGAGTGACAGTTTAGTTGGTCGGACCATAGAGAAAGAAACCTTTCTCTATGGTCAGACAGTCAGTGACGGAGTCGGCCAGATTGTTTCAAGGAGGCTGCAGAGGATCAAAGGTCCAGCCAAAAGTGAAACTCAACAGGGACAAGATTTTGACAAAATGTGACAAAGTAACTTACAGATCGAACGCGTCGTTATCTTCATTCTTTCCACCTGTCAAGACCTCGATATCCCCGTTGGTTTGAGGCACAGCCTGGGGACCTGTATTGTAGCATCAAGAACAAAAACCAGAATTATAGAGATTTAAAAACGGCGTTCGTTTGCAATCTGCGTCGGGAAATTGTTCTTGTTCTTGTTTTTTCGCGATCGCCATACGGCGATCGTGGTTTTTGAAAATAAAAACCTGTTTTTCAGAACGATTACAAGATTATGTAGCGCAATCATTTTGCTGGATGCCTAGAATAATTATTTACTTAAGTAAGATTTAATACAAAAAGTAATACTTTGGCAGTAAAAACTGTCGATATCTGCAAATGGTAGCAAATGTCCTCATCCCTGAAGGTAGTCCCCTGTGGTGCCCGACCCCCTACCAAGGTGGCTGGGTGCATCGGACAAATATCTACTAAACAGGTAGGGGTTTGGCACTCGTGGAGGTGGGGTGGGGGATAACTGTTTGGACAATATACACTATGAAAATTACATGGATGGGTGCACTGTCCTCGTGCATTGAACTATGTAAGGAAACATAATGACTAACCTGCCATTG
Source organism: Crossaster papposus (assembly GCA_037893245.1). Taxonomy (NCBI): domain Eukaryota; kingdom Metazoa; phylum Echinodermata; class Asteroidea; order Velatida; family Solasteridae; genus Crossaster; species Crossaster papposus. Next base: position 486,683 of record JBAIAA010000756.1, read on the forward strand.
CAACGGTAGCACAGGCTCCCCAAAGCAAAAGAACAACGAAGAGGTTCATGATGAACGATGATGCGGCGAAAGCTGTCAGAAAAACTATGAATTCAAACTAGACAGCAGGCGGTGGTTGTAGTGATGCGGCTTTTGGTGGCGAACTAGGGCAAAACAACAGCTTTATATAGATTTTCCGCTTATAGACAAACTGTGGCTCAAAACGCTGCAAATTACAAACTTTTCTTGGCTATTTACAGAGATGCTGATTACCACCTGCAATTTTTACCCAAAGGCGGAAAGAGGAGTTTACCCAATTGTGTTATGAAAATATTTACATTTGCTGTAATTAAAATTGTTTTAAAGATAAAACATAACCATATTAATAAGTGTTTTTAGGGAGGCAATATAAGTTTGTATATTCACCGGTATTGGATTTTGAACAATATTTTGTCTTTTGTATTATTTTACGCTTGTGATGTACGTCGAGCGCAATCTTCATAAAGTAAATTTACTTCTTACAAATGTAAATTACACTAATTGTTATTTTCGAATAAAATTGAAAAGAATGTGCTGGTATATTGAAGCATGGGACTTTTGAGTGGGGGCATGGATAGGTGAAGCATTCCTCCATGGGTGAAGTGATGATAATAGGGGAGGGGGGCGTAGTGTCACCCCTCCCCGCGCCCTGTGAAGTCATTATTTGCATACAGGTTCCCTGCCTAAGTTGTTCTAAATTTCTTTAAGCAACGAATTTGAAATACAACAATTTAATAATTATAATTACACGAGGTTGGGTGTTCTCTCCTCTCCGTCCCAATTGCTTCATATTATGCGCTGGTGTGGTATGACTACAAAATAAACAACGCCAAAACTTGAATAAATTGTGTTCTTGTTGTCGTTGAGGGCACTGTGTCTGTGGTCAAGATCTCGCGCGCGCTTATCGCGCCGTCGTCCAATTATATTTCTTTGTGTTTTGGTTTGGAAATCTTTAATGGTGATATTTGGTGAGCAATTTGTGATAACTTTTTTTAAATCAAAGTGCTGTTACCCAAAGTTCAAGTTCATTGAATCATTCAAAAATAATTAACAAATGTAAAGGCTTAGCAGCGTCAATGGGAGGGGCCTGTAATACACATTTTCATTCAAATAAGTAACTCCAACTGCATCTAATTCGTGAAAATTCTGCCAGAGACCGGCTTGCAGCAAGCACGTGTGGTAGGGTTATCCGGCCTGGGCCTGGGGTATATGTTTGTGAAAAACGAGTTCCTCGCCTGGGTCCAGTAAATAAATTTAAAAAAAACCAGCGCAAACTGGTTAAATTAAAGGCAAGCAGGTGGCCTACATTTCTTTGCCCCCAAAATGTGGATTTTTACAATTTTAAAGTTGACGTTAAATCAATAAATGTAATGTAGAGCAAAGTGTGATTGTTTTGTTTGCAAGATTAGACTGAGTGAAAATTTTTACTAAAACGTTTTTCATTTTGTATTCTTCCAGTTTTTTCAGTTCAGTTGATACCCACCTTCATGATCTTGGAACCATGATGCTAAGCACTAAAACTAAAGTTGTTCTCCTGGCCAGTATTTCTGCCTTGGCTGGGCTCATACTAGCCACCAGTTACTTCAAGCGACGAAGGCGTGGCCAGCGACAACGGATACGAGAACCAAAAGATGTTGCATCGAGTAACCACCATGTCACGATCAGTACAAATGGACGTAAGAATGGAAACATTGTTTGGTCTATTTAAAAGTGTTCTTAAAGTTCTTAAAGTGATAGTATACCATTTGTCAGTTGTGTACTTTTATTGTTTAAGGCAAACAGTTCTACAGAATGGTGCTTGACGACTAATCTGTATATGCCTAGAAAATAATATTCTAAGATTTTGATTGTGAACCAACTACCAACGGAAGTTACTAAAAATGCGTCTCTGAGACACACCTTTGGACTTTTATTTTCTTCCAAATGACAGCATGCCAGAAGAAATCATTCCACAGGTAGTTTAGAGTCAGTAATATTTTTACAGCAAGTAAGCTTTTGAGCAATAATTGGGTTAGTTACTTTTTAGATAGTTGCAGAACGTAGAGTTTTCCTTTAAGTTTCAGAACTGTATGCACAAAGTAAGGCAAAGTAAGGCCATGAATTCTAAGTATTAAGACGGTGAATCTCTACGTTTTTATCACCATATTTTTAAGAATAACTTGAAATGCTTAAACCAGATAAACAATAACCAGTCAATTTGTGTTCATCGTTTCAGCGATGGCGCAAAGAAGTCGAAAGCTTCTTATCACCCCGCAGTCAGAATCACCTAAGGGTTTTGCCCGGTTATCCCGTCTGTCGCGTTCCACGTCGCGACGCTCTATCATCTCAGCTATCGCTTCGAGGACGTCTCACTCAAGCATTAACGACAGCCTCTGTGGATCGCTCAATTCACTGCTAAGCGACACTGCGTCCATTAAGAGTGGAGAGAGAACACCGACGAATGAACCGGTGTCTGTACAGAGATTGTTTCAACTGGGTAAGAAGGGGAGGGGGGGGGGGGGGGGGGGGGGGTGGGATGAGGGAAGATGGGAATTGGGGAAGATGAGGGAAGATCTTAGATGGTGGACTTGACTGGTGCCTTTATGCAATCCTGGCCTCAGATCTTTGATCTGGTGGACTCGATTACAAGACTGGGACGTTTTTTGCACTCTTGGCAATATTTGTGGAAATTCACTCTTTGATTATATTTGTGTAGGAATGGAGGCTTTTGACAATGCCGTGTCTCACTGGGAGGAAGCTGTAGACATTCGATTTGTTCAAGACATCGAAGAAGAAGACAGTAGGGAAGAAACCAGCAGGGTAAGAATAATATAAGTATTCTCCAAAATAAGACAGTTACAAGCAGTATACATCAAATATTAAACTATTAACTGGTAATCTGTTTGTGCTAAGCAAATATTTCCCGTGCTTAACAAACTTCTGTGCACGCTTAGCAGAAGCTTGTTGCAATTTGACCCAGTTTCTGTTTGTTCTTCAGGAAAGCAGCAAATCAGAGTTGACCCGTTCCTTGGAGAAGCTCCTCTCCAGCGCGTATCATCTCCAGGAGGAATGTGAGGATGTGGCACTGAGCGTGCCCAATCTGGCCTTCACGCCGTCTGAGATGCGAGACATCGCCATGGAGATAACGACAATGAGAAGACAGAGAGAAGAAGATGAAGAGTCTTCCTCATCAACGGAGTCATTCGTCTCGGCAACAGAGGTAAGCTGGATATAAGGGAGGTGGCTAACACAGTCTAGTCAGTCTCAAAAAAATCCTAGACATTCATAAGTCATTTGAAAGTCATTTGAAAGTCATTCACAAGTCTCAAGTCATTCTCAAGTCAGTCACAACTCTTATCACAAAATAATCATAAAGCAAATCATAGTCTAACACAGGTCAATACTAAGTCATTTGAAAGTCGGTCACAAATTAATCACTCTAAATGTGTTCTAGACCACGCATTTTTATAAATTCTAGTACACGTACATATCATGATTTCTATAGGTTTTTTAATTGTTTATTTACACAGGTAGAAGAATTAGACCAAGAGACCTCAGACTTGGCATCGACTAGCAGTAAATCCAGACTTCGTAGCAATGAGATGTATGAGAATGCTGTACTAGCCGTCAGGGAGGGAGCGGTAGAGTGTCGAAGGATGAGGTATGTAATCCAGGCTGGTTGCATCTTGCGTTTTGATTGAGCCTTGCTTCCCTTAGAAGTCCCAATGTCCCATCTTGTGGTTTGATTGAGCCTTGCTTCCCTTAGAAGTCCCAATGTTCCATGTTGGGTTTTGATTGACCCTTGCTTCCCTCAGAAGTCCCAATGTTCCATGTTGCGTTTTGATTGAGCCTTGCTTCCCTTAGAAGTCCCAATGTTCCATCTTGCGTTTTGATTGACCCTTGCTTCCCTCAGAAGTCTCAATGTTCCATGTTGCGTTTTGATTGAGTCTTGCTTCCCTTAGAAGTCCCAATGTTCCATGTTGCGTTTTAATTGAGCCTTGCTTCCCTTAGAAGTCCCAACGTTCCATGTTGCGTTTTGATTGAGTCTTGCTTCCCTTAGAAGTCCCAATGTCCCATGTTGCGTTTTGATTGAGCCTTGCTTCCCTTAGAAGTCCCAATGTTCCATGTTGCGTTTTGATTGAGCCTTGCTTCCCTTAGAAGTCTCAATGTTCCATCTTGCGTTTTGATTGACCCTTGCTTCCCTCAGAAGTCTCAATGTTCCATGTTGCGTTTTGATTGAGTCTTGCTTCCCTTAGAAGTCCCAATGTTCCATGTTGCGTTTTAATTGAGCCTTGCTTCCCTTAGAAGTCCCAACGTTCCATGTTGCGTTTTGATTGAGTCTTGCTTCCCTTAGAAGTCCCAATGTCCCATGTTGCGTTTTGATTGAGCCTTGCTTCCCTTAGAAGTCCCAATGTCCCATGTTGCGTTTTGATTGAGCCTTGCTTCCCTTAGAAGTCTCAATGTCCCATGTTGCGTTTTGATTGACCCTTGCTTCCCTCAGAAGTCTCAATGTCCCATCTTGCGTTTTGATTGAGCCTTGCTTCCCTTAGAAGTCCCAATGTTCCATGTTGCGTTTTAATTGAGCCTTGCTTCCCTTAGAAGTCTCAATGTTCCATGTTGCGTTTTGATTGAGTCTTGCTTCCCTTAGAAGTCCCAATGTCCCATCTTGCGTTTTAATTGAGCCTTGCTTCCCTTAGAAGTCTCAATGTTCCATGTTGCGTTTTGATTGAGTCTTGCTTCCCTTAGAAGTCCCAATGTCCCATCTTGCGTTTTGATTGAGCCTTGCTTCCCTTAGAAGTCCCAATGTTCCATCTTGTGGTTTGATTGAGCCTTGCTTCCCTTAGAAGTCCCAATGTTCCATGTTGCGTTTTGATTGAGCCTTGCTTCCCTTAGAAGTCTCAATGTTCCATGTTGCGTTTTGATTGAGCCTTGCTTCCCTTAGAAGTCTCAATGTTCCATCTTGTGGTTTGATTGAGCCTTGCTTCCCTTAGAAGTCCCAATGTTCCATCTTGTGGTTTGATTGAGCCTTGCTTCCCTTAGAAGTCTCAATGTTCCATCTTGTGGTTTGATTGAGCCTTGCTTCCCTTAGAAGTCTCAATGTTCCATCTTGTGGTTTGATTGAGCCTTGCTTCCCTTAGAAGTCTCAATGTTCCATCTTGTGGTTTGATTGAGCCTTGCTTCCCTTAGAAGTCTCAATGTTCCATGTTGCGGTTTGATTGAGCCTTGCTTCCCTTAGAAGTCTCAATGTTCCATGTTGCGTTTTGATTGAGTCTTGCTTCCCTTAGAAGTCTCAATGTCCCATCTTGTGGTTTGATTGAGCCTTGCTTCCCTTAGAAGTCTCAATGTCCCATGATGCGTTTTGATTGAGTCTTGCTTCCCTTAGAAGTCCCAATGTTCCATGTTGCGTTTTGATTGAGCCTTGCTTCCCTTAGAAGTCTCAATGTTCCATGTTGCGTTTTAATTGAGTCTTGCTTCCCTTAGAAGTCTCAATGTTCCATGTTGCGGTTTGATTGAGCCTTGCTTCCCTTAGAAGTCCCAATGTTCCATGTTGCGTTTTAATTGAGCCTTGCTTCCCTTAGAAGTCTCAATGTTCCATGTTGCGTTTTGATTGAGTCTTGCTTCCCTTAGAAGTCCCAATGTCCCATCTTGCGTTTTGATTGAGCCTTGCTTCCCTTAGAAGTCCCAATGTTCCATGTTGCGTTTTGATTGAGTCTTGCTTCCCTTAGAAGTCCCAATGTCCCATCTTGCGTTTTGATTGAGCCTTGCTTCCCTTAGAAGTCCCAATGTTCCATGTTGCGTTTTAATTGAGCCTTGCTTCCCTTAGAAGTCTCAATGTTCCATGTTGCGTTTTGATTGAGTCTTGCTTCCCTTAGAAGTCCCAATGTCCCATCTTGCGTTTTAATTGAGCCTTGCTTCCCTTAGAAGTCTCAATGTTCCATGTTGCGTTTTGATTGAGTCTTGCTTCCCTTAGAAGTCCCAATGTCCCATCTTGCGTTTTGATTGAGCCTTGCTTCCCTTAGAAGTCCCAATGTTCCATGTGGCGTTTTGATTGAGCCTTGCTTCCCTTAGAAGTCCCAATGTTCCATGTTGCGTTTTGATTGAGCCTTGCTTCCCTTAGAAGTCTCAATGTTCCATCTTGTGGTTTGATTGAGCCTTGCTTCCCTTAGAAGTCCCAATGTTCCATGTTGCGTTTTGATTGAGCCTTGCTTCCCTTAGAAGTCTCAATGTTCCATGTTGCGTTTTGATTGTGTTAACGCCAGCATCTGCACTCTTATACTGCCGCTAAGGGGGGTCGCACCTCGCAATCGCACTTCGCAAATACACCAACAGCTGACTGAGAATGATCGATGACGTCACAAAGGTCTCGACAAAAGCTGTAACTTCTTCTATTGTAAACACAATCTTTCTGCTTGTTTAATGTGTTTCTTCAAAGTTCAAGAACAAGTTCGTTTATACTAGTAGCTTCGCACAGCTTCGATTAGCTTCTAGCATCTAGAAACAGCTTCGATTAGCTTCTAGCATCTAGAAACAGCTTCGTGAAAACTGAAAGATATAACAAATAGAAAGAACAGGCTAAATCTAAATACATATAACTAGAGCTAAACCATGCTGCATTGTAGGCCTATAAAGTATGAGGACTTAAAACAGTTTCATATAAAGTAAATGAATGAATTAAATACATGCGAGTATCAAAGAACAATACCTCTTTGCTTCCTGGTGGATTAATTCACAGCATTATGGTGGACTATAAGGTGGATATTGGTTACATGCCTGCAGATTCACAATATAAGTACAACAAGATGGATGCCATGGCAGAGGAAAAACAATGTGCTTGTCTGTGTGTAGGTGAGCCTAATTTGTTGTCTCCAATAAATCAGTTAAGTGAGGGCGCCCTATAGAATTAACAGTAGCACAGCAGTACATTTACATGGCTCCCCAAAATTAGTGAAACCTAATTTTGCAACTTGAAACCTTAACAATGACTTTGCAGTTAAACCTGGTACTTCTACTAGCATCACATATTCTAGTCACACGAGATAGACCAGTAAACAAGCATCAACTTTTAAACTACGTTACACAAAACCTTTAACTTTAAAAACATCATAACATGTTGGAATACAATCATTTCAAACTAGTAACATCAATACAAAACAACTTGTTTCATCATTACATCACGAGAAATAGTTATGGCTCCTCGATGGGGAATCCCTAGGTCTCCTGACTCTCTAGAAGTAGGACTAGCTTCTGGATCGGCCGTTCAAGATACTTTGTAGGATGAAGTCGCCTTCCTCTGGCATCTAGGGAGCGGTCAGCGATGACTAGCTCAACTTTGCGAACGTGACCATCTGATCCTGGAAATACTTGAGACACTCGTCCCAGCTGCCACTCGTTCCGAGGTAGGTTGTCATCTACCACAATGACAATGTCTCCTACTTGGAGTTCTGGATACTCGTGGATCCACTTCTGACGAACTTGAAGTGTATGGAGGAATTCTTTTTTCCAACGAGACCAGAACTCGTTTGTCAGGTGTTGTACCCTACGCCAACGTTTCTGCGAGTACATATCAACACGTTGAAATTCGCCAGGTGGAGGCAGAACGATACTTGACTTCAGAGTCAGTAGGTGGTTGGGAGTGAGTGGTTCCAATGCAGTGGGGTCATTCAGGTTGTTTACTGAGAGTGGTCGACTATTGACTATTGCTGCTGCTTCACCCATGAAGGTTCTGAGTGACTCATCGTCTAGTTGGGTTCCAGATTGATCCATTAGGGCTTTCAGTACCCTTCGAACGGACCTTATTTGTCGTTCCCAAACACCTCCAGTGTGACTTGCTGATGGAGCGTTCACCCTGAACTCCGGGTAGTCGCATCTCTTCTCTGTAAGGAACTGTTGAACTTTAGAGTGATCCATCTCTGCCAGGGCTTTCCTCATTTCCGTTTCGGCACCCACAAAGTTTGTGCCTCTGTCAGATCTGAGTAGCTGTATAGGTCCACGTATGGCAATGAATCGCCGCAGGGCATTGATGAAGGAGTCAGTGGTAAGAGAATTTGCAACCTCGATATGGATGGCACGTGAAGCCATGCAGGTAAACAGAACGCCATATCGCTTCATTTCCTTCCGACCCTCCTTGATGAGCCACGGTCCAAAATAGTCTACTCCACAGTGTGTGAAGGGCGGTGCTGGCTGAAGCCTATCTTCAGGGAGATTGGCCATCTTTTGTTTCTGACTCCCGCTGTACAGTCTACGACACTTGACGCATTTGGAGATATGGTGGGCGACTGCAGAGCTGCAGCCAACTATCCAGTAGCCATTGGCTCTTATCGCATTTGTCGTCATGCCACGACCCTGATGGGCTGTCTGCTGATGATAGTGACGGATTATCATCTCCGTGACATGGTGCTTTCGTGGAAGTATTGCTGGATGCTTGAAGTCAAACGACAATTTCGCATTCTTGATGCGGCCACCTACTCGCAATATTCCATCTTCATCCATGAACGGATCCAACCTGAACAGTGCGCTCGTCTTCTTGATGGCGTTGTTCCGCTTTCTGGCAAGCTGTCTGTCCGTGTCGCGATTGTTCACCTGAAGAGAGGTGAGAATCTCGATCTCGTCCCTGAAGGTATCTCCCTGGACAAGTCTAATGATCTCGAGTTCAGCTCGACGAAGATCTTCCACGGTGGCTGGTGTATACTGTGGAACAGAGTTTCCTTTCGTCGTGCTAGTCTGGTTTACATCTTGAGACTTCAGCTTCAGACGTTCTTTGAGACGTGACTTGTAGCTCAGACAAGCAGCTATGGCTCGCGTGGCACGATGCCAATCCGAGAACTGTTCGAGCCTAATGCCACGCTCGACCGACTGTGAAGCAAGAACCTGTACTTTCTTGACTTCTGGGTCCTCTTGGCAGAGCGGCTGCTGTAGCGGCTGTTCTCGGGTGGGGAGATCCTTGTTCCACAGGAAGTCAGGTCCTTTCAGCCACTTGGATGTAGTAGCCAGTTCATGGACGCTGAGGCCTCTTGATCCTTCATCTGCTGGATTATTCTCTGTGCTGACATGCCTCCACTGGGCAGGTTCTGATCGGTCTCTTATTTGTTGAACTCGGTTGGCGACGAATACATGGAATCGACGCGATTCGTTGCTGATGTAGCCTAGTACTACTCTGCTGTCTGTCCAGAAAACTTCTGTAGCATCTGTGTCGAGTTCCTTTCGTAGCAGAGTGCTGACCTTTACGGAAACCACTGCCGCAGTCAATTCCAGACGAGGAATGGTGATAGATTTCAGAGGAGTGACCCTGCTCTTTCCCATCACTAACGCACAATGGACTTTCTGCTCGTCGTCAAACAGACGGAGATATGAGCACTGTGCGTAGCCACAAAAGCTTGCATCTGAGAAGTGGTGAATTTCTTTTGACACCACCTTTCCAAAACCTTCGGGTTTCATGCATCGTGGAATCTTTTGTTGTTCAAGAAGTGGGAGGTCTCTTCTCCAGCGGTCCCACCGTGACCTGGTCTCATCAGAAAGTGGGCTGTCCCAGTCGGCTTTATCTCTGCATAGATCTTGCAGAATTCGTCTTCCTACCAGTATTACCGGAGCAACAAACCCCAGTGGGTCATAGATGGAACCAATGGTGGAGAGAATTCCACGTCTTGTCAGGGGTTTGTCTTGCAGAATGATTCTGAAGTTGAAGGTGTCGGACTCCACACACCACTGAACCCCAAGGGCTCTTTCTATGGGAAGAGCGTCGAACTCGAGGTCCAGATCTTTTATGTTCTTTGCCCGTTCTTCTGATGGAATAGCTTCCATAACTTCTCTTGAGTTGGAAACAAATTTGTGCAGTCGCAGTCCGCCCCGTGCACACATGTCTTTGGTTTGCTTGATCAGGCTAATCGCTTCACTCGCAGAAGAGACAGACTTTAAGCCGTCGTCAACATAGAAGTCTTGTCGGACAAACTTTGCTGCACAAGACCCACATTCGGCTTCGTAGTCGTCTGCGATGCGCTTCAGACCATAGTTGGCACATCCTGGGGATGAAACGGCTCCAAATAGGTGAACGCCCATTCGGTATTCCATCGGTTCTGCATCACAATTTCCACCTTCCCACCACAGGAATCGAAGGTAGTCACGGTGCTCGCAGTTCACTTTAAACTGGTGAAACATCTGCTCCACGTCACACATAAATGCAACTGGCTCTTGGCGGAACCTGCTGAGCACTCCCACGAGCCCATTTATGAGATCTGGACCCTGCAGGAGATGGCTGTTCAAGGATTCACCCTTGAAAGTTGCACTGCAATCGTAGACTACACGGATCTTCTCGGGTTTTCTTAGGGTGATACACACCATGATGGGGGATGTACCACACGCTGGACTTGCTCTCAGATTCTGGAACTAGTTCTGCATGCTGGTTCTGGATTACACCCTCTACAAATTTAGTGTAGTCGCTATGATATTTGTGGTCTTTCTTGAACCGATTCTTCAGTTGCTCTAAACGTCGAAGGGCCATGATCTTGTTGTTTGGCAGGTTTGGTTCCGATCCTCGAAAGGGCAGGGGCATTTCATAATACCCATCTTGTCGCTGGTGGATGCCATCTGATATTTTGACGAGGAACTGGAGATCATCTTGGGACAAACTGGTGTCGTCTGGCCTTTGTTCAGGAAAGTCAAGATTCATCATGTGTGAGAACTCAAAGGGTGTGACTTCCTTTACTTTGTTCTGAAAGGAAAGGTGGACTCGATCATTTGCTTGGCCATCGCAGAGAGAAGAGGGAACCTTGTAGGTTAGGATTCTATGGCTGATGCCGATCGGATCACTTCCATCTTTTTGCTTCTGGTCAGGGTCGACAGTTCCTACAATACCCCATCCAAGATCTGTTCGTTGACCATATGGCTCGTTTTCCACAGGCGGGATGACTTCACGGGGTGCGAGGGCACGTGAGCAGTTGTACCCAATGAGAATGCCCACATCACAGTCCGCTACTGGCATCAACATGTCGGCAATACTCTCCAAATGCGGCCACTTCTTGGCCATGTCTGCCGTCGGAATATGGGACCGGTTGGCTGGCATGATTTCCCTTGTGTATGCTGCCGGCAGTGGAATCTTCAGCTGACTGTCATGTCCTCGCACCATCAACCCATTTATCTTTTGACTCGCAACTTGCTGTTCCTTTGCCAACATGGTGGACAGCAGTAGATTGACATTGGGACCATGCAGTCCTAGGTCATCGCAGGTTCTATCTAGAATGAAGGTTGTGTCAGACTGTGTGTCTAGCAGTGCGTACACCAACACTTCCATCTCTGGCTTGTCTCGATGGGAGATCCACACTGGTACGAACATTGAACTCTTACTGCCCTCATTTGTGCCGCTGAGATGGCTGGTTCCAGTGTAAACATTCGGCATTTGCGAAATTACGACATCATTCGACACTTGCGGGGGCTGTTCATACATCATCGGAGTACGAGCTTCTCTTATGTCGCCATGGAGGGACGTCGGATGACTCCTCGAACATGTTTTGCACTTGCTTTTCTTTCGACATTGTCTGGATCTGTGTCCTTTGGTCAAGCAGCCAAAACAGAGTCCCTTCTTCATCACGAAGATTCTTCTCTCCTCCATTGTCTTCGAAAGGAAGGACCGACAGTCATCAAGCTTGTGGTTTGTCTTATCACAGAAGGGACAAGGTTGGTTTTGAAACCTGTTCTCTGGTTTCTCGTGTGTTCCGGTTGAAAAGGAACTCGCTCCAGTGTTTCTCTTCTGGTCACCTCTGCCAGGTCTCGAACTGTAGAGCTCACTCTTGCCCTTCTCTGTCTTTAGAGATTGGAGGGACGTCACAGGGTCGCACGCGAGATCTGCTTCGGTGACAATGAATTTAACAAATTCAGTGAAGGGGGGGAACATCTGGTTGTTTGTTTTCCAATGCAGTGCCTTCCGACCCCATCGTGGGACAAGCCATTCTGGAAGTTTAGCTAGCAACTTCCTGTTCTCTCTGTCATCGTTAAGTACATTGAGACTGCCGATGGACTCCATTGCAGTTTCACACTGCCGAAGAAAGTCAGCAAAGTGTCGCAGGCCAGTACCATCTCTGGGGGCGATCTTCGGCCACATGTCCAACTTGTCTCTGAATGCACTTGCAACGACGAATGGATCTCCGTATCTCCTTTCAAGCAGTGCCTTTGCTTGGTTGAAAGCATCATCGCCGGTTAGAAAAAGGTAGCCTTCGATTGCTTCTTTGGCTGAGCCTGCCAAATATCTCTTCAGGTAGTGAAGTCTTTCCGATGCCGGTATACCTCTATGTTCTATTAGCGTTTCGAAGCTGCTTTTCCAACTTGGGTACTTGAGTGGATCGCCAGAGAACACGCCAGGTTCTGGAGGAGGTAGACGACTCAGATTGAGTTGATCGGCAAATGTCTTTGCAAGGCCCAGGAGATGTTCTTGAGAGCTGATTCCAGGTGTCTCATCTCGAGATGGTTGAACGACAGATGCAGAAGATAAAGGTACCGCAGGTGTGTCTGGGGGCACCCCGGGAGTTACTGGTGATTCTGAGTGTACGGCTGGCTCTGACTTTTCAACAACAGGACTTAAATTGCCTTGAGTTGGCTCTTGAAGGGATCGCAGGTAATCTTCTACGAACGCATTCTTGTTCTCCGGCTCCATCCACTCTACGATGCTGGAATAAGCGTCATCTTCCCTTTGCACTCTCTCAATGGCGTTTAGCTTGGATTCTGTTGCATGAAGTTCTCGTATTGTCTGTAGTTTCACTAACTCTGCTTGTTTCTGCTCGAGTTCTGCTTTCTTGGTTGCTTCAGCATCAGCAAATTGAAGTTTTGCCTTTAAAGCTGCAGCCTCGGTTGCAAGGGCGAATTTGGCGGAGACGATCGAGGCTCGGGAAGAATTTGTGCGATGAGATGTCTTGCTTCGATGAGATGTTTTGCTTCGATGAGATGATCTGGAAGACTGGGAACAGACCTCGGAAAGCCCTACTTGTTGTCCAGCACCCTGGAGGTGGTCACAGATCTTCTCCAACAGCTGTTGGTTAGCAATAATGGCCTCCATTGAGCTTGAAGTCACGCCAATACCCTGAGTTACTGGTGAGGTATCAGGCGTGTCGGCTGGGAAGGGCAAGGGAGTACCCGTACCCGTGGCTGCCTCTTGTTCTATTTCTCCTGAGTCGGCCTTCTCAGACATTATAACTTGTAAGTATGTACCTGTAAATTACAAGTCTCGGCTGGCAAACCTATGACGGGACCTTTAAAGGTCAATACGCAAGTTCAATACAATTACAAATATGTAAGCTTTCCAAAAAGCACTACTGAAAGTGTACTGTAAAATTACACAATTCACGTTCAAAACAACGCAATATTTTTAGTGCAAATATAACACAAAACTCGCAATAATATGCAAATTTGCAACTCGCAGCAAAAGGCAGTGTATCGTAGTTACATATCTCGCAATTATCCTTGGATATGCACGTTTCCAATATTACACAGCTCAGTTGCGATTTGCAATACCTTGATCAACCTTGAACAGTCATCCGAACAGAAATGCTTCAAAATTACTATGCAATGTACACATTCAAAACAATGCAATTGACAATAAATCAGTCAATATAATGGCGAGATTCCAGTTCGTGTGGTTCAATGTTCAATATGTACCTAGGCCACAAAGGCACGGCAGGCGCCGAATTGTAGCCGCACGCAGTCCGGATCGTGGTCTGTAGGCTTGACCGGTCGTGAAATCCTTCATCCAGGTAGGCCTACTCCGGCAATGGAGGGGTGGGGGTAGTCCGGTAGTGCGTCGAAGGGTGAAGTAGAGTTTTCACTGTTAACGCCAGCATCTGCACTCTTATACTGCCGCTAAGGGGGGTCGCACCTCGCAATCGCACTTCGCAAATACACCAACAGCTGACTGAGAATGATCGATGACGTCACAAAGGTCTCGACAAAAGCTGTAACTTCTTCTATTGTAAACACAATCTTTCTGCTTGTTTAATGTGTTTCTTCAAAGTTCAAGAACAAGTTCGTTTATACTAGTAGCTTCGCACAGCTTCGATTAGCTTCTAGCATCTAGAAACAGCTTCGATTAGCTTCTAGCATCTAGAAACAGCTTCGTGAAAACTGAAAGATATAACAAATAGAAAGAACAGGCTAAATCTAAATACATATAACTAGAGCTAAACCATGCTGCATTGTAGGCCTATAAAGTATGAGGACTTAAAACAGTTTCATATAAAGTAAATGAATGAATTAAATACATGCGAGTATCAAAGAACAATACCTCTTTGCTTCCTGGTGGATTAATTCACAGCATTATGGTGGACTATAAGGTGGATATTGGTTACATGCCTGCAGATTCACAATATAAGTACAACAAGATGGATGCCATGGCAGAGGAAAAACAATGTGCTTGTCTGTGTGTAGGTGAGCCTAATTTGTTGTCTCCAATAAATCAGTTAAGTGAGGGCGCCCTATAGAATTAACAGTAGCACAGCAGTACATTTACAGATTGAGTCTTGCTTCCCTTAGAAGTCTCAATGTTCCATCTTGCGTTTTGATTGAGCCTTGCTTCCCTTAGAAGTCTCAATGTTCCATCTTGTGGTTTGATTGAGCCTTGCTTCCCTTAGAAGTCCCAATGTTCCATGTTGCGTTTTGATTGAGCCTTGCTTCCCTTAGAAGTCTCAATGTTCCATGTTGCGTTTTGATTGAGTCTTGCTTCCCTTAGAAGTCTCAATGTTCCATCTTGCGTTTTGATTGAGCCTTGCTTCCCTTAGAAGTCTCAATGTTCCATGTTGCGGTTTGATTGAGCCTTGCTTCCCTTAGAAGTCCCAATATTCCATCTTGTGGTTTGATTGAGCCTTGCTTCCCTTAGAAGTCCCAATGTTCCATGTTGCGTTTTGATTGAGCCTTGCTTCCCTTAGAAGTCTCAATGTTCCATGTTGCGTTTTGATTGAGTCTTGCTTCCCTTAGAAGTCTCAATGTTCCATCTTGCGTTTTGATTGAGCCTTGCTTCCCTTAGAAGTCTCAATGTTCCATGTTGCGGTTTGATTGAGCCTTGCTTCCCTTAGAAGTCTCAATGTTCCATCTTGCGTTTTGATTGAGCCTTGCTTCCCTTAGAAGTCCCAATGTTCCATCTTGCGTTTTGATTGAGCCTTGCTTCCCTTAGAAGTCCCAATGTCCCATCTTGCGTTTTGATTGAGTCTTGCTTCCCTTAGAAGTCCCAATGTTCCATGTTGCGTTTTGATTGAGCCTTGCTTCCCTTAGAAGTCCCAATATTCCATCTTGCGTTTTGATTGAGCCTTGCTTCCCTTAGAAGTCCCAATGTTCCATGTTGCGTTTTGATTGAGTCTTGCTTCCCTTAGAAGTCCCAATGTTCCATGTTGCGTTTTGATTGAGCCTTGCTTCCCTTAGAAGTCTCAATGTCCCATCTTGCGTTTTGATTGACCATTGCTTTCCTTAGAAGTCCCAATGTTCCATCTCTTAATTCATCCGTTCATTCATCTGTAATTTTGATCCTCCTACTTTCCTCATCAGGACTAAGGTGCTGCGTTGCCGTAGTGATGAAGACTTTCTAGCCAAGCTACACTGTGTACGCGTTGCCATGGCAATACTACTAGAGGACCAGAGCGTTGCTGATTGGTTCGTTATTACGGGCAAACAACTGATAGCTGATCTTCTCAACAAGGCAAATTATGTGAGTGGAAGCTTCTGTGACTCGTGATCAGAGGGTCGGGGTTTGAATCCAGCTGCTGGTCATATATTGTGTCCTTGGGCAAGCTACTTGCCTTTCTCCACCCAGGAGTATAAATGAGTAACGCTATTTGCTGGGGAGAAACCTGCGATGGACTAGCATCCCATCCAGGGGGAATAGAAATATTTTCAGTTGTTTCATGCTACTGAAACCGGAGTTAAACAGCGGCCTGATGAGCCACATTGGCCTGGACAGGCTTTACTTTTTTTACTCTACTTTTTGTACTTTTTCCTCAAATTGTTTTCTCTACATTTTCCTAATTTTTGTCCCACAAAATGAAATCTCATTGAATATTCTTATATTAACAGTATTACACGTTACCATATCACACAATAAAGGACCTTGGGTGCAGGAGTACTGCAACTGTATTGAGCTTAGTTGAGCATGGAGCATAAGTCTTGTAAATACAGAACATGCAAAATGAGGCTCATGATACCGTGAACATGGGTTTGAGGACATCTGCATTGTGAAGATACTGTTTTTGTTTTTTATATTTGTTTTCTTCTTCTGATTGCTTATTTTCTTGGCACCAACGTTGACAGGATTCAGAAGAGTTTAGCGAAGCGTTTGATGAGATGATGAGCTATGTCCGAGATCCACAGAACCACAAGGAAATTGAGAAGGAATTAAGAGCAAGAAAGGTATCAAAACCCTCAACATTTAGGAATGGTACTTATAAATGTTATTGTTGAGTTGAAGATTAGTACAAAAGGTAAATAATATCTTTCCATTGTAATATTTTCATGTTTTAATAGTCTTTCTTTGACTGTACCAGTTGTCATTTCTCTCTTTAGAAAACAATGTGTTAACCCTAACTCCCTAGGGTGTGTTAAATCATAGAATTGATTCAAGACTGTCAGAGTTAATCATCTTTTTGTTCCATTGCAGGTTCGTTTCTTGTCCTTCTACGACATCGTCTTAGACTTCCTCCTCTTAGATGCATTCGATGATCTTGAGGATCCTCCGATGTCTGTTACGTGTGTCACCCAGAACAGATGGTTGTCCAACAGGGTCAAAGAGTCGGTAAGACTAATCATCAACGTAAACCCTCATAGCGTCAACTAAATGTCTGATATAAAGGACACACTTCACACAATTAAAAAACCAGAAGATTTGTTTGCAACTGCAAAGGATGAAGAGTTTGCACCTCTGTTACTCGGGTGCAAACTATTTGATACATACACAATACTTAGGGACCCCTTTAAATGAACACGAACGTGTGGAAGGTGACTTCATCTTCCAACCAAAGGGAGTAATTTGACGCAATTTACAGAGTGACCGGAAAAAAAGAAGTCCAGTCCCAATTCAAATCACAAACTATTCAAATTAGGTTTGACAAAAACACCAAATTGTGCATCCAGTTACTTGTGACTAGATTTATGAAAAGACTTGTGAGTGCTAGACTCGACTACAACCCTGCAGGAAAGCAATTAAATAGTTTTGTTTGTATCTTTTGTCTTTGATTTTTCGCAGGCAATATCCACAGCTGTCTGGTCGGTCTTGGCAGCAAAGCGAAGAATGCTTCAGGTACAGTTATAGCGGAGTCGAGATAATTTAGTTTCATATTACCATTTTATAAAATGGTGGAACATAGCTAATCTGTTAACCAGTTCGCGCCGGGATTATTTTGACATTGACTGGACCCAGGCAAAGGTTTGTTTTTCATGAACCTCGATCCGAGATGGGTTCTGGCCGGCATCTGTGGGTAGCACATCCTGATATTTCCGGCCTTGTTTGCTGCGAGCCGGCCTTACTCGCGATGTATTTATCCGTCGTCCGTTTTGAATTCTGGAAAAAAACATTGCATGTATACATGGCATCCGACGTTAACTGGTTAAAAGTGTATTTCTTAAGAGTAAATATTGCCCTGTTTTCTTGTTGGTTTTAGAACCAAAACGGTTTCCTTTCTAAGGTGTACAAGATCTCCCACCATGTGACCCCAGCAATGGCCTGGGGATTCCTGGGGTCAGACCATCATCTCAAACATCTCATGGAGTTCTTCAAGGTAAGGCTTCATTTGTTCATTTAAATCGTCTTGTCCATTGGGATAAAATAGAATCCCTAACATTTGTGCTCGGAATCCTTAGCCTTGCCTTGTTGAAGTACATTCCAGACTCTGATTGTTTAGTTACAATTTTAAATTAAACTGCTACTCTCCACAGACCTTTCTTTCAAACCAACGACCCTTCCCCCCAAAAAAACCAGGTTAGCACTGTTGTTGGTACAGGAGTCGTCTTCACTCTTAAAAATTGCTGACAAATTACAGGATAACAAATATTCAAAATGGACCATGATTTTTCTTTCTGTGACTTTTCTTCCTTGGTAGCATGCAGCAAGTTATTTCTCATCAAATGAACTTGACACTAAATATATAATATTTCTTGTTTAATTGTGTAGGACCAAGTGCTGGGGTTTGCCTGTGACATGTTCTCACTGCGGAAGTGTCGATACGACACGATGGCTGAACTGGCCGATGACATACTGTCCCTAGCTAAACACTACAGCACAGTAGCATCACAGAAACTGAGTACGTGACCAACAGCGCTTCAGAATGAGAAACGGTACGTAAATAGCAAGTATAATGTTCAGGAAGAAATTGAGCACGAAAATGGCTCAGTCAAAACAGACCTAACAATCCCAATGCTGAGATGTCACAATGCACGTAGAAAACTTGGCAGATGTTGCGTTAATACCTGATGCCTGGCTGTAATTCATCCTGTGTATTAAATAAGACTTTTGTTGCAAGTAATAATTAGACATCTGTTAACCGTCGTATTGAACCCTCATAGTCTTCTGCAATTCAAAACCCTTTTGCAAAACAGTTTTGGTTTTGCAAAACCACTTTTTAATTTCTTTGAGGTAATGTTGTGTGGAAACTGGGAATGGATAACACATGGGACGCAAAAACGCAGTTTTTGAATTTTCAATGGTTTGTGCAGTACATGTACTGTTATTTGCGTCTTGTGATTACGTTGAATTAGAACAGCGCCAACACGCAGCCCGATATGAACCGTGCAATATGGTCTTATATCACACTGGTTGTTGCCATGGGTCGACCAATCAGGATCGAGGATTGAAGTTTGTTCGAAGATAACGCTTCATCACTTGAAGGGTTTTGCATATTGCTTAGAATATTGACTTCACACTAGGAAGATTAAACACCTATTGACATCTTATCTTGCCACTTTGGTTGATAATTATTTTGGTTTAAATCCTCATCAGATTCGATATGCAACAGATAATTGGCAACATACTAGAGAGTCCTAACTTCTACACTCTTCCCTTTTGCTGGTGATCACCCCGATGTTCTCCCAAGTGCATCTAAGACGTTCTTTCTATCGGATATCTTCCCGTAGTTCACGCAGTACCAGTTTCACTAGAATCGTCTTGTTGCATTCTAGGTGATAAACCTCTCAACTACAAGTTGAGAACTGTTCTTATTTGATTCTAATTTAGAATACATGTATCGATTTTGTGATGAGAGTAATTACGAAGTTAAAAAACTGCCATACAGCTTCAAAAAAGATTACCTTTAATTGGATGAAACTTCTTGCACATTTTTAATGGTTGTACTTAAAGATTTTAATCTACTCAAGGATGAAATTGAAATGTATTCCTAACAATTAGGAAAACAGCATCTTTTTACCATAATGTAATGTTGCTTTCCACCGTGCCACAATTGTGTTTTATCTCGTTTTTATTTAATTTTTAAATTGCTATTTTAGAATTTTAACGTTTGTAATGTTTTATCTTGTTGTGCAATTTGATTGATTTTAGACTTGTTTCCAGGGATGTCCGAGGAATAGTTTTTACAGTTAGACCTAACGAAAACTTGCTCAATTGTTGCCATTGCTTAACCAGGTTGCGTCGGAAGACGTGGATACACACACATTTTTTTAGGAATTTAAAACGAATAAACACGTAGCAAGCTAGGCTGGAAATATCAGGGTGTGCTATCCACAGAAGCTGGCCTGAACCCGTCTTGCATTGAGGTTTGTGAAAAACAATCTCGCGCATAGGCCCGGTCAATGCCAAAATAATCCTGACATGAACTGGTTAACAAAGTTGTGAAATATTTCCTCACACAAAATATGAACTTTCATTGTCAAATGGTATATTTTTTTTTACCATTTCCCATTTGTAAACCATGTATAGTCTTGTTTCAGAGGAAATACTGGGATTTTATGAAGAAAAATGCAGTTGAACTGAATAATAAATGTGTGGTGCTACAGGCAATCGCCAACACAAACTGTGTTATGTCCGATAGTCTTTTTCTTGCCTTTTGTGTTTTTACGGTGCAGTGGGCGGAGATTTGTTGGTGGAGAGGAGGGGGTTCACCAACGACTGTGACTTGTTACAAGTTATAATAGTTAATAAGCTTAGCAATAGTCTTGCAACAATATCACTAACTACTGAAGACATTACCCAATGTTTACCGCATGACTGCAGTTTTAGGTGAGGGTCATTGCTTGACACTATTTTTTTGCTATACATACGATTGGTCTTTTGACAGTGAATACAAAAATATATACATGTGTATTTAAGAAAAATCTAATTTTGCCCACTTTTAATTAAAATGCAAGGCTAACCCCTTGCAATTATTTATTTGTTAGAAAAATATAATGTTGCCCAATTTTATTAAAAATGCAAGACTAACCCCTTGCAATTATAAAAAAAAATTCAGAAAAATCAAATTTGGTCCAATTTTAATTAAAAATACAAGACTAGCCCCTTAAAATTTAAAATTCGTCCGAAAAATCAAATTTGGCCCAATTAAAAAATAAAATGCAAGACTAACCCCTTACAATTACAAATGTCAGAAAATCAAAATTAGACCAATTTTAATTAAAATGCAAGACTAACCCTTTACAATTTAAAATTTGTCAGAAAATCAAATTTGGTCAAATTTTTATAAAAAATGCAAGACTAACCCCTTACAATTAAAAATTTGTCAGAAAATCAAATTTGGCCCAATTTTAATAAAACATGCAAGACTAACCCCTTACAATTTAAAATTTGTCAGAAAATCAAACTTGGTCCAATTTTTATAAAAAATGCAAGACTAACCCCTTACAATTTAAAAATTGTCAGAAAAATCAAATTTGGCCCCATTTTAATTAAAATGCAAGACTAACCCCTTACAATTTTTAATTTGTCAGAAAAATCAAATTTAGCCCAATTTTAATTTAAAATGCAAGACTAACCCCTTCCAATTTTTATTTTGTCAGAAAAATCAAATTTGGTTCAATTTTAAATTAAAATGCAAGACTAACCCCTTACAATTGTTAATTTGTCAGAAAAATCTAACTTGGTCCAATTTTAATTAAAATGCAAGACTAACCCCTTACAATTGTTAATTTGTCAGAAAAATCTAACTTGGTCCAATTTTAATTAAAATGCAAGACTAACCCCTTACAATTGTTAATTTGTCAGAAAAATCTAACTTGGTCCAATTTTAATTAAAATGCAAGACTAACCCCTTACAATTAAAAATTTGTCAGAAATTCAAAATTTGTTCCAATTTTAATAAAAAATGTAAGACTAACCCCTTACAATTAAAAATTTGTCAGAAAGTCAAATTTGGCCTAATTTTATTAAAACATGCAAGACTAACCCCTTACAATTACAAATGTCAGAAAATCAAATTTAGCCCAATTTTAATTAAAATGCAAGACTATCCCCTTACAATTTTTAATTTGTCAGAAAAATCAAATTTGGTCCCATTTACAATTTTTTATTTGTCAGAAAATCAAATTTGGTCAAATTTTTATAAAAAATTTAAGACTTAACCCCTTACAATTACAAATTTGTCAGAAAATCTAATTTGGTCCAATTTTAATTTAAAATGCAAGACTAACCCCTTACAATTTAAAATTTGTCAGAAAATCAAACTTGGTCCAATTTTATATGGTCAAATTTTTATAAAAAATGTAAGACTAACCCCTTACAATTACAAATTTGTCAGAAAATCAAATTTGGCCCAATTTTAATAAAACATGCAAGACTAACCCCTTACAATTTAAAATTTGTCAGAAAATCAAACTTGGTCAAATTTTTATTAAAAATGCAAGACTAACCCCTTACAATTTAAAAATTGTCAGAAAAATCTAATTTGGCCCCATTTTAATTAAAATGCAAGACTAACCCCTTACAATTTTTAATTTGTCAGAAAAATCAAATTTAGCCCAATTTCAATTCAAAATGCAAGACTAACCCCTTACACTTGTTAATTTGTCAGAAAAATCTAACTTGGTCCAATTTTGATAAAAATGCAAGGCTAACCCCTTACAATAACAAAATTGTCAGAAAAATCCTGCAAACAAATTTTTTAAAACAAACAACTGCTTTGATGTCCTATTTATTCAGTATTATCTGAATTTTTCTTCTACCTGAACACAACAACAGAATGGCAGTTAAATAAAAACACTGCAATTGAAAAATATTCAATATTCAATATTCAAAACAACAAATGTATACATTGAGTAAAACACTATTGGTTGAAACATTTTTGCTAAATGGTAATACAGTATATATGCATGGTGTATGGAGCTATATTTCTACAATTGCGTCCCCTGTCAGTTCATTAATGTCAGTGTCCCTGTTACATTCGTTTACATCATTTTTAATTAAGCACATATTCTTTGTTGCCTTCTAAGAGTGATTACAGCAAGAAAAATTAATTAAACAAGTTTGAAGTCAATTAAAATTTCACTTGCATGAGACATTACACAGGTCAAATGTAACAGGGTCACCAGATGATGTCACACTATTTGACCCATTATTTAGGAACTGATCTAATTATTTGATTACATGTATTTCATAATTTCATCTAAAAAGCTGCTTATTCAGTTCTACTTGGTAATACAAGGTATAAATAAAAAAATAACAAATTATGAATAACCACTTTACATCTGACATTAGAGAGGTTTCGCCTGCGAACGGATACAGTTAGCTTAACGGATACGTCATCAATTTTCGCGGACTTATGACGTCACAGTTACTCACTATCCGTTAACCGTGTACAAGGCACGGATATCTCGCTCGCTACACGGGCTTGTATAAAACGCGTACGGATAGCTAAACGTACGCGTACGCGTATCCGTCCGTATGCGAAACCTCTCTATTAAGTACATTTTACCCTCTTCTGCAGTAACACAATGTTTTCCATACTTTGCTGGACAAGAAAAACTAAAGCACAACAGTTTGGGCAAGAATACCCACAGATGAGCAGAGTGTTTGATTCAAACCAATATTCAAGATTCCTACAAGACTTCTTCAGTGCATGTACAACGTTAGCAACATTCTAAATATTAACCTTCTGGATCTACAGGATCTCTACACTGAATATTTGCAGGAATAAACAAAATGCCAGCAATTACAAAAAAGTCTACAGCTACGCCGGTTCATATATGTACTTCAAGTGATTGCAAAGCCAATTTGAGGTCACAAAATATTCACTGAGAAAGTTCGTCGGAGTTGAAATGTGTTCAATCTTTGCGCAAAATTTGTTGCGCGAAAATGTGCCCTAACGCCACAAAGAATATGAACTGGTCTTAACAAAGATGAATCATTTGCTATGCTACGTTACTTATTTATAAACAGAATAAATAATGGTTCAATGTTTATATACAGTGCATCAAAAACCTAAAAGGGGTGAAAGAACTGCACGCTGCTGAGTTTCAAGTTATAATGGTATTATATTCAACGGTCAATTTCTCAGCCACCAGCATGGGGCAGGGGGTGCATGGGGTTTAGGGGGTGCATGGGGTTTAGGGGGCGCATGGAGGTGCATGGGGGACGCATGGGGGCAGGGCAGGGGGGGGGGGGGCAGGGCAGGGGGGGCAGGGGGTGCATGGAGCGCATGGGGGTGCATGGGGGGCGCATGGGGGCAGGGCAGGGGGGGGGGGGCAGGGCAGGGGGCAGGGGGCGCATGGGGTGCATGTGGGGCAGGGGCGCATTCCTGTTGGGTTACCAAGTTTCTTTCACTCCTACATTTTATAATTTCATTGTTTTTCCTGATTAGATAAATGTAGTATTATTTGGCATGACCTTCTTCTTGTGTTGATGTCCGCGAGCTTCAAAGAGTTGACGGATAAGTGCAGCTTTGTCTTTCTCAAGCTGCGTGATCAGTTCACTCTTCTCAGACACCTCCTGTCAGCAAAAATAAGTCAAAACACAAGTCATTTAATAAATGATAAATAATGTGCATTTATACAGTACACAAATCTGCCGATAATACTGAGAGATGGATATAGGAGAGGAGATAATATTTTACAAACAAAAATCTGCACTTGTTTGGAATTATTTGCTGTTGTTTGTTTATTACCTTGGTTAGTAGCTTGTTTTGTTCTCTTAGTTGTGCTATAAGATTGTTGTTGTTTGTTTGTTTGTTTATTACCTTGGTTAGTAGCTTGTTTTGTTCCTTTAGTTGTGCTATAAGATTGTTGTTGTTTGTTTGTTTATTACCTTGGTTAGTAGCTTGTTTTGTTCCCTTAGTTGTGCTATAAGATTGTTGTTGTTTGTTTGTTTATTACCTTGGTTAGTAGCTTGTTTTGTTCTCTTAGTTGTGCTATAAGATTGTTGTTGTTTGTTTGTTTGTTTATTACCTTGGTTAGTAGCTTGTTTTGTTCCTTTAGTTGTGCTATAAGATTGTTGTTGTTTGTTTGTTTATTACCTTGGTTAGTAGCTTGTTTTGTTCCCTTAGTTGTGCTATAAGATTGTTGTTGTTTGTTTGTTTATTACCTTGGTTAGTAGCTTGTTTTGTTCTCTTAGTTGTGCTATAAGATTGTTGTTGTTTGTTTGTTTGTTTATTACCTTGGTTAGTAGCTTGTTTTGTTCCTTTAGTTGTGCTATAAGATTGTTGTTGTTTGTTTGTTTATTACCTTGGTTAGTAGCTTGTTTTGTTCCCTTAGTTGTGCTATAAGATTGTTGTTGTTTGTTTGTTTATTACCTTGGTTAGTAGCTTGTTTTGTTCCCTTAGTTGTGCTATAAGATTGTTGTTGTTTGTTTGTTTGTTTATTACCTTGGTTAGTAGCTTGTTTTGTTCCTTTAGTTGTGCTATAAGATTGCTGTTGTTTGTTTGTTTATTACCTTGGTTAGTAGCTTGTTTTGTTCCCTTAGTTGTGCTATAAGATTGTTGTTGTTTGTTTGTTTATTACCTTGGTTAGTAGCTTGTTTTGTTCCCTTAGTTGTGCTATAAGATTGTTGTTGTTTGTTTGTTTATTACCTTGGTTAGTAGCTTGTTTTGTTCCTTTAGTTGTGCTATAAGATTGCTGTTGTTTGTTTGTTTATTACCTTGGTTAGTAGCTTGTTTTGTTCCCTTAGTTGTGCTATAAGATTGTTGTTGTTTGTTTGTTTATTACCTTGGTTAGTAGCTTGTTTTGTTCCCTTAGTTGTGCTATAAGATTGTTGTTGTTTGTTTGTTTATTACCTTGGTTAGTAGCTTGTTTTGTTCCTTTAGTTGTGCTATAAGATTGTTGTTGTTTGTTTGTTTATTACCTTGGTTAGTAGCTTGTTTTGTTCCTTTAGTTGTGCTATAAGATTGTTGTTGTTTGTTTGTTTATTACCTTGGTTAGTAGCTTGTTTTGTTCCCTTAGTTGTGCTATAAGATTGTTGTTGTTTGTTTGTTTATTACCTTGGTTAGTAGCTTGTTTTGTTCTCTTAGTCGTGCTATAAGATTGTTGATGTTTGTTTGTTTGTTTATTACCTTGGTTAGTAGCTTGTTTTGTTCCTTTAGTTGTGCTATAAGATTGTTGTTGTTTGTTTGTTTATTACCTTGGTTAGTAGCTTGTTTTGTTCCTTTAGTTGTGCTATAAGATTGTTGTTGTTTGTTTGTTTATTACCTTGGTTAGTAGCTTGTTTTGTTCCCTTAGTTGTGCTATAAGATTGTTGTTGTTTGTTTGTTTATTACCTTGGTTAGTAGCTTGTTTTGTTCTCTTAGTTGTGCTATAAGATTGTTGTTGTTGTTTGTTTGTTTATTACCTTGGTTAGTAGCTTGTTTTGTTCCCTTAGTTGTCCTATAAGATTGTTGTTTACACTGCTACTGCTTGAAGTGCTTCTCATTCGCTGCTTCAGAGGAACTTGTGGGGGTTGAAAACTATTCAAGGCAAGATTCATGTGATCAGGGAAATCCTGCATGCAATAAGAAATCAATAAATATAGCTTAGCTTTCTCAACATTTTTAGTCACTATAATTGGAGATTATAGTACTGGATTTCAACTAATTTCATTGATACTGGTTTGTATCCAGTCTAAATTGAGTCACCTGTATCTAGTGATGCTACTAAATTCATGATCTCTGATGCTCAACTGTTCCATTGTCAAAAGTGTAATATGCTCTCTAAACAGTAAAGCAATATCAATTAAAAAATACAAATCTTCCAGGCTTTAGTTTACCTACACGTAATTAAGAAGATTACATCAGCTAAACCAAGTTAATTATAGATAACACTAGCTAAACCAAGTTAATTATAGATTATACTAGCTAAACCAAGTTAATTATAGATTATACTAGCTAAACCAAGTTAATTATAGAAGATTCCATCAGATAAACAAATTTAATTATAGAAGACAAATTTCTGATATTCTTCTAAGTTAGACCAAGTGCACAACCACAAGCAATACCGATGATATCAATTTATTGGTATCACTAGTGGTCATTGTTATTATTATACTGCCTGAATACAGTGGTTAAGATTGAACTTGATCCATAGTGATCCTTTCCTAGCAACAGTCAAGAATTTACCAAACTTGGGCGCCAATGATATCTAGCAAATAACTCCACAGCTCTCATGAAGAGGGTCGACGACCCCAGGGTCACTTTTATATGAATCAAGCTTATTATCAACAATTCTGCAAACAACTAATTGTAATTTGTAGAACTAAAATTATTCTGAAATATCCTCATTATTAACGATGGTGCCATGGATTAAAAACTAGAAGAGAAGATAACATTACAACGACCACGTTCTGTTAATGTAACCCGCACAAACATTTCCTTAGAAGCCTGCTGAATCTAACATAATTCACCAAATGTGTAATACTCAACAAAGATTAATGTCTTACTAATTGTAATGACTATCAAATCTGAATTATATCATAAAATTGAACAAAGAAATTAACCAGAGCAGTGTTTGAGCCAATGCTCTACCAACTCAGCTATCCAGCCCGATCGCCAATTTCCTATTTAATCAACGTCATTCATATACATCGTGGTTTTAGATCCAACAGCGAGGAAAACAACTTATAAATTTCTGAGATCAAAAGGATCCAATGTGCATTGTTGTATTTTGATGGATTCAGCAAGGTTGCTCACCTTTTCAGGGTTTTCCATGAGGTGAGTTAGTTGTCTGTTTATCTCTAGAATCCTTGAAATGCGATAGGCTAGTCTGTCATGCTGACCTGAAGCAGGCAAATCCTAGGGAAAAAAGGCAAGATAAAGTTAAGCATAAAACCAACAAACACAAATATCTCAGTCTCTGTTAATTAATATCAAAACTATTTTCAAATTCCTTTTATGTAAACCTTTAAATTTGTGACTTTTGGGCCACATGTAAATACACACTTCAACTTATTTTCAAAGATGAGCTGAACCAAGAATTGTCTGATGTTTAATTGACAGCTATTTCTTCCTTCATTGAGATGGATTTTCTGGTAACTGAGGTTGAATTATGAACCAGTCTTCTTCAAAGTATATTGTATCAAGTTTGGTGGCTTTTAACAAAGTTTAAACAGTCTGGTGATGTAATCTAGATATGTGCAACTAAGTTGGAAGTCTTCTGGAAACTAGACCAAGATGGCTCCTATACCTCTCCATGAGTAAACTGTGAGTTGCCAGAGTGCCCTGGCTGTCTCTGCCTGACATATGCTAGTTGTCTCTGATACCAGTCTCTGGATCGTTCAGCCACCTCCATGCCTTGCAGTAACACATCACGCTCCTGCTCAAGCTGTTTCATTCGCTTCAACTGAAATTTGAAAAACGTCTGTAGTAAGAGACTACACGACATGACTGCAATATTGTCGCGTGGAAATTAAGCTTGTTCAGAGAAATAATCACGTAGAAGTTTGAAGTGACATCAATGTGCGTGACATTTAAAATGTCAATTACATTCAGACACTCAAGAGTTGCAAGATTAAAATGAACCCACAATTCACAAGAAAAGCAAAAAAAAAAAAAAAAAAAAAAAAAGAAAAGCATAAAAAACAAAAACAGTAAAATCATAAAAAAACATGCATCTTTTGTTTTGAAAATATAAATAAACGAAGAAAGAGAAGAAATTCAGCACAATAATTAGAATGAAAAGACTAGACATGCGACAGACAAATGTTGTAGGTAATCTAAACTTAGATTTGCAATTTTTGTTTTTTTCAAGAAGTCATCTGCAAGTGTTCTTATTCCTCCATGATGTAAGTTACAGACAAAAGGCAAACATGGTTTGGATAAAAGCCCTTGGGTGCTCACTCCACCTCATGCTGTTTCTTAATGGAACTTTGTTTGGACTTCAATCATAGATCTGAAAATGTTAGGATTTAACCTACCCCCTCCCACTTTCTGACCTTAAAACAATCCTTCCATCTCGTTTGCATTAGCGACAATGTCCTTAAAGTATCTCTTTAAAAATATATATAAATCATTTTTTGATTGTTTTTGAGAAAGGTCATCAGAGTTTACTTTTCTCCATGGTCAGAAAAGTTACGATTTACAATTACAGAACTGAAAACAATATTTATCATTGGCAGAAATGACTTTATTATTGCTAGAAACTACTCTATTATCAAATTCTAAATATGCTAATAATGTTTTATGTACTTTTCTTTTCATTCTTCCATGGATGCTTATAATCTAATATCTGCTCCTTCAATCAGACATTTATTTTGGTTCTTTTGATGCAAAATGCAATCATAGTGCAATCATGGAGATGCAATCATCGTAAGAATAAAGTACACCTCTTATTAAGTGGTCAGTTATCCATGCGTACATAATGTCTATCCCTATAGTATCAACTGTATAGATGCAAACTCATTACATATCACAATTACTTTGGGTGATATATCCTACAGCAATTATGGACATCATACAGCCAGATATGTCCATAGACAAACTCATATCACACTTTATTGGTTGTTCTCTTCGGTCGTTGCTAGCCATTAACTGCATTTTTGTTGAAGAATTTTCCAACAATATAAACTGAAGAAATTTGTACAAACACCAAACAATAGGGAAACAAATGTTCACTACAAAAAAATTACACGCAGGAGACGAAAAGAGAAAAGACACAAAGAAGCTGCACAAAAAGGCATCTTAATGAGATGGGAATAGGAACATACTTGCTTAATTTGAAGGACAACATTTTCCAATCCAGAGAGGTAGAATAAAAAGAACAAAATAAATTTAAATTTGAATTTCATTTGTCTCAAACTAAACTTAAAACAGGAATATATAATTAAAAATAGGAATTATATTTAAAACCGTAACGTATAAAAATGATGAAATGATTTTTAAACAAGAAAAGGTTTCCAAATATAATCTACGTCTTTCCATTTCCAATCAAGTTAGGACCCCTTGTAGATTGTACTACAGACACAGAGAAAACAAATAAACTTACTTTCTGAAATTTTAGCCCAGGACATTTCCCAGTCTTTCCATAAATACATGAATGACTAACCTCTAAACCATCCAATCTTGATCAAGAATTTAGAACTTAGGCTTTTGGGTCATTGTATGGTCAGGCTCACATTCTTTCAATTTAAAAGTCACAAAGTTCAAAACCGGAAACAAACAAGTCAACAACATAAAGACTAGAATGGCGCCTGTGTTCAACACTATCAGATTCCAAGACCACAATTTCAAGTGGTATTCTGAACTCAAACTTGCTGAAATAAGATAATTTCGAGAGTAACTGTGGAAGTCCCAATGTCAACAATTTAAGGCGTCCCATTTCTGCCTCCTAAAAACAATCCTGGGTCAAGTTGCATTAATAATAAAGCTGGGTGTAAAAAGAGGGTTTCGACCACAAAAATGTGGCTTTTTGTCCGACCCCCATTAAACTTTGCACTTTGAACCAATAACATCAACACAACCCTCTTGCAAACTTGTAGATTAGTAATAAACCACCAATTGTGTTGGTTCATTTTTTAAGCAAAAGACATTTTGTTGCTTTTGTTAACCTAAGTGCAAACACAAATTTCAAGTTATTTTTGGGTATATTTGGGTCACATGTCATAATATGCCCTCGTATGGCCAAACTATGAAAAGAATAAATTGCGAGTGAGTCTTAAAATTAACTTAAAATAATAAGGTTTTCACTTTAAAGACACAAAACAGCAAATTTGCCAACAAATTGATCCTCGTGGCATAAACATTATATCAAAATTCAAATTTAGAATTTTAAGCCATTGGTCATTCCATCACCCAGCCTAGTTTCCCCTCCATTTCCCAATTTATCACCTAGTGTCAAATCTCACACCCCCACATCACCCACAGGGTGACACAATAGGACCCATAGGGTGAAATAATAGGACCCACTGGCGCCACAGTGGCCCTATTGTCTGACCTCATTAAAGATTAATAGGAAACAATACCCAACATTATTGATTTTCTTTTTATCTAGTTGGCGCTTTGTTGGTCTGGTATTGAGTAATCTGAATATCCCCTAGTGCTGCTATGCCATCAGAGTCTAACCATATAGAGAATGTAGCCGCTATAAATGTCACCCTAAATATTTCAGTTAAAGGTAGTATACACCATTGGTAATTGCTTGAATCATAGAGCAAGGAACAGCTCTATGCTTGAATTATCATGAATGGGTAGATTTGGGGGGTTGTATTTCATAGTAAATATCGTTTAACTGACTTTTCCGAAGTTTTACTATCATGGATGCCGAGAAAAGCACGAAAAACAGCGTTTGTTTTCAACCGGGGTCGAGCAGTTATTCTTATGTTATCTTTGTTTTTTCGCTCTCGCCGTCCGGCGAGAGCGAATTTTTCTTTATAAAATTCAATTTTTTTGAATAATTACAGGATATCTAGCGCAATCCTTTTGCTGAATGCCTAGAATCATTATTTACTTTCAATTGAGTAAGGTATTTCTTAATAATTCAGTAGTAAATATTTTCGATATCTGCAAATGGTGTATACTACCTTTAACTTGAAACAACTGCTGCAAAGGACCATAAAAGGACCCAGTAAGTTTACAATAAATCCGGTCTTCAAGGAATTCAAATTGGCTTGCGTGTACTTGGAGAATTCCTTCATGGTTGGTAGAAATGTTTAGACAATACAAAGCAATAAATTCTTATAAACACCTTCATCTTAGTACACTGAACAGGCTGGTCTAAGGAAAGACATTCATGGATACCAACAAATAATGCATCTAAGTGAGTAGTTTGTGGATTGAACGTTATACAAGAAATGTTTACAAGAGAAACACTACATTTGTACAGTGTAGTATCTATACGGCTCTACTTTGGATGTGTACACAATCGATGGAGAGTTTAGTGCATTTTCAACATATTTCCTAACAAAATTGAAAAAAAAAAAAATTTAGTTCTAGATTTATGATTTTTGTTTCAACATTTTTGCAATGACAGACCTTCATTGAGAGAATATGTGACCGGCTCTGCAATAAAGGGTATTAAGTCGCGCTGTGCACTATCATGTAATGGCCTACTCAATGTTGAGAGGGTAAACATTTCATCAAAATGTGATTTACATTTTGTGCCATTAATGACATTTTTTAACACCAATGTTTTCAGGTTTCATTCAAAGAAATGTTGATTTTGATGATTAAAGTGAAAAACACGCCCATTTTGTGTTAATCGTTCTGTTGTTCTACAACAAAGCCGGCTTTTTCAAAGCCTGTTTTCTCAGTTGTGTAATTTGAACTCCAAGGAAGTTATCAAAAGCAAACATGTTATATCTCTAGAACGGGAGTAGCTATGGAGCTCTATTATATACCACCTGGAAGCTTACGCTGTGGGCTTTCCAACCATATAACTAAATTTCACTATTTTGTGACATAATACCCATTATTGTGGAGTGGGTCACATATATGATGACATAAGTGGCGTCAGAATGCAATCTATACTTCTGTTTGTACTCAGCTTCTACCATATTTTTTAAACCTCAAATGTCTGATTGTAAAATGTCTATAAATGATTGAATGCTTCCAGGTATTTTTAAATGATGCAATAATGGGAACCACACTCTTTCCTTTTAATGTAAAATCTCATAGTTGAGACAATCGCCAAAGTTTAGATACGTAAACGACATTTAAATTTAAGAGCAGCATAAATTTATAATCCCCACTCAACCAAAGACTGAAGAAATCAGTTTATGTCCTGACATGTACACCAAATTCTCCTTTTCACACCCAACTGCACCTTTTATCCAGGGACATTGGTGTCCTTGTAAAAATAACATATTGCCATAAGACAGACAATAGATCATGGGGGAACCATTGTAGGTAATCATCCCATGGAACGGATAATACAATTACAGTTTCACTGGAATGCCATGGGAACTGGTTGTGGAATGTTGTCTACAAAAAAAGTGGATAATTCTGTTACACTAATCTTTAATAAAGGTCTTGTTCAAGGCCAATTATTTACTCTGTTCTGAAGAACAAATTATTTATTTGTACTCATTTACTGTGGGTCTATTTAAACAATTTGAAGATTGAAATTAAAAAAATTGCAGAAATATTTGTCGAAACTTTTTGATCACAACTTTTAAGTCAAATATAAAAACAAGGTTTTAGGGCACACAACTACACACTGCAACGGATCAAACAGTACATTTCCAAACAAAAATTCATTTTCTTTGTCATGAATCAGAGAGAGTTTGTATGAGAATGACATTTACGACACTGATGGTACATACAACTGCCAACAAGACATGTAGAATGACCCAGCTCCTGTTTGACAAAACTACATGTTCCAAGGTTGCAGAGTTTCTTTGTGAAAAATTAATTGACTATGATATAGAAAACTGTTTTGAATAGTCAACAGTAGTTGCTATTGTGGGCTCCAAAGTACATGTAACTTGACACAAACAGAAATGACAAAGAACTCTTCAGTAGAATTTGTTTACCTAGTCAGTTTCCCTTGTGGTGTTATTTACAGTAACATTTATCTCAAGTTCGGACATAAAATATGCATACTAAAAGACCTAAACAAATGCTGTCTTGCTGAGAAGAAAAGAAATAGATTTCTGTATTTTATTTTTTTGAGTTAGTCCGGAAAAAACAGCCATCCTTGCAACTGGTAGTGGTAGGGCTAAGTTTACCATTTGTGACTGCCTACAAAGTACAGGCATTCTCCAGGCACCTGATCCTAAATTCAGCAACGTTCAACAGGTGCATCCGTGAAGCTGACTGATGATTGAAAACATGGACTCCCTAAACATTGCTGGATCCATCCTTCCAACAACCTGATGAATTACATGTAAATGGGTTCTTTGTCCAGAGATTTCTCCCTGGGGGGGGGGGGGGGGGGGGGGGGCAACAAATTACATCTTTAAGGACTGGGATGAGATCAAATTTGATTGTGTGGTAAAATTGTTCAGAAATAGAAGTAGATATGTTTTGTTTTTGCTTAAGATGTTTTTTTGAAACTATACACAAATCATCCTACATGCATGGAAGTAGGAAACTACCTCCATGATACATGTAGCCCTATTACCTCGGTAAGATTCCTTGGAACAACAACTAACATGATCTATTCTTAACCAGTTCGCGCCGGAGGACGTATATACACGCAAAGTTTTCCCCAGATTTAAAACGGATTACGCATAAAACTAGTCACGAGCATGGCCGGAAATGTCTGTTAGCAGCGAGCAAGGCCGGAAATGCGTGGGTGTGCTTCCCGGTACCATCGGCCTGAACCCGCCTCGGATTGAGTTTCGTTAAAATATAATTGTAGAATGCAACTTCTTTCTAGAATCTCTTCAACTTACAAGATTGTAGTCAATGCCATTAGAGACAGTGTGACGTCGAGGTTCGGTGCGTTTTAACTTCTCTTTAGATTCGGTCTTCTGCTTGGGCAAATGTTTCGGTGAATGTCGCTCAGAACTGACGTGACCGTTAACAGGTTTTGCTTCAACTAAAAAATAAAATATGAGAAGAAATGATTTCAAAAGTTAAACACTTAATATACAATGTTCAAACCCTGAAACTACTGGCACCTTGGATGTCTTTGCGTGTTTAAAACAACAATGTTTATTTACATTAATAAATATTAATTCGTTAACCCTAACTCCCTCACCATTGTTATTAAACAATACAATTCCTTCAAAATCCTCCAACTTCCTTTGTTGTGTAGGGAGTTAGGGTTAATCATCTGCAGCAGGTGGAGTCTATAAATTAGAATTGTCACAAAGGAGCAACTTTTCAAAAGCAACTGTGTTATCAACATATAAACATATCAAAAGTAAACACAGTTCATATAACATTAATGTAACACAGGGCTACTGGGGTAAATAGACTTTTTTGTATTTGAGTTGAACTTTGTAACTAAATAAAAGAAACAATGTTAAAAACATTGTTGTCATAAATGGTCACATTTAGCAAAATTAAATAAAAATGGAAACCATCGATTTCGAAAATGACATTTCTGTTTCAATAGTCTGTTTACACGACCCAAATAGTGTAAACAAAACACATCCAGGCAGTGGTATGGTATACACTGTCACAGCAACAACCCTTAGACCTTGGGGAAAATGGAAAAATATCACAAACACCAACTCTAATCAGCGAGGCATGACATCGCTAACATTGACCCAGGACAATCAAGTTTATAAACATCCCCCTATATTACTCATTTATGGTAGGTACTTAGCGTTGGTCTAGTATTGAGCCGTGTCACTATGGTTCTATACTTAGTTTGGTCATAATAAAGTCCCAAGCTCTTTTTTTGTGTGGATGGAATTCAATATCAATCGTAAACAAATAAACTCAGTGAAAACACGGTTGTTTTGTTTCTTCATTTAAATAAAAAATATATAATCATATTAAAATCATGGATTTTAGAAATATACCTATTTATGATATTACAATTTTAACTCTTCATTTTGACTTTTTAAACTGCAATATCAGTAAAACCATTCCACACCATGTTAAAATGTGTAATTACTAAATAAATAATTAAAACAATTTCACCATAAACAGCAAAATATGTTTACCAGGCGAACGTGGGTGGTCATACACCGGGCCATTGACTACCCTCTCCGGCTTTGAGCTCACCCTCCCCGGGCCATGCGGCGGGGGAGGCCCTGGTGGTTGCCCGGGCAAATATCGCACATATTCCCCTTCACTTCGCCTCGGCGCACGGTGATTCAACTCCCCTTGAATCCTCGGATGAGACGGGTCATTGGCATTTATATTCCCTGGTGCAGATCTCTTTTTGAGTTTCAAGTCCTCCCTAGGGCGGGATTTCCCACTGTGAATCTTGTCCTCGTGTCTAGCTTTCTGCACGGCGTACTCCCAGTCTGTGGTACTGGACGAGGACCGTAGACGAGCGTTCGGCGCCCCCCGGGGAAGCTGCGGCGCGCTTCGGGTCCGCGAGCCCATCGGCCGGACCACATTATTCGGTCGTACAGTAGCTGTATTCGGCTGTTTATCCTCTCTAGCTCTCCCTACTCCGCGATCAGAAGTCAGAGACATTTTTAGCCCACCACAGAATCTCTCAAAGCTCAGTTTTCCATTCTTTGGGGCTGTGTTACGCAGGCCGGCCAATACCCCGAACGGCAGGCCTGTCGATGCCCCTTCCGCGGCCCAGCGTTTCTCGATCTCCTCGATGTGCACCAAACCGTCGGCATCTTCATCCAAAATGTCGAACAAAACTTTCATCGATGCAACAAAAGCTTTGGGAAATCCTTCCACGATAACCTTTGGTGGCTTGAAGGCTTGTGTCACAGAAACAGAAGAAGCCATGTCTTATCCTGTTACATTATCAATTTCCGGTAGGAAAATTCCAACTTATCTTGTTGCGATTCCCCATCGAGAGAGAATAATAACACATTCATCCCGCCCGCTCTCTCGCACATGTGATGTGTTCCGCAACAAGTGCAAACTGCAAGCACCTGTCAACAATACTAAACGGTTTCTTATTCCCCCCTAAATTATTACAGTACAAACATGATATCTTCCTGCCAATTCTTATACCAGATGACGTAATTCATAGTTGAAAAATTATACAATTCTAAAATCATAAAAAGATTTTCTTATCAACAATTTTTACCACGAAACAAAGGAGTTGGTATTACAACGGTTTCTAGTCCCCCACAAAACTTCATCAGACGGACAATTGGGGGCGTTTGTTTGGGTCACCGGTAAACGAACCCAACACTGTATTGCAAACAAACAAACCCACAAAAGTTGTACTTTTATTTTTAAACAAAAGGAAACCCATGGGTGGATTTGGGGTTGTAAATGTTACTTTTTCTGGTAACTCGATTGCTGGATGGCGATTGGAAAAAATAACAAATATAAATTCCTGACACCAGTTGAAAACGAACGCAGTTTGTCTGGCTTTTGTTCTAGGCATTCATGATTGTAAAACTTTGGAAAGGTCAGTTAAACAATATTTATTATAAAATACAACCCCCCAAATCCACCTATTTATGATAATTGAAACTTTTACCAATGGTGTACCTGTGTATACAAACTTTTCAAATCAAAGCAACAAGAATAACACATCAACACTTGAATTCTATTCATAACGATAAAATTATTTATTTCTAAACTGCAACAGTCTGGAATTCAGCAGTTTCTTTTTATTTAATGGTTGATTTCTTCAATATAAAATTATTTTTCCCCAATGTAATACATAAAAGTGTCTAATATATTTTCTTGATAAGATATTTTTATTAAAAATAACAGTGTTCGCCGGTTTTTCAAATTTTATTTACTGGACCCAGGCGCTGAATTATTTTTCACAAACTCGAACCCCAGCAGGCCCAGGACGGCAGTTCGTGGTCAGCACAGTACACCCACACATGCCAGCTGTGAGCCGGTCGCTGACAGATATTTCCGGCCTCGCTCCGAGTTGCTAGTGGCGTGTTTATCAGTCACCCGTTTTGATTTTTTGAAAGATTGTGCGTGTATACACGTCTTCCAGGACCAACTGGTTGAATATCCAAAAACTAATATGTGTATGTTCCTATCATATTAGTATACCAAAGTCACCCCCCCCCCCCCCTAAAAAAAAAAAAAATAATTAATCGTAAGGTATACTTGAGTAGCATGCTTTCCCTAGTTTGTAATGTGATTTTGTTTTCAAGATTGCAAACAATTCTTTTTGCCATGTAGCTCTCTCTGTCGTAAGTACAAGTATCCATTTTGTTTTTGGTCCCCTCACTCATGTTATTTCTTGAATCTATCTAAGGCAGTCAGATGTCCCAGTGATTTCTTAGCTTCTTTTTCCTTTTTTGTTTTCTTCTCTTCGTCTTGCACCTTGTAACTCTCCTGT
Source organism: Crossaster papposus (assembly GCA_037893245.1). NCBI lineage: Eukaryota > Metazoa > Echinodermata > Asteroidea > Velatida > Solasteridae > Crossaster > Crossaster papposus. The sequence continues at coordinate 523,874 of JBAIAA010000756.1, forward strand.
CGAAGTTTCTCCTATGAAAACAAGAAACAGAAAAACAGTATTGTTAAGTTCAAGTCTGCAAAATATTCACCTCAGAAATATAACCAGTCTCAATTTGCATCATTATTGGCATCCTCAGCCTTAGTATTAGCTTCAACATCAACCCCACCCTAAGTCCCTGCCACAAGCCTCACTCCCAAGACTACCTGTACTCTAGAATTTCAGCTTTTTGCATAAACCTTACACTGTCAGCCTTAGCATAAACCTCACACTTTCAGCCTTAGCATAAACCTTACACTGTCAGCCTTAGCATAAACCTCAAACTGTCAGCCTTAGCATAAACCTCAAATTATCAGCCTTTGTATAAACCTCACACTGTCAGCCTTTGAATAACATCACTGCCAGCCTTAGCATAACCCTCACACTTTTAGCCTTAGCATAAACCTCACACTGAGCCACAGCCCCTTTCCCTGGTATCCTCATTCCTCCGCATTATCCCATCTCTCACTTTCAATCATAGCCACAATCTCTGCAGCCTTGGGTTCAGTCTACTTTTCAACATCTACCTCATCCACCTCATTCTTAATCTCACAATCAGCAGAACCTCTACAGCCTCAATCCTCCCTCACTCCTCCATTTCTCCTTTATTAGCATCCTTGGTGTTTCAGCTGAACCTCAAAAACAACCTCATGCTTCCTAATCCCTCACCCTGCCAACCCGACTTTCCAATCTCACAGTCAACCTCACTCCTCCATCAGCCTCAACCTCAACTCACCCTCTTCTCTTCCTCCTTGTGACCCTGTTTTCTCTGCTCCTTCTTGGAGGCAGTGCTTCGACCTTTCTTCTTAAATCGAGGTTCAAATTTGGGTGGTGGCTTAATTCCCTTCAATGAACAGAAAGCAACAAAGAAAAAAAGCAAACATTTATAAAGCTTAACAATTTCAGACTGTATTCAAAAATTAAAATCACATAACTGCTCTGTAATTCTATAACTCGTTGAAAGCCTGCCAGAAGAAGGGCACATGAGGCGTATGGGCACTTTTGCCCGAATAACAAATTTGTATTAGGTATTCAGAGTCAATGTAAAGATATTATACCATTAAAATAGGATTTTGTGAACTTATTTAGTAAGTAAAACTTCTGTCCTTTTCCTTTTATATTTAATTTTACTGTCTGTGTTCCTCGGCCAGACCCATTACAAAAGCTACAGGTGGTATTTTTAATTGTTGTATTCCTCCTTTGAGGTTTCCCGAAAACTCCACCATAGTCAAGTTTACATATTCATCTATTTTTTCCAATGATAGAGGAGAGGGGGTGCTACTGTCAATTGTACTTTGACCTTTGGGGTTTCTCCTTAAACCAATAATTAGTGGACAGGTGATAAATGGGTAATAGATGTGTCAAGAATGAACAGGAATACAGAGTCCAGGGGGAACAACTTACCCTGAGAGATAAAACACTTCAAAAGACAGGTCAAAGCAGACAAGGGCGAAAATAAATGCGGAAATAAATAGACAAAGTTGAACTAAACGAGGCCTGAATATAACCTCACAGAATGTGGGTTTACATTTTGATGAATGGTAAATGAATGAATCTGGCAGATAATACAAGTTGAGGCTTGTCAACTTGGGTCTTTGGTATTTTGTTATGGATCACAACAGATCTGGAGGTTACAACAAGATCAACGTACTTTCTGTGGATAAATTCACCTGTTAGTAACTCTTAACTTTAAACAAATAAAATGTGATATTTTTCTTACAAATAGTTCTCGTTTCTCTTTGCCACGTTGTTCCATCGTTGCTGTGTCGATGTAACCGATGGCTTGAGGGTTAAGAGTTATCAACTCGGGCTGAATCTGAGGAAAAGATGCAGTTCTTTTTGTTCATTTTATTAATTCATAAGATAAGTTGTTTACGGTAACACCATGTGGTCAATTCTCTTTGTGAGTTGTGTGAGGAAACTCAACGTTTCAGACAGTATACTCTATCCTATCACTACGATACAACATTCTGTACACACTTTGCTGGTCGTCTTCAATCAACTGTACAGTTTTATATATGGTTTGGAGTTAAACCCCAAACTATACTATTTGAATTTTTTGGATATCAGGTCCAATGTAGTATCCTGATTGCCCACAATATTTAGCTTAGTTTCATATTAATTGAGTTAATTTTCGGATTTCTTTTGATTGTAGAGTTCTGAGTGTCATTCATGGCAGATACCGACGCCTTATAAATATCCATTATTATTATTATTATTATTATTATTATTATTATTATGCCGATTGGGCTCCATAGATCTAATGCAATCATCATTCTGCAAAGATGGTTCAAGTCCCAAGGTGTCAACTTCCCCAAGATTGCTTTCTTCTTACATCACATTGGTTTTCTGTTAATGATTAATAACTTTACCTTTTCCAAGAGAGTCTTAACTTCAAACTCTCTGCGCTGTGTCTTAGTCTGGTAAGGATTGGCCTCCAATGCATCAAAGTTGGGCTCACCGGCACCTGTGCAAAGAGGAATACAATTTTAAAAATGAGAAAATCCAAGCCAGTCTTTTGGTAATAATAAATAAAACTTTTGCAACACAGTTCTGTCTGTGACTTTGTTCAGTGAAAGAAGTAGTTTTTTTTTATCATCCAACCCAAAATGAAGTAATGTATTTATTTCAACGCTCTGTTCACATCCTCAAAGGTCCCTTAGTTTGTTTGTCATGTCAAATAGTGCCCTCAGCAACTCATGTACTGTACTCATTCTACAGACTTCAAACTTCTCAATACTAAGGTGCTTTCTTACCTGGTATAAGTAAGCTTGTGTATCCTTTAGAATGCGTGACTCCTAAGACATCTTCATACGGGCAGAAGCTGAGTCCACTGATAGGGCAACCCATGGTGTGTCTCATGTAGGGCTTATCAATAGCAGTGGTACAACAATCCTTGTAGACCTAAAGATATACACAAAGACAAATCATATCAACGCAACTCAGGTTTCGCATGGCATAAAGAGTCAAATGTTGGAGATTTAGGATACACTCTGTGACGTCATCAACTCTAAAACTAAAATGCTGCAGAGAGAAAATCGACTTTTCACGCCGTATTATTTGAAGAAAAAAATATCTTTTGTGCTTAACCAGTTCGCGCCGGGATTATTTTAACATCACTGAGCTGAGGGATGGGATTATTTTTAACGAAACTCTATCTGAAGTGGGTTAAGGCCGATAGTGCCGGGAAGCACACCCACGCATTTCCGGCCTTGCTCGCTGCTGACAGACATTTCCGGCCTTGCTCGTGGCATGTTTATGCGTCATCTGTTTTGAATCTGGGGAAAACTTTGCGTTTATATACGTCATCCGGCGCGAACTGGTTAAAACAAAACTTAACTTAATGTCCCGCATTTACCTCAACGACGTTGCAAAGGCTGGCAGCCAATAATCCTCTCTGGCTGAAGCTTAGGTCCCCGGCACCATGGGATACGCGGTAGATGTGTAGTGGCTTGTAGGTCCGCACATCAAATATCTTAAGCTGTCTGTCTGTGCCGGCCGTGGCCATATAGCTGAAAGAAAAACAAGACGGGAATGGTAAGATACAGGGAACCGGGTGAATGTTAGCTTTGTATGCGACTGACTGCCTATAGGTTGATGGGTTTGAGTCTAGCCTGCGGTTATAGTGTCTGTGTCCTTGAGCAAGGCACCTCATCACTTATTGCTTGGCTGTTTTCCAAACCTCAGCTTAGGCTGCATCTCCATCACCATTGCCAAACTGCATGAACGAAGCCGAAGACAGAGATGAAGCTGGTGTTTGGAAAATGGCCCTTCTCCCCACCCAGGAGTAAATGGATACCTGTGAGGGAAGAGATGGTTATTGTGGTTGATTTAGCCGCCTTGCGCCAAAATAGCAACATTGATCTCCCAGGGAGCTGAGATAGTATTTAGAATGTTTAATAATAATAATAATAATGTTAGTTCTTATATAGCACTTTAGACTCCCACAATGAGTGTGTATCAAAGCGCTTTACAATTTATTATTACCCCAGTCATTGGGCCCATGAAACATTCTAAATACCATCTCATCTCCCTGAGGAGTATACAGCTCGATGCTGCCATTTCGGCGCAAAGCAGCTAAATCAACCACAATAACCATCTCTGCCCTCACAGGTACCCATTTACTCCTGGGTGGAGAGAAGCAATGAGTGACAAAGTGCCTTACCCAAGGGCACACGCACCATAGTCCCAGGCAGGACTCGAACCCACAATCTGTAGCTTTACATACAGATTACAACTTCAATGCTCTAGACCACGAGACCACGGCACTCCACTCCAATGTTTCAATGGACCAATGAGCAAGGGTAATAATGATGTAGTGCTGCTCGCACTAAAGTCTGCCCCGCTGTAACTCACAGTCCTTTAGAGTCAATAGCGAGAGCCCGAACTGCCGTTTTATGACAAAGCATCTTCACAACAGGTTCTCGGACGGTCGGACTCCATAGCGTGACTGTGCCTGAAAACATAAACAAGAATTTGAAGAATTTACCTTACAGCAATATGCAAACCCAAGCTATTCTCAAATCAGCGCGAACATTTTGATAAACAGCTTTTTTAAGTCAACCCCCAAAAAACAACATTTTTGTTGTAAGGCAAATACTGGTTATGTCGTAACTAATTTGATAAGACCAAATTTTAGATAAATTTGAACTAATTTGCTTAAATAAAACTTATTTTGTGTAATTTTTTCTGAATTTGTACAATTCTGGTAAAGAATAGAACTAACCAGACACACTTTACAGACAGCTCAATTCCACATATTCTTATAATAATGTATCAATGAATACAAACTGTCAAGGGAGGGGGGGGGGGGGGGTTCTTTGACTTTACAAGGACCTACCATCCGGATGACCTAGATGGATGATTGCATTGTAGGGATTGTGGGTCATCACGTCGAGCCGGCCGCACTTCGTTGGAATCTCACTAACCATCTTACCAACTGAAGTATCCAAGTACTGCAAGACGCCGTGAGCATTCTGCAATCAAAAAATTGTAAGTAAATAAATACAAATATAGAAATAAATTTCTTAATTTTATAAAATAACGCCAGTTTTAAAAATATTGTTTTATGAGGCACAGCATTCACTGTTTGTATGCTCCTCAATTTTAAATTTTTGCAAAAATTTAGAATTTTATAAAAGTTAGAGGTGAGGGATGATAGACCAAATTGAAGTGTTTTGGAGTAGTTTTTGCCTTTACCCATCCAAAGAAGGTTTCGAAAGTAAAAAGCGTTTTTTAAGAAATAAATAAAACCCTAATCACCAGGGATTCCAACCTGGCAATAACACATGGTTGGTTCAATATTTGAATCATTTGAGAAAAACAGAACAGTGTTTGTACCGCGGTAGCTAGGAGGAAATGATGCGGAAGGAATTCCATTCTGAGGACATTGTTTATCTTCTTAATACAGTGGATCTCTACTCCGAGATTGTCATACATGTACAGCCATTTCTTCTGGGCAACAGCCAGCATCGTTTCCAAGTGAAGCCATCTGCAACAGGAAATGAAAAGGAGATTTGGTAAATTTTGCTGAAAACTTATTATTAAAAGGCAACTGTAGTTTTACAGCGATACATTTTCATGGAAAATGTTAAACCTGAATTTTGAATGAACTGTGACAAAGTATTGTGATTGGCTTGTGATTGGCTTGTGACTGGTTTGTGACTGGCTTGTGACTGGCTTGTGACTGGCTTGTGACTAATGGGTAATTTGACATTTTACTGAGTTGCGATTGACTTATGATTGACTTAATTCTGCAAGCAGACACTATTTACCTGACTTCTCGGATGGACTCCATGACATTGATCTCAAACATGAGTTTTTTACTGAGCCAGTCCATGGCTGCTAAGTGACCTAGGCGACCTCCCAGTAGCAGGTGTCGTCCATTCTTGGTGTAGTTCAGACGGTAGGGTCCAAAACGGTCCAACTTTAGATCAAAAGACTGAACAACAAAAAAACACACACGAAATGCGGCTAAATTTAAGAATTGCCCCTTAATCCTTAGAGATGTTGGGAACAATGACAGACGGTCATACAAGTTTGTGTAGGGCCATAAAATGAGACTTACTTTGTTAACAAATCTCATCTTCATAGAGCAAACCAAACAGTCTTGTTCAACCATTTGTTGTTGCCAGCCATTATCAGCCGAGTCTCAGCTACAGGCAGAGTGTATAATAATTGTCAATTATGACCTCATTTTGGTATTACTGAGCAAACACTATCTGCTGATCAAACAAGGGAGTATGTTTAGCATCTTCAAGAGGGTCCTTTTTTGGTCCTGCATGGATCAGTTCTAAACACCTTTTGTGGAAGTGCATCAAGAAGACAATTATGTGCCTGATTTTTATTTCTGTACCTTTGTAGCGCTAGCGATGTCCACAGCTCCACTGATATCTTGTTGTGTGATCTGGAATGTCTCTTCCCCTTCGTCTGCTTCAAGGAACCTGAATTAGGTCAAAGAAAAATTTTCATCGTGCCAATAAATCACTATAGAAAACCAAAGATATTCATCTTGGTCCAATTTAACAGAGCCCACATAAAATTTGGCAATGAGAATTGTGTATTGCTTACCCACTGTCTTCAGGTAAGAGAAGCTCTGCCCTAGCGGCTTGTTTGGAGGCTAGTTCTAACCGCTCCTCATAACGGTTCAAACCTTTTCGCACTCTCAAATCTGGCATAGTTCTGGCAGTCTGTTGATGAGAAAGTGTGGACGAACAGGGTCTTGAAAAATCCTTCGAATACGGGAGAACTCCAAAATCAAGTGTAAAATATAGACGAGGACAAGAAGTTATAATTTATGTGACGATTGTCTTAAAATGTGGATTGCCTTTCAAAATGGGAATCTTGATTATCTTCCTGTATTCCATCGAAGTAAACAAAAACAAATTGCTGGCCCTGTACATTGGATGCAAGCACTGCATTTTGACAAGTTAATCATCCAAATGAATTGTTCTGATGTATAAATATCTCGCCAACTATTACTTAACCAGTTCGCATCGGATGACGTGTATACACACAAAGTGTTTCCGGAATTTAAAACGAATAACGGATAAACACGTCACAAGCAAAGCTGGAAATATCTGTCAGTTACCGGTTAGTAGCGAGTGATGCCTGAAATATCGGGGTGTGGCACAGACGTCACGTTTTGGATCGAAGTTCGCGAAAAACAATCCCGTGTCTGGGTCTGGTCAATGTCAAAAAAATTCCGACGCAAACTGGTTCATGTTTTTTGCAAGAAAAGGGAAATAACTGTTTGTTTTTTCCTGAGAACAGTAGTTATTTCCAGATCCTGTCTGGTATCTGGGCAAATTTGCCTCGGATGATGCAGTGGAACACAGGCCTGAAGAGAGGGTGTTTTAGTCCGTAGATCATTGGGTTCAGACAACTGTTGATTAACAAAACAGCAACCGAAAATGGTAGAATCTTTTTTACAATGGACTTGTCTGTCAATGTGTTAAACAAAAGTGTGCAGATGCTACACGGCAGAATGCACACCACAAAGGCAACCATCACCAGCAAAAGATTCTTGGTCACTTCAACTAGGAGTTTGTTGTTTGATTTGGCTCGTTGTATGATCCTCTGATTGCCAATAACTTGCATTTCAATAGGAGCTAAATAGCGAAGTCTCTTTGTGTGGGTGCTGATGCGGTAAAAGACCATCGCGCTACACCAAGATATGAGACAGAATTGAACGGGAACAAGACAAGCCAATAAACCTAGGAAGCAGGCTTGAGTACTGTTCTGCGTGTCTACGAGGCAAGACAGAAACTCTTCATCAAATCCGAGTGGTAGGCAACCGGTGAGAGCTTGGATTAGCACAGCACACATGGGTACCAGCCAAATCAGCGCAATGGCTACAGCAGTCCGTCCCCGGCTAAACATCTTGCTGTATGTTGCCTTACTCAAACTAACTATTGCATATCTGTTTATGGCAATGCACACAAGATTGTTGAGGCTACACCCTAAGCAGAGCAGAAACAAAAAGCCTGCAGTGGTACAGAAGGGCATCAATGTGGCCGGTGGCTGTCTACTAAGAAGTACGGCTGCATTCACCGGATTAACATAAGCACAAGTCAATAAGTCAGCAATGCTCAAATTCAGCATCAACACGCAGGTTGAATGCCAGAGTTTCTTGGATAAAACCACTGCAGCGATAACCAGTGTGTTGCCAAATACTCCTACGATTGAAGTTAGGAGTAAGATTGAAGCTAGGATCTGCCGCTCTGCATAGCTAGAGTATATCCCAGCATGCGATGAACTCTCGTTGTTGCTTACATGTAGGTCATCCATTTCTGAAGAGTGAAGTCAAGCTCAGACAGAGCCCTGAAAAAGGGATAACTGGGCCTCGGGGAGAAGCTTAAAGTTCAGACCTCTTCCAATGTAAACTATTCGTTGTACTACCGTACGACTGCTCTGATGGCAGACCAGACAAACACACAAACAAACACTGACAAATAAGAGTATACGATCTGTTTAAATGCTAATAGTGTATCCATGAGTCATACTGATTGTTCAATTATTCAAATGCCTAGAACATTGATACGTTCTGCGAACAGCAGCACGTCATGGTTACGCTTGATAGATAATGATGGGATATAAAATAAATTGGATGTCTGAGCTTTTGTAAAAACTGACAGATCATAAATTACAAAAGGAAGTGCTAATTTCTTCAAACTGTCCTGCCAAATGGATAAATATAATTTATCCTAGAGAATTAATCAAATTCTAATTTGTGAATTCACTGCTAATGGAGCGTGCTACTACATTTACTACAATCCTGTTCCTTGTTTACAGGTTTCCATGACAAACTATTTCCCGTCTCTCATTAAAAATACATGTAAAGAGATTTTGTTCTTGGATTATGGTAATAAATTATCTTCAAATGATGATATGAAGTATGGGAAAGGCACTGAGCAAGGCTTAATTTCCTGCAATGTACTTTAGTATCTGCACACTAGTGTGACTAATGAATTAACAGACTTTATGGCATCTTTCAAATGAAATGAATAAATTAATGCTCATAACAAATTTAACAAACAAACGGTGAACAGAAAGAAACACAATTTGTACTTTCTGGCACTGATGAAAAGGTGGCCACAAACATCCATTATAAAGATGTGATCAATAAAATATCTGTTCTGAGTTTTTCTTGATTGCTTTACATATTGTGAATTGGTTCTATTATTTTTCATAATGTTCTCATGACCTGTGGCAGTGCATATAAATTAAGTTAAAATAAAAATGTGTTTTTATAACTAATAAATTCACAAGTGGCACGGCAATGGTAAGATGCTCCCCTGAAGGCAATGGTAAGATGCTCCCCTGAAGGCAATGGTAAGATGCTCCCCTGAAGGCAATGGTAAGATGCTCCCCTGAAGGCAATGGTAAGATGCTCCCCTGAAGGCAATGGTAAGATGCTCCCCTGAAGGCAATGGTAAGATGCTCCCCTGAAGGCAATGGTAAGATGCTCCCCTGAAGGCAATGGTAAGATGCTCCCCTGAAGGCAATGGTAAGATGCTCCCCTGAAGGCAATGGTAAGATGCTCCCCTGAAGGCAATGGTAAGATGCTCCCATGAAGGCAATGGTAATATGCTCCCCTGAAGGCAATGATAAGATGCTCCCCTGAAGGCAATGGTAAGATGCTCCCCTGAAGGCAATGGTAAGATGCTCCCCTGAAGGCAATGGTAAGATGCTCCCCTGAAGGCAATGGTAAGATGCTCCCCTGAAGGCAATGGTAAGATGCTCCCCTGAAGGCAATGGTAAGATGCTCCCCTGAAGGCAATGGTAAGATGCTCCCCTGAAGGCAATGGTAAGATGCTCCCCTGAAGGCAATGGTAAGATGCTCCCCTGAAGGCAATGGTAAGATGCTCCCCTGAAGGCAATGGTAAGATGCTCCCATGAAGGCAATGGTAATATGCTCCCCTGAAGGCAATGATAAGATGCTCCCCTGAAGGCAATGGTAAGATGCTCCCCTGAAGGCAATGGTAAGATGCTCCCCTGAAGGCAATGGTAAGATGCTCCCCTGAAGGCAATGGTAAGATGCTCCCCTGAAGGCAATGGTAAGATGCTCCCCTGAAGGCAATGGTAAGATGCTCCCCTGAAGGCAATGGTAAGATGCTCCCCTGAAGGCAATGGTAAGATGCTCCCCTGAAGGCAATGGTAAGATGCTCCCCTGAAGGCAATGGTTTTGCAGATAGATACTGGCCAGGTATCATATGCCAGCCCCTCCAAACATTTGTTTCCTAAATTCTATTTTTTTTAAGCTTTAAACTATTTAACTCACCACTTTATTTTTCTGTCCTCGGACATATTTCTTGATTTTCTTCTCTGAGATGGGTGGTGGTCCTTCAAATGGATCTTTCTTCTCCCTGGACTTCAAGAAATCTCTCTGCCATTTTGGTTCCTCTTCTTCACTCTCTGAGACGGATCTCTTTCGCTGAGCTTTCCTGGCATGCTGCTTTCCTGAGTCTGGGTGAGTCACAGCCTCCGCTACATTTGTGTCAAAATATCTGGATGTTTTTCTTGGATACTTTATCTGTATCGTAGATACAAATTATTAAGGAATGAATGTTGCATCTTGATGCCATTTTTTTATCATTATATCAATGAACGTCAGTCATTGCGAAAAGTGATAGAAAAAAACAAACATTTGTAGGCCTAGGCTTAAGGAAAATGGGTCAACTCCTTCCCAGGTTAACTTGCACCCGAGCCAACTTGTGGCCGAGTGCACACACACGTATGCGGCTTTTATTGTACTAAAAGAACAATAATACTATAGAGTAAAACATTTTTGTGGCAAAGGACAGGGCGTTGTTTTATCGTAAAATATTGTATTAAAAAACACCAGCGCAGCTTCAAAAGTTTTGATTGGCTGCTGTTGCCGCCAAGATCTTTTTGCATATTATTATAATTAACATGACGCAAAGTTTTGAAATTGGAGTCATAAACATAAAATGGCAGTTGCCATCTGCACGGCGCGGTGCAGTTCGATTAAAGATAACATGCCAACAATTTTCGAAAAATGTGAGTAAATAAGATTAACCCACAGTTTATAGAATACATTCAGTAATTGTAACTGTACTGCTACAGTTCCTCTGGCGGCTCTGCTGCGCTGATAAACGAACGTTAATTAACGTGTGTGCATCGATTTATTAATTAATTATTGGGAAATTTTCACAAAGCAAGTAAAGTACTAGCCCAGGTTGGACTCCTCCGTTGTGTACAACGCGACGGAGTCCAGGGTATCAATGTATCCTGCCATAGCGAAAACATTTACAACAACTTTTTGTCATATTTTTACCTGATGAAGGAAGCCGAAATCTCACTTATGTCTTCCTTGTGTCTGGATTTACAGATCGTCATGGGTTATTAAAAGTTAATGTGTCTTTAGGCAACTTATTTACAGAAAATAAATTGCAAACTTGCGCTTTTGGAGGTGAACATCATGTACGAACTCTCTACAATCCCTACATGCGTGCGCGGGTACCGTGCACGCGCCTGGCTTATCAGTTGTAGGCCGGCGCGGCTGCCGGGTACCCGCGCACGCGTGTAGGGATTGTAGAGAGTTCGTACATGATGTTCACTTCCAAAAGCGTGGATTTGAAATTTATTTTCTGTAAATAAGTTGCCTAAAGACACATTAACTTTTAATAACCCATGACGATCTTTAGTTCCAGACACAAGGAATACATAAGCGAGATTTTGGCTTCCTTCATCAGGTAAAAATATGAAAAAATGTTGTTTTAAATTTTTCGCTATGGCAGAAAACATTGATACCCTGGACTCCGTCGCGTTGTACACAACGGAGGAGTCCAACCTGGGCTAGGTCTGGACGTCAGTCGTAATGCAATGAAAAACTTCGTCCAACCTGGGCTAGTAAAGTACCAATCCAACACAACTAAAGTTTAAATTCATCTTTCTTATTCACTGTCATCATTTATTAATACCTGGTCAAAAATTGTTCAAGTTAATTAATAAAATACCTACATTTTGATCTCCAAACTTTGACGACTGAGCACGCGCTTCTGTGGAAGTCGCCATCTTGAATGTCAAGGGTCAAACAACCAGCTATTTAATTCATTGGTACCCGGCTTTATTCGATGTATGAATTATGTATAGTGACAAACATTTTGTTTCTGTTAGTGTTACCATCTAATGTGTTTGGCGCGAAATTTGTGTACATTTTGATGATCGACTAAAACGTAAAACACTGACTAAAGTAAGTTACGTAGCCGTAGGTACTAGGTAGTTCGAGAACAGAGTACTACTGAGATTGAGAATCAAGAAAATAAGGTAAGTGACTACTTTTTTTCAAGTGTCAAACGCCCTGTACAATCTAAATGTAGAGTTGGTAGATTTATTTGAATATAATATTGTGGGAATTCTGCGAAGCACCATCATGGTCATGGACTTGTGTACGAAATCACAAAACCTGCTAATCTTAACTTTTACTTGGGAATTACTTAGACAAGTGTGGACTTGGTAACAAAAGATGTCCACACTTTACAAAAACCTGAAACCTTCTGTGGACTTGGCCAAGTCTACACAAGGTTTCCCTCATGAAAGAACGCTAGAGGTAAAACGGGTTAGGGTTACATATAGGAAAAATAGAAGAGTAATCGGTCATAAATGTGGATACTTAAATAATAATACATTTGGTAAAATTCGATTGATGGTTTAATTATTAACTATATACAAAGGATGTCCACACAGTAAAGGTTCGCATAATTGTGTACGCGCAGTGTGCCAAGTTGCACCAAACTTATCATTTTGTTTATTTATATAATGAATGGTTTATTTTAACAAAAAATAAAAATATGCGACAGCAAAGTGTAAAAACAAAAATTTAGAATTTGAGACAGTTTTGTTTGGCTAGCTAGCTGGTTTGGTGACGGGCCGGTAATTAAACTGACTTCAAAATCCTTTTTTTTCAGCATTTGTCTGATAAACAGCTTGACACAGCACGGTTCGACACAGCAAGGCTTGACGAGATCGACCTGTCAACGGTATAAACAGCATGATGGCCAAGTTGGTTGATGGAAGTACGACTGGCTCAATCAGCGTCGGTAGTGTCCATGACATCCTAACTGATGTGGTTGAAATTCCTTGCACGCCCATTAATGCCAGGAAACGAAAGAGACGCTCCTTCCCAGAGAGTCCAGATGGACCCACAGGTGGGAAAACATCTTTGAAAATCTGGGTTTATATAAAATTACAGAAGTTGAAGACTAGATTCTGGAAATCTATAAATCTCGTAATAAACTTTCCTCCAAATCATATACACTTAATCAATATTAACTTAAGAAAGACATGTATTAAAATTAATTAATAATAATAATGTAGCACAAAACTTTGTTAACAATAATTTCATAGTTTTGTTTCTTTTCTTCAGGAGAAGTAAAAGCAGAGATTGGAAAGCTGCTCACCTACGTACCAAAGATTGATAACATTTTCAATATCACCAATAAAATTGGAGAAGGTAAATTAATATTTATTTAAGAAGAAAAAATACTTGATTTAAACAAAGGACATACAATTTTGAAGAATTGGTGCGACAACTTTATGCAAAATATTAATAACAGTATTTTTTATTTGTTTTAAATTTTTTTTAGGAACGTTTAGCTCTGTCTATTTGGCCGAGGTGAAATGCTGCGGACCGGACATCAAACAGCAGTTTGCACTCAAACACATCATTCCAACGAGTCACCCAGAAAGGATTATGGGAGAATTGCAGTGCCTTCACAAGATCGGGTAACCAAAACAAAAACAAACGCCAACAAAAAACATAATTTTGTCATAAAATCCTTAGCAAGGAAAGTGGTAAACGTGATTGATGTTTGCAGCTATTGTTCTCCAACACATTGACCAAAATTATGTCTATAGTCCAGCGACTTTCAACAATTGGACGTAATTTTGTGATTTGCAGAGGCGTTGAGAATGTAATGGGAATGCGGTTAAGTCTACGAGAACAAGACCATGTTGTTATTGTGATGCCGTATTTCCCTCACGACAGCTTTCATGTGAGTAGTTCACTTAGTAAAAGAGTTTTAAACACAGACACTACTTATTCACTTCATTCCTAAAAGGTCTTAAAAAGTCATCCTTTCTGAGACGACCTCAGGTTTGGCAAACCTAATGACTTGTGTTGTCTTGAAAACAGAAGATAATGTGAAATGATTTAGTTTTGATGGTGAATATTAAGCGGTGTGGCGAGTAAGTAATGTCCATGTTTGGAAACTCTTTCCAATAGCCATGCTGAATTGTTTGAGCTCTATGATTCTATTGTCTTGTTTTTCATTTATCTTCAATCATTATAAACTTTTTAAAACTTCTCAGATCAAGTTTTCCACTATACACTAACTTTTACCAGAGGTTTGAACAAATTGTTTGCAGTTATTTGTGAGAAAAATGAAGGTGTCTGAAATTCGCGAGTACATGCGTAATCTGCTGCTGGCTCTGCGCAGAGTTCATCAGTTTCACGTGATCCACCGTGACGTCAAACCAAGTAACTTCTTGTGCAATCGACGACTCCAAAGGTAAGTTTCAATATTTGTTTTTAATTCCTTCCTCGAATGTTGTTATTATGGTGTCTTCCCTCGCAAAGATTTGTTTGCAGTTGTCGTGGCATATTTGTAGCTCAGTAGCTCAATGTAGATTTGGTTTTTTTTTAAATCTAAAATAAAACAAAACGAAACAATTGAAACAAAACCTTACGGAGTAAAAACCAAAATCTAAATGTGTCTATTTGTCTAGGATTCAAAGCATGGTCAAAAAACAAAAGTTCCTGACAAAACATTAAAGCCATTTTTGACATCAGTTTTCTATTCGTATTTTTAGGTACGCCCTTGTAGACTTCGGCTTAGCTCAGAAGGTCCCCATATCTGCAACAAATTCCAAAGCTGATGGTCATCCGTCGACGGAGTTAAAGTTATTGCCATCGGCAACCCTGCCTGTTGTGCCAAAACAGGTAAATCAGTATTCTGTGTCTGCTGTGAAACCTCTTCATAATGATACTGAACAGGTCTACTAGACTTAGAGGTCAAGGCCTACGTCATTATTATCCCTGCTCATTGGGCAAATGAATCTAAGATATAATCGACTACAATAACCATCTCTGCTCTCACAGGTACCCATTTAATCCTGGGTGGCGAGACAGATGAGTGACAAAGTACCTTGCCCAAGGGCACACGCACATCTACCCCAAGCTAAATTGGAACCCGACCCATAGATAATAACAGTTGAATGCATCGGGCCATGAGGCCATAACACTTAGATACTGAAATAATCTATCTGTTAAATGTCTCCACATATTTGCCAATAACCATACAAGTAATTTGAATATTAAAATTTTCAATTTTGTTTTGATTGTAGACAGTGAAGGAAGATAAACAAATGGGGAAGGAGTGTGTCCCACAACTAACCGAGCTTGATCCAAACACATTCAATCGTGAAAAACCCGAAAAACCTAAAGGTGTACCCTTCATGAAGACCTTCCAGTTTATACCAAAGACTCTCAACCAACGGATATCCAGACCTAAGAAACCCACACCTAGCATCACCAGGCCAGCACCTACGAAGCAGGCAGGGGGTGTGAGATTGAGCTCTAGCCGTGCTCAGACGGTCAAGACCTGCAGTTGCTTTGGCTTACTTCAGGTCTGTAATATCTGCACGTCAAGGAGTGGCCAAGCTGCACCTAGGGCCGGCACCCCGGGATTCAGGTCGCCAGAGGTACTGCTGAAATGTCCCAATCAGACAACAGGTTAGTACTTAGTATAACATCACTAATTGACTGAGCTTGGTATTACACCCACCCCAGCTGTGATTAATTAACAGGCGCATGCTTGGGGTGCAGTGTAACATTGGAGAAGCACCCATGCTATTGCCATGTGCACTGGTTCAGATCGGTCTGTTGGCTAGGTGGTTCATACTTTGTGCTACCAAACATTTGCTAACTAAAGACAATTTTAGCAGATGACTTGAATACTTCAAGCTTGTCGCACAGTTGATTGCTGCTCCTCTAAAACTAACGCAAGTTCAGATTGTCTACAAAACGTGTATGTTGACATTTTTTATGATGAATTGCTGGAAGGACAATTCCTACAGAAGTAGCTTTCCTGTAGATCTTGATGACGCCTCTGTACTGATGTCACGTCCCCACTAGACTTATTGCTCATAGTTTCATATATGTGACCCAGCACGAGTAAATGAGACACTTTGCGGCAAAAATAAAAATTGAGATTTTGATTTCACCATTTAACCAGTTCGCGCCGGGATTATTTTAACATCGTCGAGCCGAGGGGCGGGATTATTTTTAACGAAACTCGATCCGAAGCGGGTTCAGGCTGATAGTGCCGGGAAGCACACCCACGCATTTCCGGCCTTGCTCGCTGCTGACATACATTTCCGAACTTGAACTTGGCGTGTTTATGCGTCATCCGTTTTGAATTTGGGGAAAATTTTGCGTTTATATACGTCATCCGGCGCGAACTGGTTAAAGCTTATTTAGCTTTAAATTATGAAATCAAAATCTCAATTTTCATTTTTGCCGCAAAGTGTCTCATTTACTTGTGCTGGGTCACATATCACTGCATTCAATCATTTCTATGTAAGAGTACAAGGCAGAAACACGCTTATTTACTTTGTTGACATTTGTTGGTTTTCCCCTCAGCTGTTGATATGTGGGCAGCGGGCGTCACACTCCTGTCAATCCTCAGTGGTCGGTATCCGTTCTTCAAGGCGCTGGATGATATGACGGCATTGGCACAGATCATGAGTATAGTGGGTACCGAGGAAATGAAGAAAGCTGCCAGAGAATATGGTGAGACAATAATTAAATAAAAACAAAAACTTTAAATTTAAGGTTTCAGCATTGTCCACTATGTGGTCAATGAAGCAGTAAACATTGCACTGATTTAAAGCATTAATGTGTTCAAATGATTTGTTTACATATATTCGGACTAAGGCATACAAAAAAAAATGTTATGTTGGCGTAACGGGCCCAAAAAAATAGGGTAGGTTGGTCGGGATTCTTTTTTTTTTTTTATTATTATTTTTTTATTTTTTATTTTTTATTTTTTTTCTTCTCCCAGCAATGAAAATGATATGTTTTCTAATTGTTTAAGCCGGTAGTGATACACGATAGCGTGTCCAGGTTCAATATATACACAATCCACACACACAACAATGAGAAACGGTCAGAAATGGTTTCAAACGTATTTATAACTAGATTTATATAGATTTTAATCATTAAATTTCGTCCCTTGATTTTCGCCAACATAACATTTTTTTTTTTTATGCCTAACTTGTGACCTAAAAATGAAAAGCTTTATTTTGGGGGTCACACGAAAAAAATGCTATCTAAAGGAGGAAAATCTTTCTAAATAATTTCGTGCATTCCAAGTGGTAGTTTTCAATCAAAATATTAAAATAACTTCTGGATGGAAATAATTCTTTCTTGGAAGAATATCTAAATGAATTGTTGTAACAACTACATGTATTTAGAAATACAAGTTTTTGTTTTGAATTTGTTTGTCTAGGTAAGGAGATTAGCTGTAGTGTGAAATTACCAGCGATAGATTTGAAGAAGATGTGCGTTCAGCTCAAGAAAGTAGATGCTGGTATCTCTCCGTCTTGTAAGACAGGCAAGATTAGTACACCTGACGATAATCCTCCACAGAGGAACACTAGAAGACGTAGCCTGGACAGTCAGCAATCTCCCGACACTGCTTGCAGGAAGAGACGCTCTTCACGTAGCCCGCCCTCTACAGTCCAGAAACAGTCAGGGAAGGACTGTCTGCCGGAATCCGCATACAACTTGCTGCAGCAACTTCTGGACTTGAATCCCAAAACCAGGATAACGGCTGACGAGGCACTCAAACATCCATTTATACTCAAATGCTGATTTCTTTTAATCTTGTAATTGAAAAGTATCCGTCCATTCTGAATTAAATATTTCTTAATACGCCCCTGGGTTGTCTCTTGAATCAATAGAATTGGGTGGACATGGACAATTTGTTTTTAGAATAAATTTCACGTCTTTTAAATGCATATATGAAATATTTTGTACGAGTGTTTACGTTTTAATAAAGAACTTGAAGCTTAGTAAACTGACAATTCTTTCGAAATCAACTTACAGGGTGAGCCGATTGGTGTTTTAAAACAGTGCTCTCGCTTGTCCAAAGACAAAACAAAAATGCAAGTTTTCCCTCTTAATAATTAAATCTGTTTTATTTGAATATTTGCCAATTATCACATTTCCATACAAAAGTTAATCTACAAATAGAACTCAGTGCGTTTTTATGTAACAAAACAAGGTAACTCATAATTTTGTTTAGCTAAACTATCTCCCTGAAAACGTGTACAAATTTGATTTACAGCACATGACATCCAAGTAATTTACAATATTAACAAACTCATTTATCCTAGTCTACATTCAGGGGCCAATTTCATGAAGTTGCTTGGCACAAAAAAGTCTTGCTCAGTAAAAGCAGGTTACCAGCCAAAACTCCACGTGTTTTTCTCACAAACGATATACATCACCTGAACATTTTGTTCGTAACCCTGTTTTTGAAAAGGTAGAATTTTCATGCTAAGCACCTCTATGAAATTGGCTCCTGGGCCCAATTTCATAGAGCTGCTAAGCACACAAATTTGCTTAGCATAACAAGGTTCCAGACCAAATTTTCACCTGATCTTTATTGTTCTGGATTGATAATCAGCTGTTTTTTTGGTTAGCATGAAAAACACGTAGAATTTTGGCTGGTAACCTGTTTTTAATGAGCAAGATTTTGTGCTAAGCAAATTTTTTTGCTTAGCAGCTCTATGAAATTGGCCCTTGATTAGACAGAGGTGGTGTTTGGCTGACACACATCTGCAGCCACGGCTTAATTTCACTTTGAAATAATCTGGTTCTCGAAAGTCTTCATATGTGACCAGCTCTACAAAAAGGTGTATTATGTCGCAAAACAAAGAAATTGAGTTATATACATGGTTAAAAAGCCCACAACGTAAGCTTTCATTTGGTATGTAATACAGCTCTATAGCCCCTTTTATTTTGGAGATATGACGTGTTTACACATTGATTATTTCCTTGGAGTTCAAATTACACAACTGAGAAAACAGGCTTTGAAAAAGCCGGCTCTGTTGAAGTACAACAGAACGATGCACACAAAATGGTATTTTGTTTCTATTTTATTCATCAAAATCAACTTTTCTAGTTTAAATGAAACCTGAAACTAGGTATTAAAGATGTCATTCATGACAAAAAATAAAAATCACATTTTGATGAAATGTTTACCCTCTCAACGTTGAGCGGGCCATTACATGATAGTGCACAGCGCGACTTAATACACCTTTTTGTAGAGCTAGTCGCATATTTCAAACAAATACGTGTATAAGGGTGTGTTTACACACAAATCTATGGGAAAAGACTGCAGCCAAGTAATCTGGTCACAGTGTTTGGGATAGTCTTGGTTGCAAGATGTGATGCAGCGAGCACCTCCTCCAACGTAAGCCATTTGGCTACTCATCTTGGCTAACTTGATTGGGGAAAATTAAGATCAGAATTGTGTGTCGTTTGATGACCGATCGTGGACGAAGCGATCGATGTTACAGCCAAGAAACTGAGTTTGGAAAGCTAAAAAGTTACCAGGCCTCTTGTCAATTTTTACGTGGCCATGATTTGTTCATTTGGCGGTACATGTATACGTTACCGGACTAACCAGCTCATTAATAAAACATGAACTTCCTTCAGTGTGCAAGCAGTGATATTATTTTGACCTGTCTGTTGAATTATATACGAGAGGTCACGAGCTGTTCAAATGCGAGATAGCCAAGACGTAGTAGCAGAATGGTTTTTGGAATACGTTAGAGGGCGCCCTGCATCGCATACGGTGGCTGCTATGTCCTGCAACCAAGACTGTTTTGGATTAAATCAGAATACCCCAAATATCAAAATGAATACATAGTTTTATAGCTTCCCTGAAAGGTTTGAATACAATAATAGTTACCATGGATTTTTAACAACCTTTGTCAATCTCGCATAGACAAACCATGCTAATCGATTTGTGCCTCTAAAAGTTTTAGAATTATTAGTAAAAAAATCTACTCTTAAATCCAAAGTTTGGGGGCAAGTTTTGTAGACAGAATAATTATTTATAAAACATACAGGAATAAATCACCAAGAACAGGCTGTGGTTGTGGTGTTTGACGTAAAAAATAACGACAAATTTTGCATTTTAGTGCATGATTGAACAAAAAGAGTCTTTTGGGGGCGAGGTGGAATATCTGCTAAAATGTACATGTACACGATTGTATCGATTAAGTTAAATTGGTACGATAATTTAAGTAAGTGTCACTTTGAGGATAAAACTGAGCATATACAAAGACATTCCCCAAAGTTACCATCTCATTAAAAAGGACAAACTTTACATTTTGAATGACACACCTAATTGTTGCATTTGAAGAGAAAGAATTTAACAATTTGGGGGATTGCTAGTTCTGAAAGGTCACTTGTGACATATGAGATCAAACAGTATTTTCTTCGGAATAATTTGTTATTTATTCTCATGATTTTGTTTGCATCTCTAAAGACGAGACAAAGTTAAACACGGCCTAAACATGGCCCAATTTGGTGGGGTTTTGTTTGTTTGGGGGGGGGGGGTTGAGAATAGGGACAATTTATCACATGATCAGGCATTTTAAAATTATATTTTTTTATGGATAGATGAATTTACTGCTTGGCTTAAAACTCAAATAAAAAAATGAAGTATGAACATTAATAGCATAGCATATTCTGAAGGGAAACTAATACGAGTACAACTCGGATAGTTTTGATTCGGAGGGACATTCGTTCATCAACATCATCCTAAAGTTACACCACTATTCATCTGGATGCTAGCTCAGCTAGTTGCCCATTCACTCTTGGCCAAACAACCCACAATCCATCACTGTAAAGCAGCAGCCATCTTGGTCATGTACCCAAGCATCAAAAATCATTATAAACAGGTTACAAGCTATTGGCACCAAACTATTGTGATTCAATATTATGAGAGGAAGAGAGAAAAATAGAGTCTAGTTAAAATTATTAAATAAAATCTAGATACAATTATTTATGGGGTGGGGAAATTTGTTTCTAAAGATGGCCGATATTTGACCAGCAATGAATAACGTTATTATAACATACCACTCTAAAAGCCTAGAAACAATCTATCTACAATTCTTATACCTTCCCATTACATTCTAAATTGAGGTTGTACGTGTCTACTTGTGTGAAATATATATATACATCTCTTTGTAAAATAAACAAGCATATGACTATCTTAAAAACAGCATTTATAGTTTTGTTTTTTGAGGATTGATCACAAAATGAACCTGCATATGTGACCTGTTCCAACGAAACCCGGACAAAGTCGACTTTTTAGTTTTTCAGATTTTGCTTTTTTCAAATTCTCTAGGTTCTCAGCTTTAAAATGATGTATCATTTACATATGTACCCCCACCCTATCTTCCCTGGGGTCTGGATTTAGTGATAAAACCCTGACAACCTAATTATGAGATAAACAGCTTTGAAGTTCAGAAAAGCGTATTATTTCTGTACACAAATGTTCCACAAAATTGACAAAAAAACACACTTCTGGTAGACGGATTTTGTTCAAATTTGAGGAGATTGTAGATTAATAGTGAGCGACTTAGGAAAACCTAAAACCTCAAAATGGTAAAATCCATCCCGAAATGACTTCAGGAGTACATTGTGACAAAACACATTGTGCGACTTTGTCCGGGTTTCGTTGGAACAGGTCACATATGGCCTCCATTTCAGTTTCTAGGCAACAGGTCTGATCTGTTCTCATCAGAGGTCAGAGGTCAATGGTCAACCTTAGATAAAGTTCATTCTAAATATTGAACAGAAACAGAAAATCAGACTACTTTGCCGTCGTCCTGAAGCATCCTATTCTACTCCTAATCCTACAACACGATTCAGACTTTTCTGCACTACCCTAATATCCAAAACAGTAAAATATTTTACAAACTACAAATAAAATGCTAACTAAACATTTTATGTAAAACACCTGAGAATTTTATCTGGTGGTATCGTAGTGTTAATGTTATCTTCAAGAATCGAAAGTTGCCTTTAAAAACAACTTTTGCGCAGTGATTAGCTGATCATTCGAAGCATCTGAACCAAATCTTACTTCCAGTAAACTGCCTTTTTTCCAGTGGCTACGACCTTTTTGTCAGTTTCCCAAATTCATGATAAAACGTCACTCTGTGCATTGGTCAACCACCCAGTGAATATTTACAACAAAAGCCATCAATGTTCATATAAGATGGAATTTGCGTTGAGAGATGTGGATTCAATATTAGATTTTGGCCGTTGCTTCAGCAACGTGTATTTATACTGTATACTCGGTGTTGTCCCGAGAGATTATTTCTAAAAAGTCATTAACTCTGGTGGGACTTGAACCCATCACCTCCTGCTTTCTAGTGATGACCACTCAACCACCTGGCTAAAGAACCCTGTATGACACCACCGAGTACACTGTGTAAATACGCGTTGGTCAACGGCCAAAATCTAATATTAAAAAGCCATCAATGCTTTTTACATGCAGAAGTGTCTACTTATTAAACAACATGCAGTAAAAATCCCTTAATAAGAGTAAGAATTACACAGAATACATGGGGTAGAATGTGGAATTAAAATGTCAGCCCAGTCTCAGGAAAACTAATACACCATTGGCATGCACTCACCCAATGGTTACATGAGGTGTTTCCAAATTTACAGATTAAAAATACACTTTATGTGCCAAAGGAATAGTGGTACTATGGGCTCCGTGCACACACACAGTTAACAGTGCTTTACGAGCTGATGACGATCTTTGCGCGAGCTGACGACGATCTTTGCGCAAGCTGACGACGATCTATGCGCCAGCTGACAACGATCTATGCGCCAGCTGACGACGATCTATGCGCCAGCTGACGACGATCTATGCGCCAGCTGACGACGATCTATGCGCGAGCCGACGACGATCTTTGCGCGAGCTGACGACGATCTATGCGCGAGCTGACGACGATCTTTGTGCAAGCCGACGACGATCTATGCACGAGCTGACGACAATCTTTGCGCGAGCCGACGACGATCTTTGCGCTAGCCGACGACGATCTATGCGCGAGCCGACGACGATCTATGCGCGAGCTGACGACGATCTATGCGCGAGCTGACGACGATCTTTCCGCCAGCTGACGACGATCTATGCGCCAGCTGACAACGATCTATGCGCCAGCTGACGACGATCTATGCGCCAGCTGACGACGATCTATGCGCCAGCTGACGAAGATCTATGCGCGAGCCGACGACGATCTTTGCGCGAGCTGACGATGATCTATGCGCGAGCTGACGACGATCTTTGTGCAAGCCGACGACGATCTATGCACGAGCTGACGACAATCTTTGCGCGAGCCGACGACGATCTTTGCGCGAGCCGACGACGATCTATGCGCGAGCCGACGACGATCTATGCGCGAGCCGACGACGATCTATGCGCGAGCTGACGACGATCTATGCGCGAGCTGACGACAATCCTTGCGCGAGCTGACAACGATCTTTGCGCGAGCTGACGACGATCTCCCAACTTTCCCCATTGTAACAATTGAGGGGGTACTTGTGCACGGAGACCATAATATGGATTAGTAACGCATCTGACTTGCGATTTAAAATACAAAAGACTTATGTTGTAAAATACTTATTTGCCCGTTAGCAATTATATACAGGTCTATTATACACAAGTCATCATTGTTAAACAGGTAAATGTATGACACTACATCTATAAAATAATCTTGTAGGGGAGGGGAGTGGGAAAAGGAGGGTAGGGGAGGGGAGTGGGAAAAGGAGGGTAGGGGGGTAAGGGGGGAAGGTAGGGTGGAAGGGGGGGGGGGGGATAAGCAAGGGGACATATAAAATCTTCAGCAATGAGGAAGAATAAGAAATTTTTAAATACAAGCTGCATTATTTCAATAACCATTACACAAATTCAGACCGAGATTAATATGCGAAGAATTAAACTCAATAAACAACTGTTCTGGCCTCAATTTGAATTCATATGAACTATACTGTTTGAAATAATACAAAATATATTGATACAAGGTTTAGTAGCAGAATTGTTTTGGACTCTGCATGCATCCAAATACATGTATATCTGACAGCAAGATAACATTAAATACCACATTCTATATTTGTTTAGTTGCTCTACAAAAAGTATGTGATCACAACACTGAACTAACAGTAACTTGATGATTCAAAGACTGTCTAGGACACAAATTATTCAACAAAAAACTTTAACATGGGGCTTGTCAAAATTTTAAAATTTTAAAATTGAGGTCGTCAGGGTCAAATGGAGGTCAATGAAGGCCAAATCATCCCAGACATATCAATTCTTTATTTTAATCTATTAATTTGTGGGGTTGCAAAAAATAAAACCACCTATGATTTTGATAAATTTGCTGTGGATGTGGCGAGGTAGATTACGTATATCCCTGTGTGATTTTATCTTGTTCTTAATACCTGAATAGACAAACAAGCTAATTGAGACCCGGCTGCACAACATTTCCCTTCACTGCGCAAGCTTATCTTTTTTTACCCATACTAGTATAAAAAGAGATATCAGGCAGTTTATTCTTAAAGTTTTTTCACAAGTGCGACATTATTTGAGTTTTGCATTAGTTTTTTTCAAAGCAGTGTGCAGTGATAATGTAGGTGTGGCTCAATGCCCGTTGATAACTAGTGACAGTATATTAAACAATTTAAAAAAGGGTTGTGTATTTTTTAGGAACAATTCTGCTTTACTGAACGCAGGTGGCAAATAATTATAAAACAAAATAATACCTTGAATGTGTTGTAGATCTTCTCTCAATTTACGTATTTTTCAATACATGAATTTTACATACCCAACTCAAATCCTTCCCAGAATTCAACGTCTTTCCCAAAAAAAAATTTAATTCCCAGAACGGTAACCATGTTTGTTCTGTATAATTCAATAATATTTCACATTTTTAGATACGAAAAAAAACAAATTCCCTCACTAACTTTTCTGTAAAAAAGTCATAAAACTAACAATTCCAACAAACCCAGATTTTTTTTATAGATAAGCTTCAGAAGGAAGTTTTTAATTACGGGTGCAGCTGCCAAATTTATATATATATATACATACAATCGTTACAGTTTGTCAGGATTGCTTCGCACACGCAAACACAGCAGGCATTATTGTGCAACACGTCATCGACAGACACCACATCAAATGCTTTGAACAGAAAGAAAATCCTGAATTAAAGGTAGAATTCACCATTTGTCAGTTGTGTATTTTTGGGTTGTTACTTTTTCGATATCTGCAAAAGGTATATTGCCCCTTTAAAAGTATACTGATGCAAAAAGTGCCAAGTATGGAAATTGTTGTGTAAGTGACCACAGGTTTACAACGCATGGGGCACAATATGATTGCGTTATGACCACAGGTTTACAACGCATGGGGTACAATATGAATGCATTATGACCTCAGGTCTAGAACGCATGGGGTACAATATGATTGCGTTATGACCACAGGTCTAGAACGCATGGGGTACAATATGAATGCGTTATGAACACAGGTCTACAACGCATGGGGGACAATATGAATGCATTATGACCTCAGGTCTAGAACGCATGGGGTACAATATGAATGCGTTATGACCACAGGTCTAGAACGCATGGGGTACAATATGAATGCCTTATGACCACAGGTCTAGAACGCATGGGGTACAATATGAATGCCTTATGACCACAGGTCTAGAACGCATGGGGTACAATATGAATGCCTTATGACCACAGGTCTAGAATGCATTGGGTACAATATGAATGTGTTATGACCACAGGTTTACAACGCATGAGGTACAACAGCAAAGCGTTATTTTGTATCTGTTGACAGTGACTTTTGCGACTCATTCATGTCTCATACATCCTCTGGTGAGGATTCCACGTGTCGTAATCCTTTCAGTGGTATTCCGTTAGGGTTCAGTTTACTTGCCATAAAGCTAGTGGGGAGGTGACCGTTAGGAATTGCACCGTTGGGCACGGCACCGTTTGGGATAGCTCCGTTTGGAATGTGACCGTTGATGAGATGACCGTTTGCCGATGGTGAGCTGGCAGTGCTGGTTGTACAGGGAGAGGCTGAGGGGGGTGGACCGGTGTGTGGACCTGTCCAAAAACAACACATAATTACATCATCACTGCCATTGCAGTTTATATTACAAACATGGGCAATTTCATGGAGCTGCTAAGCACAACAAAAAATGCTTAGCTTGAAAATTCATTTTTGGCAAAAACAAGTTACAAACCAAATATTCAGGTGATGTATATTGTTTGTGACTGGTATTCAGCTGGTTTTCGCTTAGCATAAAAGTACATGGAGGTTTGGCTAGTAACCCGTTTTACTGAGCGAAATTTTTTATGTGCTAAGCGAACGTTTGTGCTTAGCAGCTTCATAAAATTGGCACCATGTCATGTGTGATGTCATACTGGCAAACCAAACATTAAAGTATCTTTCGCATGTCACTTCCTCACATCTACACAGTTTATGCTTACACTTTTAAACCACGTCATATATTTCTAGCGATGTACGTAAAGTGCTGAAGATAACAATTTGCTGAAAGTTGGCAGTGCAACGCCCAATTTTGTAAACAAATGCCAAATGGTTTACAGACATCTTTGGTTAAAAAGGGATGTGCATTCAGTATGAAATAAACTTTTCTAATGGCCCTCTAAACTATTCATTCTTTTTGTTCCGCTTTCTAATCACACCGATCACTGTACGGGGGAGAGATTTGAAAACAAATAAATTAAAAATCCAGTAACAAATCTGAATCGTTAAATTTGTTCAGGATTGCTGAAAAGTGCACAAGAAAACTGTCAACTTTTTAGAATTGCCAGAAATAGAGTCATTAGAATTAAGAGAAGTTAGAGGTAATTGTGGAAACCTTTTACCTGTGTGCGTGTGTATAAACCACAATGCCCCCATCAACACCATCCCCATGACGAATGAGGCTCCAGCAATGACTGCAGCTGGCCCACATGTGCCTAGTCCTTCAACTAGAGACGGGGAACAAGACTATGTTAGGTACTTTATTCAAAACCGGGAAGGGTAAAAGGCCACCGAGCCCGACATTGTTGCTGGTATTGGGGTCAGGGTGCTAGACTAGCAGAAGGGATCACAAAGAGCGAGACTGCCAAATATAGAGTCATAAACACAATACAACTATCCCTGTTCATCAAGCATTCAAATGGTCATTCCTACCAAACGTGGGGTGAAATCAGCTCAATGGGTGCAAAATTATTAAGAAAATTGCAATTTAAAGGTAGATTACAACCATTGGTAATTGCTTGATTTAATCAGGAATGGGTGGATTAAAGGTACGATACACCTTGGTAACTGGCTTGAATTATCAGGAATGGTGGGATTTAAAGGAAGGGACACACAATGGTAATTGTTGAATTAATCAGGAATGGGTTGGATGTAAAGGTAGGATACACCATTGTAATAATGCTTGAATTATCAGGATTGGGTGATTTTGGATTTTTACAGTAAATATCGTTTTAACCATTCACGCAGATGACGTATATACATGCGAGTTTTCCCTAGATTTGAAACGGATGACGCATAAACACGTCACAAGCAAGGCCGAAAATGTTTGTCAGCATGCGAGCAAGGCCGGAAATGCGTGGGTGTGCTTCCCGGTACCATCGGCCCTGACGCAGCCTCGATCGATTTTTGTTAAAAATATCCCTCGCATCGGCTCGGTGATGTACAATAATCCTGAGGATCGCAATTTTTTTTTGATAAAAATCTATTTTTTCGGGAACAATCACAGGATATCTAGCCTATCATATGTCCTGAATGCCTAGAATGATTTTCATTTGAAAAAAGTAAGATATTCTGAATAATTCGTAGTAAAAATGTCGATATCTGCAAAATGGTGTATCCTAACCTTTAAAACACAATAACCATTCACAAATACAAGCAATGAAATTTAGATGTTGTTTTTAATCCTTCACCATACATTGGTTTTCCCTCCAATCATTAAATATTTCAATGATAGTTAGTTCTAGTTGAAATAAATGTTTGGGAACAAATGTTTACCTTCACAATCCATCTGTTTCTGTTCTGTTCTTCTAGATCTGAAAAAGGGCAACAGAAAAAAAAAATTAATGAAAAAAAAACTAAACACCCAAAATCTAAACCTTCAGGTAAAAAAATAAGATGTATTGTATAGCTATTCAAAAATTTCTTCAAAGGATGGGGTGGGTCAAATTGCAAAGTACATCTAGCCGATCACAGAAGTAGGCCCAGTTCAACAATAATGTTCACCTTAGCAATATACTTTAACACAATATCCTCTTAACCAGATGTCATTCAGATCACAACGTGTTTATAATCAAAAAAATTATTGAGTTGACTTGCTTCCCACAGGAATAATTTTCAGGAATTGGATCAAGCTTCATATCCTGGGGAATCACAGGTGACGCCAAACGAAAATCATCTTCAATATGGAAATGTGGACCAAGGATCCCAGATTCTGGTTGTCATGTCAACAATGAACAACCTCTCGGATTACTAATTCAGGGGCGCGTTCTACTCAAGCAAACATTGCCACCAGTATGGAGAACGGTGTTTGCGCTGCTCGCCAGAGTGGAACGCACCTCCGATGCGAGTGGAATTTAAATCAGTTACGTCGGTGCTAAAGTACACTTTCCAGTTTCACCGTCAACGACGTGTTCAAATCTCAAATTGTGCAATCTGCGCATTTAAACATCGTGGCTGGGTTCGGGCTAGTCTGTTCCTGAAACGTGAATATCTTTCTTGCGTCCTCGAACGGCGGAAACCAAAACAATGCATTACGAACAAGAATCCACACACTATACCTATCCATTAGGGTTTGGCAAGAATGAGATTCGACCGCCCGATCCCAGCCTTTCATACCATCCTTGCATACACACCAAGTTTAACTACAGAGGTCTAACCTCCCCTTCCCAAACTCAACATTTCTTCAAGCTTCTTACGACAATTCGCATACATCGTTAAAGGGTGTACATTTTTGTCATCTCAGAGGATCCTTACCCTTAGGGATGATAGTTTCTTCATTTTAGCTGTGGAAATAAAACTATTTGACTTCTCAGTCTTGAAGGGTCCGAGTGCAGGTTGTGAGTGGGAAAGTCAACACCAGACCATTCAGCAGACAGCCAGTGTCTGGATTCAACGATACATCAAACTGTATCAAAGAAAGAGGACAATGAATCCAATGTATAAGAACATTGGACAGAATATAAAGGCCTCGGACATGTGTGTGGCATCAATGTTGATTACATGATTCACCAATGATACAGTGCCACATTGGGGTAAACAAAGATAGGTTGATTATGTCGTGGCATTCGGTGT